>CM051345.1:18768796-19368796 GCA_028015215.1 Gynostemma pentaphyllum | reverse complement strand
TCATTGTATTTCAATGACCTGACTGGATTTAGAGTCATCAATATATCTTTTATTATTAAAAAAAATATAGCTTTTAGTTAGATGACTTCCCCACATGTATTTCAAGATTTGGTTTATTTGTTAGTAATAGTATCTGTTTGTTTGGATATGCATCATAGTTTTAATATTCCTAAATGCCTATTTTATTTGTCTCCTTCAATCCAGGAATCAAGTGTCTCTGAACACGATCCTAAACATTTGAGAATAATGAGAACCTAAAGAATCATGGTTATTCTTAAGTATTAAATTAGTAACTAGCCAGTAATAATATTTCTCTTGATATTCTAGTTTGAATTATGGTGAATTGTGTCATAGCAGCTTTGTTGAATTTGATACATAATAGAGCCACTTGTTTGTAAGGAATACATGGGCAAACGGCCTATTATTACACCGTTTCATAAGGGTGGAAGAAGGTTGCATATCAGATTTTGTGTAATGACCTTTAAAACATTTGTATAGTGAATTTAAGTCATTTAACTTTTTTTGTCATTTTGTTTTTCATGTGTATCTGTTGAGCAGGAATTTGCTAAAGATGTAGCTGTTCGTTTTCATATGCACACTATGGGGTTAGAGCTCTACTTAATTTTTAAGTTCAAATCTTTTAATTTCTTGTGCATAAGCTAACTTTTTTCTTTATAAAGTTTTCAAATCAAATTTTTTTTTCATTCTGTTGGAGTTATTGGAATGGAACTCCTTGTGTCCTTGTTTTGTTTCAAATCATGAAGCACTGTATGTAAAATTATCTGAGTGACTTTGCTTCTATTATTGTTACAATTTCACTTGAAATTCATCTCAACAAGTATTGCACGTTAAAATGAATTCACAAAAGATTTTTTTATGTTAAAGTTATGAGGCCAACTTGTGCATGTAATTATTTTGAGCTGTGTTTGTTATGTGAGAATTGATTTTTCGTTTCACTCATTTTTTCTTGTTTCAATCCATTCTTTCAGGCCTTCGGCTATCTATTTTGCTAACTTTAGTTTGGTTTTAAATCGTTCTAGTTATCTGTTGAAACATTAATATGTGTTTGGCATTCTTAATGAACGTTATAAAATTTGTATATGGTGAATGCAAGAAATTTTTTAAGATACTGAGAATTAATGTATTTGGTAGGTTAAAGTACTCACAGTTTGCCAATCTAAAAAAGCAGATAGCCTATAAGGTAACCAATTGTTTTCTTAATCAGTGACAATGTTTAACCTAGTTTTGAAAATCATAAACATAATATGTAATGGATGAAAAACACTTATCCAATCAAATGTGATTGCACATACCGTGTTCTGTTTGATACCAATTATAACCATTTATCCTTTTTTTTTTATGATTAGACTCTGATGAAAAATGTAATAAACGCTATGAAAGAATCAAGGATCCCCGATTTATTGACATGGATATTTTCTCTGAACTACGTTAAAGAGTCTACTTCTTTTAAACTTTTATTGCATATGAGTTATGCGTTTATTCCCTTTTATGTGCTGCTTAATGCCTTGCAATATAGAAGAATGGATTTTGAAAAGTTTTTTGCTGCTACTCTAAGTATCCATCAACTTGAGGCTCTTGACAGATGGGAGCAACATGCTTGTTGTGCAAAACGATTATTGGTTAAAATTGGTCATGATGTTTTTTAAGTTTATCTACTTTTGTTTTTGGTTTCTTTGATATGTATTCTAAGTAATCTATTAATATTCTTCCAGAGCTTATTTTCTTTGTTAATGGAAGAATTGGAAAAACTCAACTTTCGCCCAAATACTTGCTCTTATGTTATTCACTATTTGTCATTAAATTATTTGATTTTTCATAATTCTTGTGTCTTTCTTTAGCTGAACATAGTTGATTGATGAAACAACTACTTGTTTATGTGACTGACATTTTGTGGAATATACAATTGCTTTTCGATTCTCACCACCAATTTCCTTCCCCGAACTCCTCCAGGTTAGTTGATTTCGATTCACAAATCTATTTCGTTTTTGAAGGGCAGACTGTTCTTTATTAATGAAAGTCTACAAAAGGGCACTGAGGCTGTTCAAGTTATTGAAAATGAACTTTTCATCCTTCGAGCAACTGAAGACAGAGTTGGTCCCCTTGTGAGGTTGCCTCCACCTACAACAAGATTGCCCAGAGAGAAGCATGTAAGGCCTCATTTTCGATTTTGAAGTACATAGATAATTGTTTCTTTTTCAAATATGGATTGTTTCTTTACCTGATGACCATTATCATTTATCGTACTGTAATGGAGAGCAGTGGCTGCAAGTGTTTATTTCGTAATTTTTGGGTGAATTTGGGTTCGTTCTTTTTTTCTTTATTCTTCTCCATATGCCAAAGCCTAAAGCTCCAACAAAATGGGAACTATTTGCTAAAAAAAAGAGGTCAGTCCCATAACATATTCTGTTTTTTTTTTCAGAGGGACTAATTGAATTGAGCTGAAAGGCTGAATGATTTAAAAAAAACAGTAGGAAAAAACTGAGAGTAGAAAGAGTAGCATGAGTTAGTTAATTTAATCACAAGATTTTTTCCCAATTAGTTTTTGTGCATAATTATTTTTTGTAGGTATTAAGAATCGTAAACAGGATAAGATCGCATATGATGAACGAACGGGTACCTGGAAACGTCGCCATGGTTATGATCGCGCAAATGACGAGGATGACATACCCATCATTGAGGCCAAGATAACTGATGGTAATATTGGACATTGTTTGTATTACTATTATCCTACTGGTTACTCTAGTTTTGCTTTTTTTCTTTTTACTTGATGAGAAAAATTTACAATTTCCAGAGATAACCAATAGATGATTGGATTTTAGTTCTAACTACAGGCTATGCCAGGACACATAAAAGTATTGAATTGTTTGTTAACTTATAGAGCCTGGGCATGATCCATTTGCTGCAAGGCGTGAAAATAAGAGAACAAGAGTTGATAAACAAGAAATGAACTGATTGCAGAACCTGAAAGAAGCGGCCAAAGTTGGTGCTTTACCAAGGTTTTACCTCTCACATAGTATTTGGTCGTTGAATATCATATAAGTTCTACTTAAGATTGTCTAATCTCAATATATGAGTATTATTGAATTCCATGGCTGGATCAAAATCTTTCCTGGAATGTTTTTGTCAAATATTTCATTTAAGACTTAGACAACACAGTATTCATGATGTGATTCCTAAGTTGACCAAGATATTGTTCATTTTCTATCTTATCTTTTTTTCCCCTCCCCATCATAATGTATTCACGATGACATAAATTTTGCTGAGAGTGTGGATAACTCACTTACTAATGTGACCAATGATGCTCTAAGCAAAGTTCTTGGCCCAAATCGTAGTCATGTTAAGGGATTGGGATTTGAGGTGACTCGTTCAAAACTAGCCATATTATAACAGAAAGAAAGTTGATATGTCAACTATGGAAGAAGCTATTGGGACTACAATTGCATCGTCGATAGATAAAGTCATTATGGGTAAAACACCAAATTTTATGACCTTCGTTATGATTTGTATGTAAAATAATATAATAGTTTATTTAAAATGACTTGTGATTGTATTTTTTGTAGGTTGAGAGAGTGGAGTCTTGAGGATCTTGCTTGCCACAGCCTTTTTTGTCGGGGGTTTTGTTTAACCTATAGACTTATGTACTGGATGGATCTTTTAGGCTTATGTACCGGATGGATGGATCTTTTATTATGTAATACTTCCTATAGACTTATGTATGAGATGGAAGGATCTTTTATTATGTATGACTTTAACTTATGCAATTTCTGTTAAGTTATAAAAGTTGGGAATCAAGAAGTAATTTTTGTGTGTACTAATTCAAAAGGTTTAGTTTTATACCTTCCTTTATAAATATTCTTGATTACAGGTTTTTTATAGCAAACTAGATAACTTATTAAAAACGCTATAAAATATAAATGGTTATGAAATATAAGACAAATATACAATAGCGTTTTAAAATAGCCATCTTAAACATTATCATAGCGTTAGTAGAAAGCTATGTTATATTGTCATAACAATCAAAGTATGCAATACATAAATACATTTATAGCGTATTTGATAGCATGTATCCAACGCTATCAAATAATTAAGACTTTTAATTACGTGGGCAACCATGACATAGTTTAAAAGGCTATGAAATATAACTCATAGCGTGTATCTGACGCTATTGTTATATGTTTTTATAGCAGAGTGGAAAACGCTATAGTATGCTTTCATAACAATTAAAACATGCAATCAAATTGATATTATTATAGCGTATGCAATAGCGTAAGCTAAACACTATAAAAAATCTCATACTTATAATTACGTGGGCAACCATGGCGTTTGGTAAAACGCTATGAAAGGTAATTCATAGCGTTTTTTCGACGCTATAGAAAGACTTTTTTTGTTGTAGTGGTTAAAGGCGGAAGAATCTATTCTCTCTCTTCAACATCAATCTAATTCATCTATTGTATTAGCAATGTTTGCTAATAATCGTGGCAATTATTCTGACAATAATCATCGTAGTCAGTCGACTAATCGTGGTTCCAATGGCTGTAATTCTAGATAAAATAATGGTAAAAATGGCATTATGAATGGAAGAGGTGCTGGTAATAATTTTGGCAATCGAGCCAATGGTTCTAGTGTTAGTTCTTCTAGTTCAAACTTTGACTACATAACATTACAGGTATGGCTCGAAGTAATTCACCTTTTTGCAATAGTATCAATACTACTGCAGGTAGTTCTGGTTCTACCGGAGGCCAATCCAATCGTGTTTACTATCAAATTTGTAATAAATTTGGGCATGTCATCAAGGCCTTTATCCAATCATTCCATCTACCTCTTATTCTTACCATGCTAATCTAGGAGATAAAGTCTCTAATACTCTTTGGCATGATCGGTTAGGTCATCCCAGTTCTAATGTTATTTGTAGACACCTATTTTCGTCCGGTATCATTTAAATTTATTTCTAAGTGTTAAAAAAAAGATTGGATTTATGTTTATTTTAAAATTAGTAAATAGATTTTTAGGATAAATATAATTGATTTTTTTTTTGTTTTAGTGTCTTATTAGTGAGAATAAAAATATAAAAAAATAATACTAAATAACATTGTGTTAAATTTGGTTGAAATTGATTTGAATTGAAATTTGTTTAAAAAAAATTTATAAAATAATTTTTAAATGACAATCAATTTAAACATGGAAAAAGATGAGCAGGAAAATTATTTTTGTGAGTTGTCAAATAAAATAAAATCAATTTTCTGCATGATTTTGGGGTGAATTAAAAACTGATTTGATTTCATTTTATTCTCATTTATTATTTTCCTAATTTTAATTTTTCATTTGGCTATAAATAGAGCCCTTCTACAACCCTAAACACATACAATATTCACAAGAGCAAAAACCTTGAAGTTTTTTTCTACATCTCTTTTTTTTCACGGCCATAACCTTTCCCCCCTCGCTTTCTAAAAACACACAAAACATTCACAAGAGGCTCCCTCTCTTTATCATTTTTACTCTCCTTATCATCTTCTCGATTCACCCGTTGGAACTCGGGGCTACACATTTGTAAGGTTCTATTGAACCAAGGTTGTAACGTCCCGTTACTTTTAGAGGTAAATTTTTTTTTAATTAAAGCTTTTAAGATTAGTTTAAATTCAGTAATTTCGATTTTAGTAGTTATTTTCGTCCGAAATTCTTTTTAACCGTTTTAATACTTTAAATTTGTTTCGGTGACATTAATAATTATTAACGGGCCAATTAATAATTATTAATCACATTTAGATTAATTTATGAGCTTCGGGTTTCGTTTTTAAAGTAAAAGTAAAAGATGGACATAGGCGACAGTAGTGGATCTCGTATTCTTCAAGTGGCACCAAGGAAGGGTGTTATGGAAGTTGGGAATAAGGTTCAGTTGAACCCTAAGTTTATTTGGCCTATCGAGATACTCAATCGAGTAGAAGTGGTAGCTTGTTGTTTAGCCTTACCACTTTCGTTATCGACCGTTTGTAATGTTTTCCATGTATTGATGCTTCGGGAATACATGGTGAATCCGTTCCACGTGATTGATTATGAATTGGTTGTTTTGAATGCTAATAAGTCTTATGAGAAGGCACCCGATAAGAGCATTCGAACAAAAGTGATGAGAAATAAAAAGGAATTTACTTGGATAAGGTTCTTTGAAAGAACCAAGTGTCAAAGGGAATAACGTGGGAACGTGAAGATGAGATACAGTCAAGTACCCTCGCTTTATTCACTTAGTGAACGCACTTTTCGAGGACGAAAAGTCTTTTAAGGAGGGTAGACTGTAACGTCCCGTTATTTTGAAGTGAATTTTTATTTATTTATTTTATTTATTTATTTATTTAATGTTATTTATTTATTTATTTCAATTTAAGTATTTAGTTTAATTATTATTTTGTAATTTCGATTTTAGTAGTTAATTTGACCGAAATTCGTTTTAATCGTTTTAATGCTCTAAATTCGTTTCGGTGACATTAATAATTATTAATAGGTCAATTAATAATTATTAATCACCTTTAGATTTATTTAAGAGCATCGGGTTTCGATTTAGAAGTCAAAAGTCATAAAAGGACGCAACCGTCATTTCCAATTTCTTAAAATATCTAAAATTACTATTCATTTATCATTAAATATCACCAAAGTTGACAAAAAAATCAATTTTCTCTTCTTCTTCTCTTCCTCTTGGCCGTGAGCCACATCCACCATGGATGAAAAATTCTTTTCTTCGTTTCTCATTCGTTTCTTGACGGATCGTTGTGTTTTCGGTTGCGTTTGAATGGTAGGGACGAGGGCTACCTATCCAACCTAGCTTTTCGAAGTTTCTCGTTCCCTAAGGGAAGTCCCAAAAAGTAAGTTTTCAAAACTTTTTAGGTGGTTTTGTTCGTTTTTTTATTATAAATGAGATTTGAAGTTGAAATCATGAATTTCTATCATGAAAAATGACGATTTTGAGCCCGGATTTTCGAAAAACACTATTCACCCGAAAACACTATTCACCCGAGACACTATTCATCCGAAATCACTATTCACCCGAAATTGCACATTTGTTCGCATATTAGTTATGAATTGTAATATGTTGTACAATCGGTGAATTGTAGGTGCAATTGCTCGGTGGTTGTTTCGTGGAAATTGGAGATTTGGAATTATTTGGCTAAGGTGAGAATAGTTAGAATTTAAAGTTTTTATAGAAAGCAAATGAGTGTGAAGGTTTGTAGAGTTTGAAACTAAGACTAGAAACCGAGTCTAAGATTAGAGGCTTGTGAGTTAATGCCCTTAGGATTAAAAGTTAATCCTTTAAGTGAGAACTTAGGAGTTCTCAAGGAAAGTATCGAATCTTAGAAGATTCTAAGTTAGATTCGTTTCTAAGCTTAGGTTGGATCATTGGAGGTTAGAAGATCCAAGCTTGTTCTTAGAATGGTTAATAGATTAATCGTTCGTGTTATGATTCTACTTTTATTTTGATGCCGGAGTTCGATCGACATATCATTCGTCCGAGATTATTATCTATTTTACTTATGTCCTTTACTTTATGTCTTTACTTTTGCTCCTTTACTTTATGTATGTTTCGGTTGTTTTATCATTTACTTTACTTTATTTATTTTTACAAGTATATGCAAGCATATGCATAACATTTTGCACCATTATTTATTGTACCATAACATCTTGCATCATTGAAAAGAAGTTGAATTGTAAGTTGCGAACGCACCTATTACTTCCTTATGTGGAGTTGAATCGTAAGTTGCGGACGTACATATTACTTCTCATGCATAGAAGTTGAATCGTAAGTTGCGAACGCACACATTACTTCCTTATGTGGAGTTGAATCGTAAGTTGCGGACGTACATATTACTTCTCATACATAGGGAGTTGAATCGTAAGTTGCGAACACACACATTACTTCCTTATGCGGAGTTGAATCGTAAGTTGCGGACGTACATATTACTTCCTCATGCATAAAAGAAATTGTGGAATCCTACGGGATGTCCTCATGCAATCATGATTATGATTGATGATATAGAGAATCGAGATGTTATATTTTATACAAAGTTTATTTACTTTACTTATTCTTTGTCATAACAAGTTAATGGATGAGGATTGACTACAAGTGTAGTAATGTCATAATTGGAAAATATGAAATAGAATGACCTAGACTTTGGAGAATTCTAAGAAAGATTGTGTCGGATTATTTGGACACAAATTGAAATGCGAATTTGAGGTCTATTCTTGCTTTTTATTCTTATTATTCTCACTGGGCTTAAGTTGTTAGCTCATGATATTACAAACATTTCAGGTAATGTTTGGGATCGTGGAAGAGGAGCTAGTGCCCGCTTTATCGAGAGGATGGTGATGATGGAGATGGACTATGTGTTATGTAAAATCCATGTACATGGTTTTGTGAACTTTATATCATTTTGATGATTTGTACTTTGTAATTAGCTCATAAGAGCTTATTGTCGTTGATTTATGATTATAATCATTTTGAACTCCTAGATAGGAACTTAATGTTCCTTGTGTATTTTAGATTTTGAAATTAAGATGTAAACAGGTTTTTGGCCAGCAAATTTTCAAACATAATCACGCCAAATTTTCTTAAAATAAAAGACTTCATTGCTTTTCTCCGATTTAAATTATTTAAAAGTGACGGGTCGTCACAGTTGGTATCGAGCCTTAGGGTTAAGTAGACTACATGCGATGCATGTTTGTTTTCATGTTTTGTTTTAAGTCCACTCTCAAGTCATCATCTGAGATCAGCGGCACCAGGTATGCCTATAACTCTTATTCTCATACTTTATTTCTTTGATATTGGAAGAGTTTTGAGAATATTGTTAAAAGTTAAGGTTTTTTGTGATATTTCACATCCTTGTACAACCACTATGTGGTTATGTTTATTTGACCCATTTTGAGATTTGGGTAAAGGTGTCGAGAAAGTGAATGATCCCGTGCAGATTTGGAGGTTATACACCTCGTTAAGAGTATTGACATAATGTCAAAGTAAATGAGATAAGATATTCCGAGAGATCAATCGTTTGATCCTTAAAGTTGATTAAAGTATTATTGTCACACAATTGCTAAGTAGTGGTCTTAGTAGATGTGTGTTGACTTTTTGGGTGTACAAGGGAACATGTTTGTCTGGATCCCAGTATTAAGAGATGAAACACTTGTTTGAGGTGAGAATTTGTAAGGAATCGGTTTGGCTCGTGTCCAGTAACCTAGATTTAACTCAATGGACAAGTTCCTTGTTTGAGTTGAGAAAGTTGGATTATGGTAAATGGTAAATCCTGGTAGTACGACTTGTACAGAAAGGAAAGTGTGTTGCCACTTAAAAGAGGAAGTAAGGACTTTACGTGATAAGTCTCAACGAGGACCATTAAAGATTGTGATAATTGGTTAATGGCCTAGTTTGGTCACTATCATGGTATGATGTGCTAATTTGAATTGGATTATACTCGAGGTCGAGTTATCGAGATCCATATTTGGAAAATTTTCAAGATTGACTAACACTAAGGTGGAGTGTTGGTATTCGATTGAAGTATAAAAGGAAGTTGATGGACCGTGATATCGGTAACTTCTATAAGATAATGAGATGGCTTGGTGAATTTCAATTCACATGGTGTTTGACCATCTAATTGAACGGTGAACTTTGAGAAACTTGTAGGGCATAGTTTGGACCTACTGAGTCTTTTATGATAGACTCTAAAGTAAAACCTATGTTGGAAGGTTAGAATGATATTGAACTAAGGTGTTTGACAGGCACCAGTTTTGCTTTACAAGAAAGCAAATCATCTCTGAGGTCGAGTTCATTCAAGATTTGAATAAGGAGGTTTAGGAGTCATCCTTATCTTGGATTTTACATCTTATGAAAGGAAAAGAAAATTAACTACTACGGGAAAGATTACCCCTCAGAAGAAGAAAGCAAAGGATGACGACACCAGTCAAGGGATACTGCAGCAGCAACAACAGCGGCAACAACAACAACAACAGCGGCAACAACAACAACAACTGGTTCGAGGTGGAGCTCAACAAGGATTGGATCATCCTTACTACAATAGTTGTGTTAGTTTCCATCAGGGAGATGCACACTTCTACCAAGATGCTATGTTGTGATCAAACTTGGATTCACGCCACTTTTATAGGGCGTATAGGACTTAACCATCACAACATAGTAATAAGGTTAGAATTATCAAGAAAAGCTACCAGTATGGTAGTGGTTTATACTTTATTATTTTCAGGCCGTTTGGCATTTATTCTGTTTAATTCTTGAGCTAGCCACTCTTTTATTTTATCTTGTTATGTTAAGTTGGCAGCTCTTGAGTCGAGACTGTTGAGTTTCGAGATATGTGCTTTCCCAGAGAGGAAGCTTATTATAATGATAGTGCATATGGCACTTATGACACATTTGCATTATGAGTAGATGCTCATATTTTATTATGATTGTTATGCATATGTCTGATGTTGATGTGATATTGGGTATGGATTGACTATTATCCAATCATACCATTGATTGTATTGAGAGAGTTATTGATTTTATGAGTCCATGTGGGACTAGTCTATGTTTCTGTGGGTCTAATGATAGAGTAGCACCCACTTTGATATCTATGGTAGAAGCTATAGTGCTTTTAAGTGATGGAGCCTTGAGCTATTTAGCTAGTATTATCGATACTTCTGTACCGGAAACTAGCTGAGTTAAAAGAGCTTAAGAGTCAGTTATAGGAACTCTTAAACTCAGGGTTTATTCACCCTAGTGTATCCTCGTAAGGAGCACTTTGTTTGTTTGTGAATAGAAAGACAGTTCAGTGAGACTGTATATTGATTATCGAGAGTTGAATCAATTACAGGGAAAAACAAGTATCAATTGTGTTGATTGATGATCTATATGATCAGTTGCTCATCCTATAAAGATTATGATTATGAAAGTTAGTTTTCTAGAGATTAGAGAACTATAGAAAGGATTATTTAAGACGTACTTTTCTAGAGAGAAAAGAAAAGAAATTGATATATAGCCAAGTGCTATAGGAAAAAGGAATGAGATTGAATTGGATAATAAGAGAATACAAGGGTGTATTGAACCTTGTATAACTATCATGTGATAAACATGTAAGAGAACTAATTTCTCAATAAATTGGAGGATCTCGTAATTGGAGAATAAGATTGATGTAAACCTTATGTATAGTATAAGGTAGTAAAGAGAACGAGATTCAAATGTTACATATATATGTTATGAAACATATCCCCCTAATGGTTGCAAGATTGTTCCTCGAATATTGGGAAGAAACCGCTATCTTTTCAAAGATAGATTTGAGATCCGGTTAAATCCGTTGAAGATTCGGGATTAAGATAATCCTAAAACTGTTTTCAGGAGGCGTGATGGATATTATGAGTTTGTAGTCATGCATTTTGACTTAACCAACGCGCCTGTAATTTTATGGATCTTATCCATACTGTGTTCAAGAGGTACACCAATTCTATCGATGTTACGGTTAATGATAACAATCTGATGTATTCTAAGACTGAGGAGATGCATGATATGCATGTGAAGGAATTTTGACATTATTAAGAAATCAAAAGTGTATGCCAAGTTCTCAAAGTGTGAGTTTTGGCTAAAAGAAATGGCATAATAAGCCATTTGTTATCAAGAAGAGGATTATATTGATTCCTCTAAGATTGAGGCAGTTAGTAACTGGCCTAGACCGACTAGAGTGGCTGATATTTGCAATTTTATGGGACTTGCAGGCTATTATCGACGGTTTGTGCAAGATTTCTTCAAAATTGCTTCAGCCTTGACACGATTGACTCGGAAGGGAGTTGATTCTGTATGGTCTGAGGATTGTGAAAGGAGCTTTGAAGAGCTCAAGAGAAGGCTTGTGACAACACCTGTTCTAGTGTCACTTGACATAATCGGTGGTCTGACTGTGTACACAAATGTTTTCCCACAGAGGTTTGGGATGTGTGCTAATGCAACACGGAAAAGTTACAGCTTATGCTTCCCGTCAGTTGAAAGAGCATGAGATGGTTAGAGCTCGTTAAAGATTATGACCGTGACATTCAGGTATCATCTTGGAAAAGTCGGTGTAGTGACGACGCGCTCAAGAGAAAGTCTTCTCGGTTGTCGGTTTTGTCGGCCGTACCTTTGAGTTTGAGGTGGAATATGGAACGAGCCGAGATAGCATTTCTTACTACCAAGGTCACTGTGAGTGTGGCTAGTTTAACAATGGGACCTACTTTGAGGCGAGGTGATTGATGCACAGAGAGGAGAGACTCTTTTACAGGCCTGGTTTTAGAGAGGTTGAGTCGGATATTTCGACCATTTTACCTTCTCTAGGATAGTACTCGACGTATCGTAAGAAGCTATGTGTGCCTTCAAGATCGACTTTTGAAAAGAACTATTGGAGGAAGATCATAGTTTTATCTTTTATGTTCATCCAGGCAATACAAAGAGGTACGAGAACCGAGACAATTTTATTGGTAACCTGGAATGAAACATTAGATTGTAAAGTATGTGAGTAGGTGCTTGATTTGTTAGTAAGTCAAGGCCCTAAAGATCCACCGAGTTATCTTAACCTTTGAGAGTACTTAAATGGAAATGGGAAAAAATTTCCATGGATTTTATCAAGGTTTGCCAAGGACGGCAAAGAATTATGATATCATTTGGGTGATTGTAGACCATTTGATGAAAAACCGCACACTTTACTCTTGGAAGGATTATCTATCCAGTTAAGACTAGGGTACAGTTGTACCAAAGAAAGATTGATAGGATGTAGTGTGCCGGTGAAGATTTTATCATAACGAGACACTCGCTTTGTCTCGAAGTTTTGGTACTATTTAGGCACTTTATGGTTGAAAGTGTCGTTCTCCCGCTCATTTGGATGAGATTGGAGAAAAGAGATTTTTGGTACTCAAGTTGTAACAAATGACTAGCGAGTCTATCATTTGTGTAGAGAAAGGTTAAGGATTAACCAAAGTTGAAAGCAGGATTCGGTGTAGTCCGTTCAAGCGATAGTAGTGGATCTCGTATTCTTCAAGTGGCACCAAGGAAGGGTGTTATGGAAGTTGGGAATAAGGTTCAGTTGAACTCTAAGTTTATTTGGCCTATCGAGATACTCAATCGAGTAGAAGTGGTAGCTTGTTGTTTAGCCTTACCACTTTCGTTATCGACCGTTTGTAATGTTTTCCATGTATTGATGCTTCGGGAATACATGGTGAATCCGTTCCACGTGATTGATTATGAACTGGTTGTTTTGAATGCTAATAAGACTTATGAGAAGGCACCCGATAAGAGCATTCGAACAAAAGTGATGAGAAATAAAAAGGAATTTACTTGGATAAGGTTCTTTGAAAGAACCAAGTGTCAAAGGGAATAACGTGGGAACGTGAAGATGAGATACAGTCAAGTACCCTCGCTTTATTCACTTAGTGAACGCACTTTTCGAGGACGAAAAGTCTTTTAAGGAGGGTAGACTGTAACGTCCCGTTATTTTGAAGTGAATTTTTATTTATTTATTTTATTTATTTATTTATTTAATGTTATTTATTTATTTATTTCAATTTAAGTATTTAGTTTAATTATTATTTTGTAATTTCGATTTTAGTAGTTAATTTCGACCGAAATTCGTTTTAATCGTTTTAATGCTCTAAATTCGTTTCGGTGACATTAATAATTATTAATAGGTCAATTAATAATTATTAATCACCTTTAGATTTATTTAAGAGCATCGGGTTTCGATTTAGAAGTCAAAAGTCATAAAAGGACGCAACCGTCATTTCCAATTTCTTAAAATATCTAAAATTACTATTCATTTATCATTAAATATCACCAAAGTTGACAAAAAAATCAATTTTCTCTTCTTCTTCTCTTCCTCTTGGCCGTGAGCCACATCCACCATGGATGAAAAATTCTTTTCTTCGTTTCTCATTCGTTTCTTGACGGATCGTTGTGTTTTCGGTTGCGTTTGAATGGTAGGGACGAGGGCTACCTATCCAACCTAGCTTTTCGAAGTTTCTCGTTCCCTAAGGGAAGTCCCAAAAAGTAAGTTTTCAAAACTTTTTAGGTGGTTTTGTTCGTTTTTTTATTATAAATGAGATTTGAAGTTGAAATCATGAATTTCTATCATGAAAAATGACGATTTTGAGCCCGGATTTTCGAAAAACACTATTCACCCGAAAACACTATTCACCCGAGACACTATTCATCCGAAATCACTATTCACCCGAAATTGCACATTTGTTCGCATATTAGTTATGAATTGTAATATGTTGTACAATCGGTGAATTGTAGGTGCAATTGCTCGGTGGTTGTTTCGTGGAAATTGGAGATTTGGAATTATTTGGCTAAGGTGAGAATAGTTAGAATTTAAAGTTTTTATAGAAAGCAAATGAGTGTGAAGGTTTGTAGAGTTTGAAACTAAGACTAGAAACCGAGTCTAAGATTAGAGGCTTGTGAGTTAATGCCCTTAGGATTAAAAGTTAATCCTTTAAGTGAGAACTTAGGAGTTCTCAAGGAAAGTATCGAATCTTAGAAGATTCTAAGTTAGATTCGTTTCTAAGCTTAGGTTGGATCATTGGAGGTTAGAAGATCCAAGCTTGTTCTTAGAATGGTTAATAGATTAATCGTTCGTGTTATGATTCTACTTTTATTTTGATGCCGGAGTTCGATCGACATATCATTCGTCCGAGATTATTATCTATTTTACTTATGTCCTTTACTTTATGTCTTTACTTTTGCTCCTTTACTTTATGTATGTTTCGGTTGTTTTATCATTTACTTTACTTTATTTATTTTTACAAGTATATGCAAGCATATGCATAACATTTTGCACCATTATTTATTGTACCATAACATCTTGCATCATTGAAAAGAAGTTGAATTGTAAGTTGCGAACGCACCTATTACTTCCTTATGTGGAGTTGAATCGTAAGTTGCGGACGTACATATTACTTCTCATGCATAGAAGTTGAATCGTAAGTTGCGAACGCACACATTACTTCCTTATGTGGAGTTGAATCGTAAGTTGCGGACGTACATATTACTTCTCATACATAGGGAGTTGAATCGTAAGTTGCGAACACACACATTACTTCCTTATGCGGAGTTGAATCGTAAGTTGCGGACGTACATATTACTTCCTCATGCATAAAAGAAATTGTGGAATCCTACGGGATGTCCTCATGCAATCATGATTATGATTGATGATATAGAGAATCGAGATGTTATATTTTATACAAAGTTTATTTACTTTACTTATTCTTTGTCATAACAAGTTAATGGATGAGGATTGACTACAAGTGTAGTAATGTCATAATTGGAAAATATGAAATAGAATGACCTAGACTTTGGAGAATTCTAAGAAAGATTGTGTCGGATTATTTGGACATAAATCGAAATGCGAATTTGAGGTCTATTCTTGCTTTTTATTCTTATTATTCTCACTGGGCTTAAGTTGTTAGCTCATGATATTACAAACATTTCAGGTAATGTTTGGGATCGTGGAAGAGGAGCTAGTGCGCGCTTGATCGAGAGGATGATGATGATGGAGATGGACTATGTGTTATGTAAAATCCATGTACATGGTTTTGTGAACTTTATATCATTTTGATGATTTGTACTTTGTAATTAGCTCATAAGAGCTTATTGTCGTTGATTTATGATTATAATCATTTTGAACTCCTGGATAGGAACTTAATGTTCCTTGTGTATTTTAGATTTTGAAATTAAGATGTAAACAGGTTTTTGGCCAGCAAATTTTCAAACATAATCACGCCAAATTTTCTTAAAATAAAAGACTTCCGCTGATTTAAATTATTTAAAAGTGACGGGTCGTCACAATATGCATCATTTTTATTTTATGTTCTGGATTGTATCGAGGGTGAAGTGTCGATATGTATCATTTCTATTTCTTGTTTTTGATCGTATCAAGGGTGAAGGGGCGATATGGATCGAAGTTCTCCATTTAAATTTTCTTTAATTTTATATAATATCGAACGAAATAAGGTCTGCGCGTTTGTCCACCTTCTACTTCTACGAGGATGAACAAACGAGGGCAAACTGTAGACACCTATTTTCGTCCGGTGTTATTTAAATTTATTTATAAGTGTTAAAAAAAAGATTTGATTTATGTTTATTTTAAAGTTAGTAAATAGATTTTTAGGATGAATATAATTGCTTTTTCTTTTGTTCTAGTGTTTTATTAGTGAGAATAAAAATATAAAAAAATAATAATGATTAACATTGTGTCAAATTTGGTTTAAATTGATTTGAATTGAAATTTGTTTAAAAAAAATTTAGAAAATAATTTTTAAATGACAATCAATTTAAACATGGAAAAAGATGAGTAGGAAAATTATTTTTGTGAGTTGTCAAATAAAGTAAAATCAATTTTCTGCATGATTTTGGGGTGAATTAAAAACTGATTTTATTTTATTCTCATTTATTATTTTTCTAATTTTAATTTTCCATTTGGCTATCAATAGAGCCCTTCTACAACCCCTAAACACATACAATATTAACAAGAGCAAAAACCTTGAAATTTTTTTCTACATCTCTCTTTTTTCAAGGCCATAACCTTTCCCCTCTCGCTTTCTAAAAACACACAAAACATTCACAAGAGCCTCCCTCACTTTATCATTTTTACTCTCCTCATCATCTTCTCGATTCACCCGTTGGAACTCGGGGCTACTCATTTGTAAGGTTCTATCGAACCAAGGTAAATTCCCTTTCCATTAAAAATGTAGTCATTCATATGTTGCTATTTTGATTTAATTGATTTAGTGATTTTTATTTAATGATTTTGATTTTTTTGAAATTTGTATTTGAAAATATATTTAAATACGAACCTATAGGGAAAAAATCAATGGATTTAGATTTGTAGTTTAAAAGTTTTTATTTTTTGAAGTTTGATGTTCATATAAATTCACTGTTACTAAAATTTCCGAGCACTTACTATTTCTGGATTTTTCGACACTAATTATTTGAAACTAATGATTTATGGTTATTTTTTTTTTATAAAAACTAGACTCATCAAAGAAGATTTACGTTCAAGAATCACCCTGTTTCGATAAGTATAGAAAACGATATGGTTTTTCAAAATTGGTGTAAAATCTGCAGAAATTTGTATATAAAACCGAGAATGATGAATGTTTTTGACATAAAATCTGATTTCCTTTACAAGTGTACGTTCTTTTTTATTTTAGTAATCAATCATTGATGAATATAGAATATTTAAGAGAAAGAATCGAGTTAAAATATATTTTGGGTAAAAAGTTACGAATTTCTAAAGTTGAGGTATTTTATTTGGGATAATTATACTAATTTTATTGGTTTGCCTTATTTGTGAGTTTAATTGCCATATTTTGTGTTTCCTATTTATTGTCTTCATACTAAGGTAAAACTTGAGTTGATTGGGAAATATCATATTGATCATTATTGGATTTTTTTTAAAAAAATGTAAGGAGTTGGAATTTATTAGGATACTAATTTTCAAACATTCTAAAAAACATAATTTGATTAATAATACCAATACTTAAATATAGAAATTGAAATTAATTAGAATACTGATTTTCCAAAGCATAAAAATTAACAAGAAATAAATATAGAACTAGGAACTAATTAGAATACTGATTCTCCAAAACATAAAAAATTAACAATTAAATTTAAAGATAAAATTGGAATTAATTAGAATACTGATTTTCCAAATCATAAAAATTAACAATAAAAATTTAAATATAGAAATTAGAAGTTATTAGGGTTTTAATTTACCAAACTTTCTAAAAAAAACACAAAACATTAATAATATAAGCCTTAAATAAAAATTGAAATTTATTAAGATATTAATTGTCCATTTATACCATAAATAAAAGATGTAACAAACAAAAATTTTCCTTTTAAAACTTAGGGGCCAAAAGTGAAACTTACCTTAAACCGAATATTGAGCTAAAAAAATCATTATTTTTATAACAAAGATAAAAATTTATAATTAACTAAAATATCCTATTTAAAACTTAAACAACAAACAAATCATTTTCGAAAACTCCGACGACGGAATATGGGGCGTTGGAATACCATGCTCCTAAACATTCTTAAGGTAAGGAATTTTTTCTCGGAATGCTGAGTTAAAATTCTCGACAATATTTTTTTAATGGCTTTACGCCACTCATACTTATTTAATCATGCCTTATTACTAAAGTATTGATTAACAAAACATGAGATATTTAAAAATAACCAAAAAATAATTTTTGTTTATAGATAAAGGCTTTCATTAATAATACACCAAAATAAATAAATAAATAACAACAATCGTTTTAAAACGAACATAATAGGGTGCTAATACCTTCCCTATGTGTGAATGAACTCCCAAACGCATTTTCAATAGTTAGTAGACCATCCTTAGTTAATGACTAGGTGACTAATCACACCTAATTTCACTAAAAAAAAAACTGTCAATCTGCAACCATGAAATTGCGACCAAATGGTCTTTTTTTGTCTATAATGCGACCAAAAAAGCGACAAAATAAGTGGTGGCCAAAAGGCTGGTCGGTCCAGAATTTGTGCGACTGGATAGTCACAAATATACGACCATAAATTTTTGGTCCCAAAAAAGTCAACCTTTTGAAAATACGACCAGATGGTCACCTTAAAAGTGACCATATAGTCGTAATTTATCATCAAGATAAGTGACCAATTGGTCACATAAAAAAAGTGACCAAATGGTCGTATTATATGTGTCCAAATGGTCACTTTTAGACTCAGTTAAAATACGACCAGATTGTCGCCTAAAAAGTGACCATCTGGTCGTAATTTATGTGAAAGATAAGTGACCAATTGGTCACATACAAAAGTGACCAAATAGTCGTATGTTATGTGACCAAATGGTCAATTTTAGACTCAGTGAAAATACGACCAGATGGTCGCTTTAAAAGTGACCATATGGTCACATTTAAGAATTTTTAAAAAAAATTTAAATTTCAATAATTAGTTAATTAATTATTAATTATTAATTATTAATTATTTATTAATTATTAATTATTTATTTAATTAATATTAAAATTTAATAACAAAAAATTGGAATTAAAATAAAAAATATATATATCAAATATTCAAAAAACGTTTTATACAGACGAAAGAATCCTAGAACTACTGCGGAGGGGCGGGGGGTGGGGGAGGAGGCGTCGATGATGAAGGGCCGCCGCCTAGAGATCTGAAGTACGCGGCCAAAGCGGATGCAACCTGGGCCTCGACTCGTGCTTGCATGTGGGCCTCAATCGCAGCGACTCGAGTAACGAAGTCCTCGCTCATAGCGTCCATGTCCGCGCGTAGCTGCTGCTCAACCGAAGAAAGGCCGGAGCTAGTGCTCGCTCCGCTCCGCTGAGGCCAAGGCACATCTCCGTAAAGGCGTCGCCCGTACGAGCCGAGCCCAGGAACTGACCCATCAGGCCGAACCCCTCCAGCAGCCTCCAAGAACGCCTCTCTACGGTCCTCCTGAGTCGGTTGCGAGTCTAGTGTGGGCAACCGTTGAGTCAAGGACTCCGTGAAACGTTCCTAAACATTTAAAATTCAGAAAATAAAATGGTTAATATATAAGGTAGGAAAAATTTTAAAGAAAAAATAATAATTGAAAAAATTATTAAATACCTGAACTGCTTTCGCCTTATCGTCGACGAACGTCCCGTCCTTCTTCGTGTGAAGAACGCGGTGCAGCTCATCGGGCGGGACGGGGCGCCCGTGCTTGGCTTCCTAAAAAATTAAAGATTGAAGAATAAAACATAATAAATTAATAACTAATTGAAAAAAGAAAACGAGAAAAAAGTACGTAAGTAAGAAAACGATGAAAAAAAAACTTACCAATCGACGATGGTGCTCGTCGTGTGTCTGGGCCCCCGCTGTGTGTTTGGTGGGATTCTTCGCGCGGTTGGCCTTATTCCTGCTTGACACTGCCTTGCCCTGAGGAGTGCTCAAGCTCGCGAGAAGCCGCGTGTGGTCTTCCGGGCTCATCCACACGGGGCGGTTTGCTGCTTGGTTTTTGCGTGCCCGGTACATGAGGTCCCTTAATCGATCCCGGACGTGACTGTCCCATAGGGGGAAAAATCTACCATCGGTGATATCGGGATCGATAACAGGAAACTTGCCCTAAAAAAATTGAAATAAAAAATTGTTAAAGTAATAAATTTATTTCTATAAATTTCAAAATTAATTAATTATGAAAATAAATGATGTTTTTTACCTTTCAATTTTCATACATCCGACTTTTCTCCGTCGTCGGAATCTTTTGCCAGAGAAGGTCGCTGGGTAGAGGCATGCTCTGGAGGACCTCGCGAAACCGTTTTGAAACGGTTGTATGCGGCTGTACTCTGCACAATCATAAAAAATTATTGTGCTATTAGAAACTATTAGTTAACGGGAATAAAAAACACTTTGAAAAAAGTTTAAAGGTTTAAAAATGAAGTAATTAAAATAATAAACAAAATTACTTACGTATCCCCTTCAATCCGAAGGATAGAGTCCATGCCTGAGACTATTGTGTGCATGAAGTGGAGGGGCCAGTGGATCCTACCTGATGCGGCACCCGGTGCGGCACCCAGACGCATCCCGACGACGCACCTGATGCTAAGCCAGGAATCGTGGCAAGGGAGTCCTGCAGCAGTCGTGGTGTCGCAGACTCGGTCTCAGGGACATCATCGAGCATAACAGCAAGTCCCGTCTCGTAACTAAAGAGGATGTCCAACTCCTCCGTAGTCAGGTTCGCATCAGGGGCAGCGGCAGTAGGCGTCTGCGAAGACCCCTGGTCACCCGCGTCGTCAGGCTCGTCTGACTAGGGAGGACGTCGTCTACCCGTCATAATCCTACAACCAAAAAAAACTAATTTAATACTAATTACATAAGTAAAATATTGAAATAAATTAAATTAATTAATTAATGAAATAATGTAAATTAAACAAACATAAATTAAATAAATAATTTAAAATAAACTAATCAAATTAATTTGAATAAAAGTAAATTAAAATTAGATTAATTGAACTAAAATTAATTGAATTAAACTTAAGATTAATTAATTAAAACTAAAATAAACTAATGAATTAATTTGAATAAAAGTAAATTAAAATTAGATTAATTGAACTAAAATTAATTGAATTAAACTTAAGATTAATTAATTAAAACTAAAATAAACTAATGAATTATTTTGAATTAAAGTAAATTAAAATTAGATTAATTGAACTAAAATTAATTGAATTAAACTTAAGATTAATTAATTAAAACTAAAATAAACTAATGGATTGATTTGAATTAAAGTAAATTAAAATTAGATTAATTGAACTAAAATTAATTGAATTAAACTTAAGATTAATTAATTAAAACTAAAATAAACTAATGAATTGATTTGAATTAAAGTAAATTAAAATTAGATTAATTGAACGTAAAATTAATTGAATTAAACTTAAGATTAATTAATTAAAACTAAAATAAACTAATGAATTGATTTGAATATAAGTAAATTAAAATTAGATTAATTGAACGTAAAATTAATTAAATTAAACTTAAGATTAATTAATTAAAACTAAAATAAACTAATGAATTGATTTGAATATAAGTAAATTAAAATTAGATTAATTAAACGTAAAATTAATTGAATTAAACTTAAGATTAATTAATTAAAACTAAAATAAACTAATGAATTGATTTGAATAAAAGTAAATTAAAATTAGATTAATTGACGTAAAATTAATTGAATTAAACTTAAGATTAATTAATTAAAACTAAAATAAACTAATAAATTGATTTGAATAAAAGTAAATTAAAATTAGATTAATTGACGTAAAATTAATTGAATTAAACTTAAGATTAATTAATTAAAACTAAAATAAACTAATGAATTGATTTGAATAAAAGTAAATTAAAATTAGATTAATTGACGTAAAATTAATTGAATTAAACTTAAGATTAATTAATTAAAACTAAAATAAACTAATGAATTGATTTGAATAAAAGTAAATTAAAATTAGATTAATTGACGTAAAATTAATTGAATTAAACTTAAGATTAATTAATTAAAACTAAAATAAACTAATGAATTGATTTGAATAAAAGTAAATTAAAATTAGATTAATTGACCTAAAATTAATTGAATTAAACTTAAGATTAATTAATTAAAACTAAAATAAACTAATGAATTGATTTGAATAAAAGTAAATTAAAATTAGATTAATTGACCTAAAATTAATTGAATTAAACTTTAGATTAATTAATTAAAACTAAAATAAACTAATGAATTGATTTGAATAAAAGTAATTTAAAATTAGATTAATTGAACTAAAATTAATTGAATTAAACTTAAGATTAATTAATTAAAACTAAAATAAACTAATGAATTAATTTGAATTAAAGTAAATTAAAATTAGATTAATTGAACTAAAATTAATTAAATTAAACTTAAGATTAATTAATTAAAACTAAAATAAACTAATGAATTAATTTGAATTAAAGTAAATTAAAATTAGATTAATTGAACTAAAATTAATTAAATTAAACTTAAGATTAATTAATTAAAACTAAAATAAACTAACGAATTAATTTGAATTAAAGTAAATTAATATTAGATTAATTGAACTAAAATTAATTAAATTAAACTTAAGATTAATTAATTAAAACTAAAATAAACTAATCAATTAATTTGAATTAAAGTAAATTAAAATTAGATTAATTGAAACTAAAATTAATTGAATTAAACTAAATTAAGTAATGAAGAATTAAAATAAATTAGATTAATTGAACTAAAATTAATTAAAGTAAACTAAGTAATGAAGATTTCAACTATTAGATTACCCTAAACTAAAATTAATTAAATTTAACTAACATTAATTAAATTTAATTACTAACATTAATTAATAAAAACTAAACTTAACTAAAGAAATTAATTAAATTAAACTAAATTAAAATTAGATTGATTTGAACTAAAATGTATCAATTAATTAAAGTAAAGTAAACGGAATTAAATTAATTAACCTTAAGTAAACTAAGTACTTAATTAAACTAAATTACATTAATTAAAATAAAATTAATGAAATTAACAACATTAAACTAAACTAATTAAATTTAAACTAAAACTTAAACTAAAACTAACTAAAAATAAATTAAAACGGATACAAAACTAACCTCGTTATAGAAACTGGGATTGGAGGTTTAGGGTGTTTAGGTTTAGAGTAGGGTAGGAACGGGGAAAAAAGAACGGGGAACGGAACGGGAGAAAGAGAGAAAAGAAAGAAAAGGGAGAAAGAAAAAGAGAAAAGAAGAAAAGAAACAGGGGAAAGGAAAAGGGATCTGATTTTAAATCAGATTTTGCGACCAAATGGTCGCAAATATGTAATAATGACAAGAAACGAAAGGTCGCGTATGTTGGGGAAAATGCGACCATTTGGTCGTATTTATTAAGATATTTGCGACCATATGGTAGCATTTCTTGGAAAAGCGACGATATGGTCGCCACTTTGCCATGATGAACAACAGCTGTCATATCACAAGTCCCATGAATAATTGCGACCATATGGTCGTAATCTTTAAATTCACCACCATAAATTTCTTGGAAATTTAAATTTACCGCTCATATTTGCGACCATATGGTCGCCATGTCACTTATATTTTTTAAAAAAAATATAATTATACTTTTCAAAAAATGCGACCATATGGTCGCCTTTCCCTTCTAAATTACTACCATGTGGTCACCTTTTGTGTGAAATTGCGACCACATGGTCGCAAATATTAATATATATATATATATATATATATATATATATATATATATATTTTTCTTTTAATCATTCCTTAAAAGAAATAGTTTTAATTAATTAAACACATACACACACATTTGAATAATCAAGTTAACAAAATATCTCATTCATCATCGTCTCCAAGAAGTCCGTCACATACAGTCTTCTTCTTCTTCTTCTTCTGTTTCTTCATCAGATTCATCATCTCGAATAAATTCATCATCAATGTCACGTGCGTGAGAAGTGGAAGCATTTGTATTATCATCATCATGCAATGTTATCGTTCCATCGTTCAAAGGACGAACAGTACTTGCATTCTGACCATCGTCGATTGCATGAGATCTTATCTCATCTTCTTGAAAAGCAACAGCTTCCTCTGCATGGTCGTCTTTCTCGGACAAGTTTTCTTCTACCTGGCGTGGTTTAACTTTACAAACAACTAACCAATCTGTCAGATCTCGTCTATTAATCGGATAGTTCAGGTAATAAACTTGAATCGCCTGTGAAGCCAGGACAAACCTATCAGCGGTGTGCATATGCTTAAACTTGTTACCTCAACGATTTGTAAATGATCAATCTTACGGACTCCGCCTCGTCTAGTTGTCTCAAACCAAGTGCAATTGAACAGAAGAATGCGTTTTAGCGTCAGACTTGCATATTGAATCTCAAGAATCTCATCGATTACTCCGAAGTAATCGTCTTCGTTTTTTCCGAACATATGACCTTTTTTGCAAACACCACTGTTGTTTGTTGCCCTGTTCACTGAATGCGCCTTCGTTTGAAATCTGTAACCGTTACCCACGTATCCACCATAAGACCTTGCTATCCGTGCAGGTCCCTTTGCCAAAGAAATGATGCGAGGATCATCCACTGGTAATGTAGGGGAGTCAACCTGTGTCGTTGTCCACATACAGTAATGTTAGGAAGATAGTAATTGTTTCAACATAATGCAACAGTTTTTTGATAATTTAAAATAACTCACGTATGCACTGAACCAAGAACGAAACTCTTTGTCGATTATTGACCCCTCCTCAGCGTCTGTAAGACCAACTCGTGTCATTCGAACGTATACGTTTAGAAATAATCTGTATGTTACAAAACTAGTTAGCAAATAGTTTGTAATTGTTTATCCGATGAAATAATGTTAAGTTACAAATCACTCTATGTAAGGCTCGATCTCTACGTAGTTGCATAACACGTATGTCTGCATTACGTGATACTCAGAATCGGTCAACGGCCTACGCACTGATCTTCCAACTGTCATGCCAGGTTCCGTAAAAATCGGCAAGTCGTTCATGTCAACACCTTCAAGTAAATTTTTGACAATGTTTCGTTTCGCCGGCCGAAAATGCCTCTGCAATGTGTTGATCAAAGTAGTATGAACAAAATGTGGTAGTCTCTTGCGTCAGGTACGCACTACAGATAGATCCTTCTACTCGTGATCTATTTCCAACCATCTTTTTGAACCGACGTAAGTACCTGTGGGTACAAAACATAATTAACATTCGATAATCACTGTACTGATTCATACGCGTACATTACAAAATAACTGTGCTTACCTTTCAAATGGGTACATCCAGCGGTAATGTACGGGACCCCCTAAGAATGCCTCGTATGGAAGATGCACTGGAAGATGCTCCATGGAGTCAAAAAAGCCAGGTGGGAACATTCGCTCCAACTTACAAATAATAACGGCGATCTCTGAACTCATTGAAGCGACAGTGGCTTCTGTCAGCTCTGTACATGTCAAGTCCCTAAAACAACACTCAACTGGGCAAGCGGCTCCCAATGTCTATTATCTAGGAACGGTCTAAACGCGACGGGCATCAATCATTGCATGAATATATGACAGTCGTGGCTTTTCATCCCGAACATGATATGTTTTTGACTGTCTATACACCGACTCAAATTCGAAACGTATCTGTCCGAGAATTTGATGGATTTGATCCACTCAAATAATGTTTTCTTTTCATCCGTCGTCAACATGTACTTTGCTTTTGCGTAATTATCATTGTCGTCAGGCTCCAACTCAGGACGGTGACATATCTCTCGTATATCGTAACATGCCTTCAGATTGTCCTTCGTTTTTCCCAGAACGTTCAAAATCGTATTGAAAATGTTGTCGAAGAAATTCTTCTCGATATGCATTACATCAAGATTGTGTCTAATCAGTAGATCTTCCCAATACGGTAGATCCCAAAAAATACTCCGTTTCTTCCAACCCGTGTTTTTCCCAGCCGCATTGTTTGCACTCTCTGCACCTTCCACTGTAATCTTCTGCATCCCTATAGCATCTATACCGTGAAGAATCTGTCTTCCACTATACATGGTCGGGGGGGGTTTGTTTTCTTACTCGTCGACCCTTCTTCCAGTCACTGCCGTTTGAACGGAAAGTGTGATTCAACGGCAAAAATCGACGGTGACAGTCAAACTAACAAGTTTCCGACCGTTTCTGAGATAAAATGCATCTGTGTCTAGCATGCAATGTGGACATGCGTATGTCCCCACCGTACTCCATCCTTTAAGAGGAGAAAATTAAGGTTCACACAATTAACTACACTGACTAAGGAAAGCAATAACAAAAGCTAAACACAGACTCAAAAATGTATATGAAAGCAATTAAAGATCAACATAGCTGACAACATTTAATATGCAGGGAAGTCACTGATCGTCCAGATTAACGCGACGCGCATCAAGAAATTTTGTTTCTTCGAAATGTCGTACGTCATAACACTGTCAGTCCCCAACCTTTTCAACTCTGCAACAAGTGGTTGCAAATAGACATCCAGTTTTTGTTTTGGACTTTTCGGCCCAGGTACGATCACTGTTAGAAAAATCACCGGGTCTTGCATGTACATCGAGGGAGGCAAGTTATACGGGGTTACCATGACTGGCCAAACTAAATATTGTGCCCCGGATGCCCCGAAGAGGTTGAAGCCATCTGTGCATAAGCCCAATCTGACGTTTCTCGGATTTTGTGCAAAATCCGGATGACAATTATTTAAATGCTTCCATGCCACAGCATCTGAGGGATGTCTCATAACACCTTCCTCCTATGAATGCTCGTGATGCCATCTCATGTGTGAGGCTGTCACATCCGATGCATACAACCGTTGCAGACGTGGGGTCCACGGTAAATAGAATATGCGGGCGTTCGGAATCAGGCTGCGTTTCCCTTGTTTGTATCTTGGAAGAAAATAGAATTTGCAATGATGCAGGTCCTCATCCACATCCCAGTAAATCATGCATGCGTTTTGACACGAATCTATATTCTCCACGGGTAATCCAAGTCCCTCCACTAGCTTTTTCATGTCGTACAAACTGTGGGGCATATTATTTTCTTCTGGAGCGCATCGATGAAACCACGATGCAACCGCATCAAATCCTCTACCGGGTATGTTGTACTGCGCCTTTATATTTAAAAGTCTTGTAGCAGCAGCAAGTTGACTTACCTCGTACAATGGTCGGCTGGCTGTCTTTAGCATCTCATGCATCCGGATTCATTTCCTCTTCTACAACCCATTCATCTTCGTCTATGTTTAAACTTTCAAGGAAATTTTCATTGCCCCCATACCCCGCACCATCAAGTATCATTTGTTGCATCGAACTATATTGTTGTTCATCATTCCGTTCTTCATCAACAACCTCTACATTCGAGCTGCTACCTTCGTATCATCTCGATTCCTGTAATGCAGCGTCGAACATTACCTGTGTTTCCCTCTGAAACACCCAGTGATAATAATTCTGCACAAATCCCCGACTATAAAGATGCACCTTCACATCTGTAACCGGTATGATTCTCCTATTGTCGCATTTCCTGCACGGGCAACGTAGCTTTCCACCATACTTTTCATAATAGACAGTTTTCATGCAAAACTCAACAAACTGTTCAACCCCGGCCACGAACTCATCGTTCAAATACCCGTCTATCAAACGAACATACATCCACTCTCTCATTTTCTTTTTTCTTAATGCTAACAAACAATCGGTGGAGGGATTTTATAATGGACTCCTCTGCTCATTTGCGACCAGATGGTAGTATTTTTGCTACCATATGGTCGCATTTTCCCGCCAAAATTTCCCGCCATTTTTCTCACTGCCCAGAGTCACATCAAGTCAGAATTTACGACCAGATGGTCACTTTTTTGTTGACCAATTGATAGCTTTTATCCCACCAAATTTTTTATAAATTATTGGTCACATAAAATCACATAATTTGCGACCATCCGGTCACTTCTTAATGTGACCACATGGTAGCTTAATTCCCGCCAAAATTTTAAGCCACCACTGCTCAATAAAGATCACAAAAATTGCGACCAGTTAGTCACTTTTAATTGTGACCACTTGGTAGCTTTTTTCCCTCCAATTTTAAGCTACCACTGGTCAATAATTGTCACAAAAATTGCGACCAGATAGTCACTTTTAATTGTGACCACTTGGTAGCTTTTTTTCCTCCAAAATTACGCGCCATTTTTTGCTTCCAAGACATATTTTAGTCACAAAAGTGCGACCAGCTGGTCGTTTTTTAGGTGACTAATTGGTCGCTTCTTTCGCGCCATTTTTTATGACTACTTCTGCTTTTGGTCGCAATATGGTCGCAAAAAAAGTGACCAAATGGTCACTTAAAGTCAACCTTCAAATAAAGTGACCAGGTGGTCACCAAAAAACCACCACTTTTGTTTGGTCGCAAATTTCTGGTCGCATTTTGACAGTTTTTTTGTAGTGTATAGTAAACCAATGATTAGTTGTGACTCCTTTTTTATTTTCCACGTCGCGTTTACGTAGCGACATTGTTCATTCTATAATGAAATCTTTTTCTACATCTAGTACAAATAAACATGATAATTCTGCTTTAAATGTTTGCAAACATTGTATTTATGAAAAAAATGTCAAAGTTACCTTTCTCCATGTCTTGTACTGCTACTGTTGCTCCTTTATAATTGATTCATAGTGATATATGGGGACCCTCTCCCTCTGTTTCTATATCTGGTTTTTGCTATTATGTTTCCTTTGTTGATGATATGCCTTGATATACATGGATTTTTCCATTAAAGTAAAAATCAGATGGTACTTTTGTCTTTTTACAATTTAAGCCTTTTGTTGAAAATATATTCAACACGAAGCATAAGATCTTTATGAGTATTGGTGGGGGTGAGCTTGTCATTCATGCTTTAGCAACTACTTTCCAAAATACTGGGATCTTACATCAAAAGTCCTGTCCTTATACTCCCGAGCAAAATGGGGTAGCCGAAAGGAAACATAGACATATTATAGAAACAGGCTTGGCCCTTCTCTCTATATCTGTTGTCCCTATGCATTTCTGGTTTCATGCCTTTGCCACTGCTGTTTTCCTTATCAAAAGAATGCCGACTGCTATCTTAAAAAATGTGTCTCCTTTTGAAACCTTATTTCAGTCCAAACCTGATTATAAGCCTTTGAATTTTTGGATGTGCGTGTTAACCTTTGCTCAAACCTATAATACTTACAAGCTAGAAGCTAAATCCTCTCAATATGTTTTTATAGGGTATCCTCTTGAATACAAAGGTTACTTGTGCTATGATATTCAAAAGGACAGAATTTTTACTGCAAGACATGTGATTTTTTATGAACATCTTTATCCTTTTCAAAATATCTCCCCTTCATCCATGGTCCCTTCTCTTCCTATTACTCCCTTTTCTCTTATGCCTTTTATTCAATCCTCTCCTATTTCTGCCCCTGTGTCTTCTTCTACAGCTTCTTCCAATCAGGTTGTTCCATTTCATGTTTCTACTACTAATCCAAATACAAATCCCTTGCCAATTCTGTCTTCTCCTTCCAATTGTCATCAAATGCAAACACGAAGTAAGTCAGGCATAGTGAAAAAGAAAGTTTACCATGCTATTTCTTGTTCCACTATTTCTGAACTTACTTCTTATACTGTTGCAAGTAAAATTCCTGAATGGAGACAGGTAATGAAGGATGAATACACTGCCCTTATTCGTCAAAACACATGGACATTGGTTCCTTTACCACCAGGCAAAAATGTGGTTGGTTGTAAGTGGGTTTACCGCATTAAACATAATTTTGATGGTACTGTGGCTCTTTACAAAGGACATCTAGTGGTAAAAGGGTATCATCAAGAGCATGGTGTTGATTTTGAGGAAACCTTTAGTTCGATTCTGAAAAAAAGTACGGTTGGACTTGTCTTAGCCTTGGCCACACAGTTTAAATGGTTTTTGAGACAACTTGACGTTAAAAATGTCTTCTTACATGATACTTTGCTATAAGAGGTTTATATGCCCCAACCCCAAGGCTATGTTGATTCTTCTTCTTCCAATCTTGTTTGCAAATTAAACAAGTCCCTTTATGGTCTCAAACAAGCTCCCTGTGCTTGGTTTGATTGTTTTACCTCCCATATAATGACTGAATTTGGATTTACACAATCTCTTGCTGGTACATCCTTGTTTACTCGAATAGATGCCTCCTTCATCACTTATTTGTTGCTTTATGTGGACGATATAGTTCTTATGGGAAATGTGAAGGGATGATTTACTAAATTAGCGGAATTTTATTTAGTAAACTAATTAACATTTAATTACAGATCTATTAATATCATGCAATTTGTGATAAAAATATGTAGATTCATGCTTTAAATATTCGAAAATTAAAACTCTAAAACTTACATTGAGTAATATATGGAGAATCGGTTGGAGGTTTCTTTACAGCATCAAATCCTTAGCAACACCGGATCTTCTATGCTATTTCCTGATCGATCAAACGAAACCCGATTGTGGGATCGAACATAAGAAGAAATTGGGAAGAATAAAAAATATATTTCTTCACAATATACTAGGGAAAATCGGCCAAGGGGGGAGGGAGAAGGAAGAGAGAATTTCGAATTTCTAAGGAATTTAATTGTGTGATTTATTAATGACCCAAGCCTCCTATTTGTAGGAAAATAGGAATCCTAATCACATTAGGATTAATCCATGGAGATAAATACAAAAAAAAAAAAATTATCTCTTTCCTTTATCTTGGTATTTTTAAAATGTCATAGATAAATAAGAGAATATTTTCTTATCTTTATTTTATTTATCTTGGGTAAATAAATCTATATAATTATTATAGGATATAATTCAAACAATTATCTCATACAAATTATCTATTATGGCTGAAAATTATATAATAAATAATTAATAAATCAAATTTATTTATTTAATTATTTTGGGCCAATTTCAATTGGGTTCATTAATCCAATTGGGCTTGAAACTCTCTCTTAAATTAATAAGTCCAACTTAATTGATTTATTTATTAATTAACATTTAAATAAAATAATTTATTTAAATAATTAATAATATTAATATTTTCTCCCGACTAAATATTATCAAATTATATTTAATTATTAATTTCCATTTAAATAATTTTCATTATTTAAATAATTAATAATAAATATTTTAATTATTAATTTCCATTAAATAAACTCATTATTTATATAATAACTTTATTGAAAATATTTTATTATTAATTTCCGTTCAAATAAAATTAATTATTTAAACAGTTAATAATTGTCAATTAATTTCAAATTATTAATTACCATTTAAATATACTCAATATTTAAATAAATAATAATGTTTAATTAATAATATTTCATTATTAATTTCCTGTTTAAATAAACTCATTATTTAATTAATAATGTTTATATTAATTACCGTTTAAATATACTCAATATTTAAACAATTAATATTGCCTATTTAAGTAATTCTCTTTACTTAAACTTTCTATTTCTTCTACTTGATTTCGCGACTACGATATTTGGGCTAGCATAGGGACCCGATGGATCTAGATCATGAGCTTAATAATTAGTCAATTAAGTGATTAACTCATAATCAGTTAATTACTTATTATCTAACTATGAATAATTCCACTATAGATTCATTGCTGAACTTCTCTCACTATAGATGAGTTATGTCCATTTAGTTTATCTTTATTTGTATCTGTAACATATCCTTCACATGGAACCCTCATAATTACAGGAGGATTAAATTTACTGTTTTACCCCTGTAATTACCGCTTTATCCTTGTGTTCCCGCTGATTCTCCAATGAACTTTATCTTTAGTCAAACTAGAGATAATCTACTTCTGTGATTAATAGAAGTCGTGACGTCACTTGTTCATGTCTCGAATCAGTACATCAAGGGAGTTTCCTAAAGTTTCTAAAATGTTTAGGCATCGCACTGATACCGTTAATTTATAGGAAAGTTATGAATTCCATCTCGTGAAAATGCGTTCCCAGCTACTTATCTTGTTATGTTCCCAAAGCAGGAGTGTATTGAGCGTTCTTACAGATCGCTCTCAACCATGTGAATCAAAGAACATAACTCTACAAATAGGAGTCCACATTTCACTCAGGATTGGATCTATCACGGTTGATAAACTTAGTTTGATATTCGATCATTTCTCGTAAACGATACTAATGAGAAATTTGATCAAGCATCATGGTCCTATCTTATATAATCAACATTGCTTATGATACTTCCATTTCATGTCACCCACATGAATGATCAGGATTAGATCATTTATCTATAAACAAAATGCGAAGCCATCAATAGTGTTACCAGGATAAGGCTCCCAAACGTTATCCATTTACTGTAGACACTTTTATATTACTCATCTCAACTTTAATCGTGTCGTATGATTCACATACTAAGTCATGATTTCATAAGAGTGACTTAGGGTTTTACTATTTGAATGTTCGATATTAATATATTTCCATATATTCTTAATATTGTTAATTGAATCAATCTAGATAACATAAAGAACTTACGTTTATTTATTTAATTTATTCGAGATAAATTATTATTATTAAATAATTACAAGTTTTAGGACACCATTCCTAACAATCTCCCATCTTGTCATTAGATCTTAAATCATAAGGATAATCATTTTCTAGCCTTTTTCCTTGGGTTGTGTCAAATGGCATATGTGGGTTCTTTGGTCTTGAACTTTTAGGGTCGTTAGTTAAGTTTAAGGGTTCTAAAAGTATTTCGAAAGAGTATTCATATCATTTGGTATCAAAGCATAGGTTGTATCTTGTAGCCAACTCTAGATTTGATTCTATCTTACTTTTATGCATTGTTTTCCAATTCCTACACATTCTGTCCATCGAAATCATTTATGCCATTTCATCAATTTTGATTCACCTTTTGAATTTGATTTCATATCCATCTTAAAGATCACGTTTAGATCTTGAAAATAAAAAAAAATAAAAAAAAAAACAGGAAAGAAGAGTGAATTTGCATCCAAGAGCACCAAATCTGTTCATTTTGTGTTTATCTTGCAAGTTCTAGAAATTTATGAGTTTGATCCATATAAATTCGTGTAGATCTGATATAATTGTGTTTACACATCAGTTATGTTTCAAATATATCAGTTTCACATTCATTTCCATGGATTTAAAGCATAAAAATGTCAAAACTGTCCACTTTTGTAAATGTCGCATTTAATTCTTTTGTTCACTATTCAAACTCTATTCTAACTTCCGAATTTGCTTTTCTTTTCTGAATAGAAAAGTTTATTTTTATTGTTATCTTTCTATGTTCAGAAGGGCACGTTGTCAAAATCGTAAAGAAAACTATTCAAATTTGGGATTTCATTTCTGCGCACAAGTTTATCCTTTTTTCCGGCAACATCAATTTTGTGAGTTAGTGTTTTTGATTCTGAATGAATTTTTGAATTTGGCCTTTTGTAAGCTCTTTATAATCATCTTAATAAGATACATTTAGGCTTACACCTAAAAATTCATTCTTGAACTCCACGAATTTAGAAATTTGTAACTGCCACTTTTCTAGACTTCTTTGCTTTAAAATTTTGTTTTTGCTTTCCATTTATGTTTTTTTACCTTTCCAATCTGTTTTTCTTGTTTATTTTCATTATTTTATATTGTTTAAATACTGATTGCTTGATTTTTAGTACTTTAAACACAAGTTGCTTCCTTTTGACCATAGCTTATTCAAGAGCCTAAATTGACATTTTGGCCTGCTTTGAGTGTTTAAACACGAGAGTTTCCATGAGTAATATTTTGTGAGTGAGTGTTGTGAGTTCCAGAAACATGTCACAAGGGGAAAATAATCAGGGTGAGATTAGTGAAACTAGGTGGAGAGAGGCACAAACTAGAGTTTTGCCTATACTTACTTAAACATTAAAGGAGCTAAATGAGCGCATGGTTAGGTTAGAGATGGATGATAATCAGCAAGGGGGAGAATATCTAGTTGTAGGAGTTGAAAATGAAGAAGAAGATGACAATGTTACCTTGTTTGCTGGAGATAACCCTAGGAGAGAACAAGGAAGGGGCCGAGAAGAGGTATAGAACGAGGAAGAGGTAGAAAATTAGAACCACCTAGAAGACCTATGAGGGAGTTACCTAATGAAAGAATAGAATAGAGAAATCCATAGGGTATTAAGCTTAAAATTCCATCATTCCATGGGAAGTCTAACTTGGAGGAGTACTTACAATATGAGGACAAAATAGTGCATGTCTTTGATTGCAACAACTTTAGTGAGGAGAGGAAAATGAAGCTTGTTGTGGCTGAATTTTGTGATTATGCTAGTATTTGGTGGAGTCATCTTAGGGCTGAATGGAGGAGAAACTATGAGCAACCAATTGAGATTTAGGAGGAGCTTAAGCTTTTAATGAGGAAGAGATATAAACCAAAGCACTATCATAGGGAAATCAGAAATAAATTGTTTTCCTTAAACAAGGTTCAAAGAGTGTTGAAGAATATTTTAGGGAGATGAATGTCTTAATGACTAGATCACATATAGATGAGTATGAGGATGACATTATGTCACGGTTTCTAGGAGGAATGAATGAAGAGTTGGCTCATAGAGTTGATATGTACCCTTACTTTGACATGGAGGAGCTCTTGCATATTGTCGAGAAGATTAAGAAACAAATGGCTTGAGAAAAAAACAACTCCAAAAGGTACACTTCTAAATCCACTTTTCCATCATCCAATACTTGGAAAAAGGAAGGAGACTTTAAGCCTTGAGCATCATTTGGGGCTGCCAAAAAGGATAAGGGGGAGTCTTCTAAGGGGAAGGGAAAGGAGAAAGTGGATGAAACAAAAGTTGAGATAAATAGGGATTTCAAATGTTAGAAGTGTCATGGAATTGGGCACACTAGCCGAGACTATCCTAATAAAAGATCTATGATTATTAGGAATGGGGAAGTAGTAACGGATGATGAAGAGAGTGATGTTGAGGAGGAAGAGTGTGAGCTTGATGAGGTTAGTGATGCAAGCATAGAAGAGGGAAATCAAGTAGCACTTGTTACTAGAAGGCTACTTAGTGCTCAAGTAAAGGAGAATGATATTGATGATCAAAGGGACAATTTGTGCCATACTAGATGTTTGGTACAAGACACTCCTTGTAGTGTTGTGATTGATAGTGGGAGTTGTACCAATATTGTGAGCTCAATTCTTGTCAAGAGACTCAATTTTCCTACCATTCCACATCCCAAACCTTACAAGTTGCAATGGTTAAATAATAGTGGCGAGGTGAAGGTGCTTAAACAAGCTAATATTTCTTTTAATCTTGGGAAGTATAAGGATGAGATAGTTTGTGATGTAGTGCCAATGCATGCTTGGGATATACTTTTGGGAAGACCTTGGCAATTTGATAGGAAAGCTACTCATGATGGTTACCTTAATAGGTACACCTTTACCAAGGATGGAAGGAAGACTACTTTGGTACCTTTGTCTTTGAAAGAGGTTTTCATTGATCAATGTAAGCTTGAACAAAGGAGGCTTGAGTTTGAGTTAAAAGAAAAAGAGTTGAAAGAAAAATAATTGAGTGAAGAAATGAGTGAGAGAGAAAAGAACGCTTTGAGTGGAAAAAGCAAGAGTGAAAACAATGAGAGAAAAGAAAAGGAAAAAAAAGACAGAGAGAAAAGTGAGTTTATTTGCTACTAAGAGTGAGGTGAGGTATGCTTTGTTTTCAAAACAAAACTTCCTTGTACTTTTGTACAAAGGATCTTGTTTTATGAAGAACACACCTAACCCTACTTTACCTAGTGTCTTTATGTCTCTTTTGCAGGAATTTGAGGATATGTTTCCCGAGGAGATGCTTAGTGGATTGCCACCAATAAAAGGCATTGAACATCAGGTGGATTTCATTCCTGGGACAACCATACCTAATAGGCCAGCATATAGGGCCAACCCAACCGAGCAAAGGTAATCCAAAAGCAAGTGGAGTAGTTGCTTGCAAAGGGTTATGTGAGGGAAAGTTTGAGCCCATGCTCGGTTCCAGTGATTTTGGTTCCAAAGAAGGATGGAACATGGAGGATGTGTGTTGACTGTAGAGCCATCAACAAAATAACAGTGAAGCATTGTCATCTTATTCCTAGGCTAGATGATATGTTAGATGAATTGTATGGTTCTATTTAGTTTACAAAAGGTTATCTTAAATCTGGTTATCATCAAATTAGGATGCATATATGTGATGAATGGAAAACAGCTTTTAAGACTAAATATGGCTTGTATGAATGGCTTGTGATGCCTTTTGGTCTTATTAATGCACCTAGTAGTTTCATGAGATTGATGAACCATATTCACTACAAAAAAAACTGTCAAAATGCGACCAGAAATTTGCAACAAAAAAAAATGGTAGTTTTATGGTGACCACCTGGTCATTTTCTTTGAAGGTTGACTCTAAGTGACCATCTGGTCACTTTTTTTGCGACCAGATTGCGACCAAAAGCAGAAGTAGTCTTAAAAAATGGCGCGAAAAAAGCGACCAGATGGTCACCTAAAAAAACGACCCTCTGGTCGTATTTTTGTGACTAAAATATGTCTTGGTAGCAAAAAATGGCGCGTAATTTTGGAGGGAAGAAAGCTACCAAATGGTCACAATTATAAGTGACCAGATGGTCGCAAATTATGTGATTTTATGGGACCAATAATTGATAAAGAATTTGGTGGGATAAAAGCTACCAAGTGGTCACCAAAAAAGTGACCATGTGGTCGTAAATTCTGACTTGATGTGACCCGGGGCAGTGAGGAAAATGGCGAGAAAATTTGGCGGGAAACTGCGACTAGGTGGTAGTAAAAATACTACCATCTGGTCGCAAATGAGCAGAGGAGTCCATTATAAAAACCCCTCCACCCATTGTTTGTTAGCATTGAGAAAAAAGAAAATGAGAGAGTGGATGTATGTTCGGTTGATAGACGGGTATTTGAACGATAAGTTCGTCGCAGGGGTTGAACAGTTTGTTGAGTTCTGCATGACAACTATCTATTATGAAAAGTATGGTGGAAAGCTACGCTGCCCTTGCAGGAAATGCGACAATAGGAGAATCATATCGGTTACAGATGTGAAGGTTCATCTTTACAGTCGGGGATTTGTACAGAACTATTATCACTGGGTGTATCAGGGGGAAACAAAGGAAATGTTCGACGTTGCATTACAGGAATCGAGACAATACGAGGGTAGCAGCTCGAATGTCGGGGTTGATGTCGAAGAACGAAATGATGAACAACATTGTGGTCAGATGCAGCAAATGAAACTTGAGGGTGCGGGGTATGGGGGCAATGAAAATATCCGTGAAAGTTTGAACGTAGACGAAGATGAAAGAGCTGTTGAAGAGGAAATGAATCCGGAAGCACGTAAGATGCATGAGATGCTAAGGATGACCAGCCACCATTGTACGACGGGTGTGAGGTAAGTAAACTTCTTTGCTGCTCTGGAACTTTTAAATATAAAGGCGCAGTACAACATACCCAGTAGAGGATTTGATTCGATTGCATCGTGGTTTCGGCGATGCGCTCCAGAAGAAAATAATATGCCCCACAGTTTGTACGACATGAAAAAGCTAGTGGAGTGTCTAGGATTACCCGTAGAGAAAATAGATTCGTGTCGAAACGGATGCATGATTTACTGGGACATGGATGAGGACCTGCATCATTGCAAATTCTGTTTTCTCCCAATATGTAAACAAGGGAAACGTAGCTTGATTCCGTACGCCTGCAAGTTTTATTTACCGCTGACCCCACGTCTGCAACGGTTGTATGCATCGGATGTGACAGCTTCGCACATGAGATGGCATCACAAGCATTCACATGATGACGGTGTTATGCGACATCCCTCAGATGCAGCGGCATGGCAGCATTTAAATAATTGTCATCCTGATTTTGCACAAGATCCGAGAAACGTCAGATTGGGCTTATGCACGGATGGCTTTAACCCGTTCGGGGCATCCGGGGCACAATATTCAGTTTGGCCAGTCATAGTAACCCCGTATAACTTGCCTCCCTTGATGTGCATGAGAGAACCGGTGATTTTTCTAACAGTGATCGTACCTGGGCCGAAAAGTCCAAAACAGAAACTCGATGTGTATTTGCAACCACTTATTGAAGAGTTGAAAAGGTTGTGGACTGATGGTGTTATGACGTACTATATTTCGAAGAAACAAAATTTCTTGATGCGCGCCGCGTTAATCTGGACGATCAGTGACTTCCCCGCGTATTCAATGTTGTCAGGTATGTTGATATTTAAATTGCTTTAATCATATATATTTTTTAGTATTTAGTTTAATTTTCGTTATTGTTTTGCGTAGTCAGTAGTTAATTGTGTGAACCTCGATTTCATCCTCTTAAAGGATGGAGTACGGCAGGGAAATACGCATGTCCACATTGCATGCTAGACACTGATGCATTTTATCTCAGAAACGGTCGGAAAACTTGTTGGTTTGATTGTCACCGTTGATTTTTGCCGTTAAATCATACGTTCCATTCAAGCGGTAGTGACTGGAAGAAGGGTCGACGAGTAAGAAAAGAAACCCCCCGACAATGTATAGTGGAAGTCAGATTCTACACGGTATAGATGCTTTAGGGATGAAGAAGGTAATAGTGGCCGGTACAGATAGTGCAAACAATGCGGCCGGAAAAAACACGGGTTGGAAGAAACGGAGTATTTTTTGGGATCTACCGTATTGGGAAGACCTACTGATTAGACACAATCTGGATGTCATGCATATCGAGAAGAATTTCTTCGACAACATTTTCAATACGATATTGAATGTTCCGGGAAAAACAAAGGACAATCTGAAGGCACGTTATGATATACGGGAGATATGTAACCGTCCTGAGTAGGAACCTGACGACAATGATAATTACGCAAAAGCAAAGTACATGTTGACGACGAAGGAAAAGAAAACATTATTTGAATGGATCAAATCTATCAAATTCCCGGACGGATACGTTTTGAATTTGATTCGGTGTATAGACAGTAAAAAATATATCATGTTCTGGATGAAAAGCCACGACTGTCACTTATTCATGCAACGATTGATGCCTGTCGTGTTCAGGCCGTTCCTAGAGAACAGACATTGGGAGCCGCTTGCACAGTTGAGTGTTTTTTTCAGGGATTTGACATGTACAGAGCTGAATGAAGCTAATGTGGCTTCATTGAGTGCAGAGATCGCTGTTATTATTTGTAAGCTGGAGCGAATGTTCCCACCTGGATTTTTTGACTCCATGGAGCATCTGCCCGTGCATCTTTGTAATGACCCGATACCATAAAATCCTTTAAATTCAAATGCACAGCGGAAGACTTGGTTTTAAAGAAAATCGGCATGGGTTCGTTTAAAACTCGGATAAACCAAAACCTGTTTACAATGACCCAATTCAGAGAAAGCAATAAAATTTGTGGAATGCGCATTCCAATTGATATTTAACCTTCTAAAAACAACTTACAAACATAAACCATTACAAAATTTAAAACAAACGCTCACACGAGCTCAAAACATTAAGCATGAGAAAGTATAAATATATTCAAAGCATTCAAGAATGCTAAAAAAAGTTCTTTGTTCAAGTCCTTTCATCGCTTCGTGAAGTCAAACAGCACCACCTACTCTACCACGTCTCCCTCGTCGAGAATTACCTGAAAAAAAATAAGTGTAGCAACATTAGCATAAAAATGCTAGTGAGAATAAAACGAAAGCCAGTAATCCTATGAACCAAATTCCATACCGGAAATTGTGTCCAAAGACCTAACTTTCTCTTTACTACCCATTCTACACTTCCAAATCATCATAATCATACACCAATCAATTTCCCAATTTCCAAATCGTATCAAGCCACATCTAATACCAAATCGATACCAAATCTTAATACCATATCATATTACCACATCTAAATATCTCGTAACATATTACCGTATGTTACCACCTCAACATACTAACACGTACGGCGTTACCATATCAAGTGTCCTCGTAACGTGATACCATATGGATCAACATCAACATACTACCACGTGATCTTACCAAATCATGTATCATCGTATCGTGTTACCGTATGGATCAATATCAACATACTAACACGTACGGTCTTACCAAATCACGTATCATCGTAACGTGTTAACTTATGTATCAACATCCACATACTAACACGTGGGGTCATACCCAATTCTCACATAAAGTATTACCGTCGAAATCCAAACATCATAGATCACATACCACCAAATCTCGGATTACCATAAGTTGGCACATAATACCACATCAGGTATTACCATCGAAAACCAAACACTTATACAAAGGATAAGCATGTAACTACGTAACAACTAACAAACAAGCTGAGATGCTCATGGTAAGAACTCGATTTATCTGCCAATCTTGTAATATAACATCACTCATAGCCTGTTTCATCTATGACCCTGTTATATCCCAAGATCACAATCCCCTCATATAACATCGCTCATAGCCTGTTTCATCTATGACCCTGTTATATTCCAAGATCACATCACATAGTATAACATCGCTCATAGCCTGTTTCATCTATGACCCTGTCATACTTAAATCACATCTCATAGTATCTTGATCTCCTCGTATAACATCGCTCATAGCCTGTTTCATCTATGACCCTGTTATACCCCAAGATCACATCACATAGTATAACATCGCTCATAACCTGTTTCATCTATGACCCTGTTATACCCAAATCACATCTCATAATATCTCGACTATCATCATAAAAAAACTCATACCAAGATACAAGTAAAAGAATGTGATATACTAAGTGCTAAAGAAAAACGTCGCAACCACACATGCTCAAATCTTCGAGTGCCAACCATATCACCGCATGTGTAGTACTATAATAATGATAACAATAATAACACATCCATACACGCTCAAATCTTTGAATGCCACCCTTACCACAGCGTGTATAGTACTATAATAATGATAACAATAATGACACATCCATACATGCTAAAATCTTCGAATGCCACCCTTACCACAGCGTGTATATTACTATAATAATGATAACAATAATAACACATCCATACATGCTCAAATCTTCGAATGCCACCCTTACCACAGCGTATATAGTGCTATATCACAAATCATCGCACCATGATACCGTATGGAGCGTATCACATACTATCATGTGCCATATCACATAACCTCGCACCATGATACCGTATAGAGCGTATCACATACTATCATGTGCCATATCACATAACCGCGCACCATGATACCGTATGGAGCGTATCACATACTATCATGTGCCATATCACATAACCTCGCACCATGATACCGTATGGAGCGTATCACATACTATCATGTGCCATATCATATAACCTCGCACCATGATACCGTATGGAGCGTATCACATACTATCATGTGCCATATCACATAACCTCGTAGAATCCATCAAGCTCCCTAGTAAGTTAGATGAAATTCCACTAAACTACTAAAGAACATAAACCGCTTGAATTACACGAGTCAATACTCAAATGTAATTTCTAAGCCACTTTGACTCCCGATTCACTTAAAGTTCCTTAGTCATTCACTTTCATCTAAAGTCTCCAAATCACCTTACAAGACTTCCAAACCACTCATAATTCCTCTTTTACTTCCAAAATCATAAATACATCAAAATCACTCCACTCACATCCGAGTTAAAGTCTCCAACCAAGTATAACTTCCGGAAGTTAGTTCCCCTCTTAACCTCGATAATCCATAACGTAATGAAATATAATTCATAAAATTACTAACTTCCATTTTAAACTCACCTTAGAATTGAAACCGAACTTCCAAAGTGTCGAGGTAGATCCCACGCGAGAAATTACCAACCTACAAATAAGTTACATCCAATAAACATTAATTAACCAGAAATTGAACCATCGATATCTAAACGCGTAAAACGACGAAAAACCCGGTTTTTAGCCTTATAGTGCTCTCGGCCAATATGAGAGAAAATGAGGTTCATGTTTGGTTTTTCGACTAATAGGCATTTTAGAGGTGTTCCGGGTTGATTTCAAACACTTTGTAAGTCGATATATCAATGGGTAACCGTATTTTATGGTTTTACATAATAATCGATTTCTGAAAAATTAAGTAAAACACAAAATTATAGCAAACTAAACACCCTAGCCATGGCCAAGTGAGAGAAAATCATACGGGACGGGTTTTCGATTCAACTCGGGTTTAGGTCCAAGACAACAACCTCATCCAAAGTGATTTTTCCTAACTAGAATTCACAAACAACACCCGGAAAAAACGAATCAAGGCTTACATGCAAGATTGGAAATAAAGGAAACACAAAAACCCATTTCTTCCTCACCTTGTATCTCCTGGATCTTTAATGGATTGGCCCGATTGATGGGATGGGTAGAAAGATCATCTCGATAGCTTTCCAACGAGCTAAGGCACGATGAAAACGGTTGAGAAACGAAGCTGGGGCGACAATTTCTTTCTCTTCTCTTTTCCTCCTCTCTAGCTACGGGTTTGGCCTCCTTTTTTCACTTCTCCTTTCTTTTTTTTTATCTTTATCCTTGCAAATTATGTATTAGATATATATAAAGATATTTTGGTAAAAGACCATATTGCCCCTCCTCTTATTTCCTTAGGAAAACTTGTTCCGTGTGCTCGTTATTTCACGTTTCTAATTCCAATACAACTTCACTACTTCTAATCTATCTTAAAAGTATTTAACAATAAATAATGGGCCCGCTAATAATTTTAATACGTCCAAATCTAATTTAAGCTAATAAAACGATTAAAAAGCTTTCGAACGAAATTAACTACTAAATTCTAAATTACTAATTCTAAAATTAAACTAAATACTTTGATTAATGTAAATGAATAAATAAATTAAATATTAAATAAAAAAATTTCACTCCAAAAATAACGGGACGTTACAATCTTCCATACGAGGCATTCTTGGGTGGTCCGGTACATTACCGCTGGATGTACCCATTTGAAAGATAATCACATTTAACTTGTAAATGTACATGTATAAAGTACAGTGAGCGAATGTAATTGTTTTCTACATTGTACCCACAGGTACTTACGTCGGTTGAAAAAGACGGTCAAAAATAAAGCAAGAGTAGAAGGATCTATCTGTAATGCGTACCTTACGCAAGAGACCACCACATTTTGTTCGTACTACTTTGATCAACACATTGCAGAGCAGTTTCGACCAGCTAAACGAAACATTTTCAAAAATTTACTCGAAGGTGTTGACGTAAACGACTTGCCGATTTTTACAGAACCTGGAATGACAGTTGGAAGATCAGTGCGTAGGCCGTTGACCGATTCCGAGTATCACGTAATGCAGACGTACGTGTTATGCAACTGCGCAGAAATCGAGCCTTACATAGAGTGAGTTCGTAACTTCACATTATTAATTCATCGACTAAAAACTATTACAAACTATTTCAAATATCTCCTAACTATTTATGTAACATACAGATTATTTTTAAACGTATACGTTCGAATGACACGAGTTGGTATTACATACCGAGGAGGGGTTCATAATCGACAAAGAGTTTCGTTCATGGTTCGGCATACGTGAGTTAATTATTGTAAATTAGAAAAAAAAAAACGATATCAATTTGTTCTTAGAGCTTCTAACTTAACTGTATGTGATCAATGACAGGTTGACTCCCTTGCAATACTGGTAGATGATCCTCGCATTATTTCTTTGGCAAAGGGACCTGGACGGATTGCAAGGTCGTATACTAGATACGTCGGTAACGGTTACAAATTTCAAACGAAGGCGCACTAAGTTAACCGGGCAATAAACAACAGTGGTGTTTGTATAAAAGGTCAGGTGTTCGGCACAAACGAAGACGGTTACTTCGGAGTAATCGATGAGATTCTTGAGATTCAATACGCAAGTCCGATGCTGAAACGCATTGTTCGTTCAACCGCACTTGGTTCGAGACAAGCGAAGAGGCGAGTCCGTAAGATTGATCATTTACAAATCGTGGAGGTAAACAAGTCTAAGCATATGCGCACCGCTGATAGGTTTGTCTTGGCTTCACAGGCGTTGCAAGTTTATTATCTAAACTATCCGATTAATAGATGAGATCTGACAGATTGGTTAGTTGTTTGTAAAGTTAAACCACGCCAGGTAGAGGAAAACATATCCGAGCAAGGCGAACATGCAGAGGAAGCTGGTGCTTTTCAAGAAGATGAGATAAGATGTCGTGTAATCGACGATGGTCAGAATGGAAGTACTGTTCGTCCTTTGAACGATGGAACGATAACATTGCATGATTATGATACAAATGCTTCCACTTCTCGCGTACGTGACATAGATGCTGAATTTATTCGAGACGATGAATCTGATGAAGAAGAAAAAGAAGAAGAAGAAGCGAAGACCGAAGACACTGAGGATGATGAAGAAGATATTTTGTAACTTTATGATTCACTGTATGTTTTATTGAAACTATTTTTTTAATGAAAGTAAAAAATATATATATATTAAGATTGGCGACCAGATGGTAGTAATTTAGAAGTGAAATGCGACCACTTGGTCGCCTTTGTGTAAATAGAATTAAGTTTTTTCAAAAAATATATATTAAATTACGACCATTTGATCGCAAAAATGAAGGGATATTATAAAATGTTCATTAATTTTTTGGCGGTTTATTTCAAAAGTGCGACCATCTGGTCGCAAATCTTTGGCGGTGATTTTAAATTTTCATTAAATTTATGGCGGCGAATTTAACATTTACGACCACATGATCGCATTTTTTGATGGGACGCGTGAAATGAAAGCTGTTGTGGATAATAGCAAATTAGCGACCATATGGTCACTTTTGGAATAAATACGACCTGCTGGTCGCAAATATGTGGAAAATGGCGACCAGATGGTCGTAATGTCCCCAGCACGAGCGACCTTTCGTTTCTAGTCATGATTACATATTTGCGACTAGGTGGTCGCAAATTCTGATTTAAATTCCCATCCGTTTTCCTTTCCCCCGTTTCTTCTTTTCTCCCTTTCTCTTTTTCTTTCTCTCTTTTCTTTCTTTTCTCTCTTTCCCCTCTCCCGTTCCCCGTTACTTTTTCCCTTTCCCGTTCCCGTTCTTACTCTAAACCTAAAACCCTCAACCCCCAATCCCGGTTTCTATTACGAGGTTAGTTTTCGTATAAAATTGAAGTTTAGTTTAAGAATTTAGTTTACTTAGTTTTAGTTTTTAGTTTTCAATTAATTTGTTTAGTTTAGTTTTGTTAATTTAATTAGTTTTAGTTTAATGAATCTAAATTTGTGTAATCAATTACATAGTTTACTTTAGTTTAATTCATAGCATTTTAGTTTACATTAACTAATTAATTAGTTTAGTTTAATTTTGTTACTTTAAGTAATTCTAGTTTAATTAATCTAACTTAGTATACTTTAATTCAATTTAATTAATAATTAATTTAATTTCTTAATCTAATTTAGTTTAATTACTTATTTAGTTTATTTAAGATAGTTTACTTTAATTTAATAAAATTAAACTAAAATTAAAAAAATATACTAAATTAATTTATAATTACACTAGTTTAAATTATAATTTTAGTTTAATTAATGTAATTTAGTTTACTTTAATTTAATCGATTAATTTAAGTAGGGTAATTAATTGAAATAGTTTAACTTCAATTATACTTAAGTAGTTTAAATTAACTAATTACACTAATTTAATTAATTAGTTTAGTTTAATTTTGTTACTTTAAGTAATTTTAGTTTAATTAACCTAATAGTTTAATTAATCTAACTTAGTATACTTTAATTCAATTTAATTAGTAATTAATTTAATTACTTAATCTAATTTAGTTTAATTACTTATTTAGTTTATTTAAGATAATTTACTTTAATTTAATAAAATTAAACTAAAATTAAAAAATTAAACTAAATTAATTTATAATTACACTAGTTTAAATTTTAATTTTAGTTTAATTAATGTAATTTAGTTTACTTTAATTTAATCAATTAATTTAAGTAGGGTAATTAATTGAAATAGTTTAACTTCAATTATACTTAAGTAGTTTAAATTAATTAATTACACTAATTTAATTAATTAGTTTTAGTTTAATTATTAAATAAAAATTGTTTAATTACTTAATTTTAGTTAAATTTGATTAAAGTAAAGTAGAATTAGATTAATTAATTATAATAATTTTGTTTAAGTATTAAACTTTACTGAAAATAATTTAATTAAGATTATTTAATTAATTCATTTTAATTAGTCTAATTTTACTTTAATTAATTAAACTAATTAAACTTAGTTAATTAGTATAATTTAGTTACTTGATTTAATTTGCTTTTTTTTTAATTTTAATTTAGGATTATGACGGTCGGACGACATCCTCCCCATTCAGACGAGCCTGAGGACGAGACTCCTCGGCCCCCTACTACTGATGAGTTGACGGCTGATGAGTTAGCCATACTCCTCGCACAGTACGAGACGGGAGATGATCTCACTCCCGATCATTCAGACCTCTCACCGATCCAGGATTCGACGCTTGCGACACCATGGTTGGCGCAGGACTCCCAGGCCACGACATCAGGGACTGCCACCCAGTCAGATGCACCAACTGGCCCATCCACTTCTTCCTCGCAGCTTCCTCGAGCCGCATCCTCTACCCTTCGGATTGAGGGGGATACGTAAGTTTTGTTTATAGTTCTAATTAATTAATTTTTAAATCATTTTACTAATTGTAAATAAATAGATAAATATAAATAGTTTTGTGTAACGTCCCGTATTTCTGGTAAGTAAATAAATAAATATTAATTTTTTTTCCTTTTAATATTTATTTAAATTTTGGAGAAGCTTTGGTAATTATATTTAATTATTCTTTTTCAGGAATAATTATAATTTTAATTATCTTTTTATTGGAGATAAAGGAAAAGGGAAAAAAAAAAAAAAAAAAAAAAAAAAAAAAAAAATGAAGGAGGTGGCGTGAAAGGGAGGGGGAGAAAAAAAAAAAGAACTAGGTCACTCATCATTTTTCTTCTTTTCACGTGAAAGCAAGGCAGAGAAGGTAAGGGAAAATTTTCTTCTTCTTCTTCCTCTCTTCTCAAATCCGTTAATGGAGATTGCAAGGGTTTAATCCTAATCACCCTTTCTCCTCTCTTTTGTTGAAATAGGTTTTGTGGTTGTGGTGGTGGAGTTGGAAGAGAAACTAGGGTTTTCTATCAAGAAAATTCAAGGTAATTGGAATTCTCACTTGTCTTATTGAAAATTCTGTTATGTATCTGAAAATAGAACCCTTCCAAAACCTTGTATCTTCATTGTTTTCTTCACTTTTCTTCAACTTTTTCAAAACCTAGAAACCCTAACTTTTTTCCCTTTTGAAAAACCCATCTACCGTTGAACCTACCGCCAAACGTCACGCCGGAAAGTCGCGAAAGAGGGAGGGCCGTGCCGCTGATAAGCAAGCGGCGGCAAGCAAAAGAAAACGCTGTGCAGTGGGTAAGCGACCCCATTAAGGGCCGCTGGCGCGGTTTTGGCCGTTCCTTCGCGTGTCGTTCGTGGTATTTTCTTTCCTTGTAATTTTAGGTATTTTAGGATAGGTTTTAAGTGGTTCAAGTGCCTTTTCAGGTGCTTCAATTGTTTTGGAAAAAGAGTTCAAAGGGTTGGAAACTTAGCTCAAAAAGGTGAGTAGAAAATTGTTAAGTTTTAAATTATGCATGTTTGTGTTTTCCTTTTTCTTTACAAGTAACCTCTAAATTTTAAGCTTGAATTGGGTGATTTTAATGTATGAAAAGAGGTTTAGGGGCTGTTTTAAAGAGTTCATGAATTGGAAGCAAAGTATGATTAAAGTTAGAATGAAAGCATGCTTATGTGTCTATTGATATCTATTTATGCATAAATTATTTCTTTGTGATCTTTGGACTTAAACTAAATGTTTATGCATATATTTTTGGATGATTTAAGATGTCTTAAAGTGGCTGTCCATGAATACCTCGTTTGGGAGAATAGTGCCCCTAAGTTAAAATTTAGCCTAGGAGGTTAATTGCTTTTGTAATTATGATATTCTGGACTTTGGATCTTTATTCTCTATTGTAGGAGCTGTTTTGGGAGGCATATTTATAGGCGTTACTCCGCCGAAATTTAGTTAGAATTTTAGAAACTTTAAATTGCCCGAAAAAGGAGCGAAACTACACTAGTTTAGGCTAGTTTCGCTTCTAGACTTGTAAAGTGCCGGGAGTTGATGGAAGTGACCCAAGATTGTTTTGTTGGGTGAATTTGGGACGTTTTAGAGTGGTTTTAAGTGAATTTTTCCAGAATTTCATTTTAGGAAGTTTTCGGCCTTTAATGAGGGTATTTTGAGAAGTGTGAGCTTAGACTTGTATGATCATCATAGTAGTGATGAATAGGACCATATTACTTAAATACCTCGAGTAATATGGTAGCAGGTTCGCTTTAAGCAAAGGCCTTGCTTAAAGAAGAATATTTGCCGTTAAGGGAGATTATACGGTTGTGCACGACTTTATAGCACTTAACGGGGTAGGTTCATTCCATATGTACAATGGAAAAGAATATTTTAAAACTCAAAAGGATTTAAATATGTGAAAACAGTTTTTAAATGTCTTGTTGAGTATAGTCTCTTTTTGTTTGCGGACGAAAAGGAGATTAGAGGTATTAGTAAAGCTAATGATCGAAAGGTTTTAAATTGAGAACGGGAGTTTAGAACTGTTTCGAAAGTTTGTATCCTTTTAGTTTGAGGATTAAAGGGTATTGTGAAGGTTTGTACTTAGTTTAGAGAACTTTGGGTGAAAGAGTGTTATCGGGAGTAGTGTTAGCGATAAAGGACTTAGAGTCTTAGAAAAACCTCTCATGGCGTGATTTTTAATTTAACATTTTCCTACTCATTGGGCGTAGCCTCATGATGCTACACTTCTTTTTTTTTCAGGTAAAGGAAAGAAGAAACTGGGTGGCTGATGCGGTTCGATGTGGTGACCGGTTGGCACGGATTTGCACGCTAGCGAATCTCTTTTCTTTTGTTATTATGTTGGGAAAATATTTTTTTTATGATTCATGTTTTGTTTTGTTTTGAATAAAAATAATAGTTAAACTTTTGTTTGAGAATATTTAGGCAATGGTTAAGTTTGCCTTTCATTGAATTGTATTTGTTTTGAACAAACCGATCGGTTGGAAACTGTTTATGATTTTGATTTCAATAAAGAAAACTAAATGTTGAAATTTATTTGCTTCCGCTGTGTTTATGCATTTCAATGTATTTGGGAATTTTTGGGGTTGTTACATTTTGTTTAATCTAATACCACAATATGTTTAATGTTTTTTTTTTGCAGATTCGAGCCGCATACAACCGTATCAAAACGGTTTCGCGAGGTCCTCTAGAGCATGCCTCTACCCAGCGAGCTTCGCTGGCAGAAGATTCCGACGAAGGAGAATCGTCGGATGTACCACAATTGGAAGGTAATTAACATCAATTGTTTTTATAATTACTTAATATTTAAATTTTTTATAACAAATTGATTACTTTAACTAATTTTTATTTGAATTTTTTCAGGGCAAGTTTCCTTCTATCGATTCCGATATCACGGACGGTAGATTGTTCCCCCTGTGGGACAATCACGTCCAGGATCGATTCAAGGACCTCATGTACCGGGCGCGCAAAAAACAAGCAGACAAAAGACCCGTGTGGATGAGCGAGGAGGAGCACGCACGGCTGCTCGCCAGTTTGAACACTCCCCAGGGCAAGGCAGTGTCAAGTAAGAATAAGGCCAACCGTGCGAAGAATCCCAGGAAACACACAGCCGGGGCCCGGTCCCAGATCGAGCACCATCGTCGATTGGTATGTTTTTTGTTTCTTCTTTTACGTACTTTTTTCTTATTATCTTTTCTTGATTAATTAATTATTAATTATTAATATACTTTTTTCCTTCTCAATCTCTCTACTATTTTTAGGAAGAGAAGCACGGTCGCCCTATCCCACCTGATGAGCTGCATCTCATTCTGTACACAAAAAAGGACGGGACGATCGTCGACGATAGGGCGAGAGAAGTTCAAGTATTTAATTAATTTTTCAATTATTTAATTTTTTTTACTATTCTTTCTAACTTCTATATTAAATATTTTATATTTTGAATTTTAAAAATTTAGGAGCGTTTCACGGAGTCATTGAGTCAGCGGTTGCCCCTACCTGACTCGCAACCGACTCCGAAAGACCGTAGGGAGGCATTCTTGGAGGCTGCTGGAGGGGTTAGGCCTTATGGATCAGTTCCAAGCCTCGGCTCGTACGGTAGACGACTGTACACCGATGTGCCTCGACCTCAGCGCGGCAGAGCGAGCACGAGTTCCGGCCCTACTCTGAAGGAGAAGCGGTTGCAAGAGGAGGTTCAGCAGCTTCAGACTGCTATGGCGGATATGCGCGCTTCGATTCAGGCGGATGTTCAGGCCCAGGTTGCGGCCCAGGTCGCAGCTGCATTGGCAGCATTCTTCGGGCCCCGAGATCCCGGGTCTTCATCATCGGCGCCGCCTCCACCACCCCCTGCTCCTCCGCAGTAGTTTACATTTCTTTTATTCTGTACAGTACATTATTTTGGAAATTTATTTATATATAGTTTTATTTTAATTTCATTTCTTTATTTTTTAATTAAATAAATAAATAAATAAATAAAATAAATAAATTTAAATGAAATAAAATTAAAATACTATTTACAAATGAAATAATTAAATTTAAATAAATAAATAAATTTAAATGAAATTAAATTAAAATACTATTTACAAATGAAATAATTAAATTTAAATAAATAATTAAATAATTAAAAAAATATAATATAAAACGACCAAGAGGTCTCATTTCATTATACATATTACGATCACTTGGTCGCCATTTGATATAAATAAAACGACCTGTTGGTCGCAATTTGGTATAAAGAAAACGACCTCTTGGTCGCAAATAACTTGACTGAAAAGTGACCATTTGGTCGCTTTATTGTGGGACCACCTGGTCACTTATCTTCAACTTAAATTACGACCATATGGTCACTTTTTAAGTGACCACTTGGTCATATTTTAAAATGTTGACTTTATTGCGACCAAAACTGTTCTGGTCGTAATTTTGTGACTAAACGGTCGCACAAAAGTCAGGAACGACCAACTTTTTTACCACCACCATGTTGGTCGCTTTTTGGTCGCATTCTAACAGAAAAGCGACCTTCTGGTCGCAAATTGACTTTTTTTTTGTAGTGATTCTTAGGGAATTTTTGGGTAAGTTTGTTGTGGTCTATTTTAATGATATTCTGATTTATTCCAAAAGCTTAGAAGAACATGTTGAGCATGTTAGACTTGTCTTGCTTACACTTAGGAAAGAAAAGTTGTATGCTAATCTAAAAAAGTGTAGTTTTTGATGACTAAGGTTAACTTTCTTGGCTTTATAATTTCTGGAAATGGGGTAGAAGTTAATGAAGAGAAGGTTAAGGCAATTAAAGAATGGCCAGCACCCAAAAACGCTAGTGAGGTAAGAAGTTTTCATGTTTAGCTAGTTTCAATAGGAGGTCCATTAAGGACTTGTTACTTCTCCATTGAATGAATTAGTTAAAAAGAATGGTGTGTTTGTTTGGAGAGAATCACAAGAGAAGGCATTTAATGAACTCAAAGCTAAGTTATGTAATTCACCTTTGCTTTCTTTACCTAACTTTGAGAATACATTTGAGATTGAATGTGATGCTAGTGGTGTAGGCATTGGAGCTGTTCTGATGCAGAAACAAAAGGCTTTTATGTACTTTAGTGAGAAACTTGGAGGGGCATCCTTGAATTATCCAACATATGACACGAAGCTTTATGCATTGATTAGAGCTTTACAAACATGGCAAAACAATCTTTGGCCAAAAGAGTTTGTGATTCAGATCATGAAAGCTTGAAACATTTGAAGGGCCAAAACAAGTTTAACCGAAGGCATGCCAAGTGGGTGGAATTTATTGAGACATTTCCTTATATGATTAAATACAAACAAGGTAAGGAAAATGTGGTGGCTGATGCATTATCTCGGAGGCACAATCTCTTTAACTCTTTAAGTGCAAGAGTGTTAGGATTTGAGTATATTAAAGAATTGTACTTGCATGATTTTGATTTTGGTGATACTTATCAATCTTGCATCAATGAGGCTGTTTTAAATAACTTTTATGTGTTTGAGGGATTCTTGTTTAAGAAAGACAAATTATGCATACCTAATTGTTCTATTAGGGAGCTTTTAGCTATAGTAGCTCATGGTGGTGGTTTGATGGGTCATTTTGGAGAGCCTATGACATATTCTATACTAATTGAACATTTTTATTGGCCTAAAATGAGACGTCTTGTGCATAAAGTTTGTAATACTTGTTTTGTTTGTAAATAGGCTAAATCTAAAATGAAACCACATAGTTTGTATACTCCTCTTCCCGTTCCTAATGAACCTTGGACTGTAATTTCTATGGATGTTGTGGTTGATTTACCTAAAACTAGAGAGGGTCATGATAGCATCTTTGTTGTGGTTGATAGATTTAGTAAAATGACTCATTTCATACCTTGTCATAAAACTGATGATTCAAAGCATGTGGCTCACTTGTTTTTCATTCATATTGTTAAATTGCATGGCATTCCAAAGACTATTGTTTGATAACTATTTTATTTTCTGTTTTTGTTTTTATTTTATGAATCAAAATTAGGGTTGTTTATTAAGCAATTTCGCTTTTAGATTTTTTTTTCAAAAAGTTTCTAAAATTTTTAATAAAATAAAAAACGAGAAAAAATGTTTTTTCCTTTTTAAGAAAAAAGCTAGTTTTCTATTTTATTTTTTCTATTTTTAAAAAAGATAAAAAAACAAAAATATGTCAAGTACCTTTTTAGCTGCTGAATTTCGAAGGTTTGTGTCTATTTGGTCATTTAATTTTCAATTTGTATCTATTTCGTTCTTGAGTTTTAAAAAATAGGTCAGATTGGTCCTTATAGTTAATTTTTCTATTCATTACTTTAGATAAATTAATATCCTGGTGGTTTGAAAACTAATTTCATGGATTAAAATAAACCTTCTTTTTCAAAAAGTAAGGATGAAATTACATAAAATGAAAAATTAGGGACCAAACAAACCCTTTTCTCAAAACTCGGGATGAAATTAATAGAGACAGATTGAAAACTTGGGGACCAAAAAGACACAAGTCTCAACACTCAGGGACCAAAAGGGTACTTAATCCAACAAAAATTGTTATCAAACATGTATGACTCACTATTTTTTTAATAAACCTAAACAAATAACAATTCTCAAACAAATGTTACATTTCTTTTTTATTAGAATAAAAACAGAAAAACCAAAAATTAAAAAGGTTATCAAACGAGCCTATACTAACTTTTAAAAAAAACTTTTTAATTGAATGAAAATGCAGGCATTAACGAATGGAATGTACAAAAGCTGCATACATAGGGCTGTTGTGAACAGAGATAAAAGAAGAATATCAATGGCTTTCTTTATGTGTCCTAAAGGTGATAAAGTTGTGAAACCTCCTGAAGAACTTTTGATGATCAAAGAAGGAAAAAGACTGTACCCAGATTTCACATGGGCTGAATATTGGCAATTTACACAAGACACCTATAGAGCTGATGTTGATACCTTGGATAACTATGTCGATTGGCTTCATTCCAACAAAACTCTCGAGTTTTAGATCCTTTCTTTCAAAACTAATAAACTTTTATAATATAAATGAATTTATGTATTCATGTACATTTGAGTGTCTTAATGTTATGTATGGCTTAAGTTTTTAAATAGTTATGTTTGTGTGTTTTTAGCAAAAATAATCATGTGTTATTTGTTAAATTTTAGAAAACTAAGGTTATTATGGGGTTTGTCTTTTATTAGTCTTCTAGAGTCTTTCTATGTAGTAGGTCGTTGGGTCCAATGCATGGAAATAAAAATAAGAAGTTTTAAGAGAATCTAGGCAGTGAAGTGTGAATTCTATGTGACGGGTTTCAATATAATCTTTTTTATTTATTTTCCATATTTTGTTTTATTCATTATGACAGTTACTGAAATAACATGTAGCATAATTATTGTTTAATAATTTATTGAACTAAAAAAAAAGTAGAAAAAAAGAAAAAAGAAACTAACTAATTCAATGAAAATAATAATGAAAGATAATTAAATAGCTTGATAAATTATTGAACCATAACTTAAAAAAGTAAAAAAAAAAACATACAAATTCATTAAATACCCATGAAAAATAGTTCAAGAATTATAATTATGCTATTTGAGTAATTTTTAAAAAGTCCTGACATTTTAGTAATTAGTTTGTAAATTTATACTATTTGAGACAAATTATATTATTTATTTTGTCGATTGATCCTAAGTGAATGGCAAAATAAAACTTTCCTTATAAAAAAATATATTTTTCTCCAGGCATTGTTCGTGTTAAACCTCTCATCTTCAAAGTATTGGTAATTTCACTTTATGTTACCATATAAAATAGAAAATTTTACTTTTGGATTTAAACAAACACACCGTGTTTATTAGATCTAGAATCTTTCAATTTGTGTAAATTCTGCTAGTTAGACATGAGCATTCTTTTCATAAAATTTATGGTTTGAGTCAACCCTACCTTAGTTTGATGTAATATCTATAATAAGAAAATCTTAAAATTAGTAATGCCACTAATTAACTCCCAGAGTTTTTCTATAGTAAATTTTACTCTTCTATTTCTTTTGTATCTCAAAATAACATAGGTTGAAAAAATGAAACCGTTAATTTGCATAATAATCAACGACAACTCAATTAACACCAAGCAAGCAGTGGAGTGGAGCTACGGTGGGGCCAGGGGATCGTGCCCCCCTCGATTTGCATAATAATTATTAATATTTAATTTGGCTCTTTTTAATAATGAAATTAAATTATTTCTCAATTTTGATGTAATGGTATATTTGGCCAACGCGTATTCCCAGACATGGCTTAGATGCAGGTTGAAATCCTTCCAAATCTACTTTTACATTTTATATTTCCATTCTTTTAAATTTAAATATACTAGTATTTTTTTGCAAGTTTTAATTTATTTTTTATATTATAAAATACTTTTTCAATAAATTTTTCCTTTTTTATTATCTATCTATCTATTTAATTATTATTATGAATAAAATGATTTTTTAATATAAAAAATAGTAAAAATTATTAATATTTACTTGACTTAATTTTCAAAAAAAAAAACACCACTAATGATTATATATATTTTATTGTCATAAATTTCTTTTATAGATATTTCATTAAATTGGAGGAGGAGAAACTTAGACCTGCAACCTCATGGAGACGGAAATAGGTGCCTAACAAGTATACTATTGCATGTTAGTACTGTTTTCAGTTCGTTTTACGACAGTTTTGATTAAACTAGGCATTAAACTGGTTAAAAAAAGTTACAAATTGAAAATAAACCACTTATGTGCCAAAATCAAATTGGCAAGTGTCGAATCCTTTTTGACACATAAGCGGCTTAAGTTAATAAATTTCAATAGCTTTTAGTTGGGTTTCGATTTAGCTTTCATCGACTTGAGAGTTTTAAGTAGCGACGTCCGTGCCCCCTCTCAACTTAATTCCTGGCTCCGCCACTGCAAGCAAGATCACTCTATAAACTCACTAAGAACAAATGATAAGATGCAAGATTAAGCAAGAAAGAAAAAGAACGTCATATTTGCCTCTCCGACCAATTTTATTGAAGAATCTCTCAAGAAAAAGGATTGCAAATTGATACATAATTTCTATCAAAAGCCACACCTTAAATACTTCACAAAACAATTAAATTCTGTTACAAAGGGAGTGAAGCCAAATCTACTAGGTCTATTTCAAATGTTGTGAACTCTTTTCCTTTTTATGCCAAATGTCAGTCTTTAATTAGCTCAAATACAATTAGAAATCTACACCCTTGAGCTATTAAAGGCATTGATTCTTCTTCTGTAGTTGAGAGCTTCAAGATGTAACGACTCAATTTTGTTAAATCCTTTAATTTCAAAGTAACAGCGGAAGACTTGGTTTTAAAAAAAAGGGCATGGGTACATTTAAAATTCATACTAACCAAAGCCTGTTTTACACTGTTCACAACCAGAGAAAGCGATAAAAATTGAATGCGCATTCTAATTATAAATAACTTCTAAAAAAACTTAAAATCATAAGACCATTACAAGTTTTTAAAAACTAACGCTCTCATGAGCTCAAAACACAAAGTATACAAGGATGAAAAATATATACAAAAGCATTTCAAGAATGCTATACAAAATCATGTCCATGTTCATCCATCGTCCTCGAATGTCAAGCAACACCACCTCATCTACCACGTCCCTTATGTCGAGAAGTACCTGAAAAGTTGTAAGTGTAGCAACATTAGCATAAAAATGCTAGTGAGAGTAAAATAGAAGCAAGCAATTCAATGGACAGAATTCCATACAGAAAATTGTGTCTAAAGGCCTAAAAACGCTCTTTACTACACATTCTACACTTTCAATTACCATATAAGCATAAAATCGAAATGTAACTCCAATTCACTCAACATCCAACTTCGTAAAGTAATGAATTCGAGATTTGAAAATAAAAGTACTAAAGATTACTATGTCTTTCTAAACAAAACTATCGGAAGTAAATAATTGTATGTCGAACTTTTTTTGTTACCACACCATAGATCACATATCGTGTTACCGCATGTTATCACATCAACATAGTACCACTGTAATGTCCCGTTACTTTCAAGGTAAAAAAAATTATTTATTTTATTTTAATTTAAGTATTTAAAGATTATTTTAGAATTAGTAATATAGAATTTAGTAGTTTATTTCGTTTTAAACCTTTTTAATCGCTTTAATAGGTTAAATTAGTTTTGGTCGTATTAATAATTATTAACGGGCCAATTAATAATTATTAATCACCATTTGGTTAGTTTAAGAACTTCGGGTTTCGATTTAGAAGTCAAAAGTCATTAAAGGGACGTAACCGTAATTTCTAAAATTCTTAAAATATCAATTCACTATTCACTTCTCCTTAAAATCACCACATTGACCAAAATTGACCAAAACTCTCATCTTCTTCCTTTCAAAAACTTTGGGTCTCTTTAGCTCGGGTTTTACTCATTTCTCAACGGATTGTCTCATTTCCCGTTGCGTTGGAAAGCCTTCGATCCTAGGATTCTTCTCAACCTAACAATCGTACTTTCCATCCGTTTTCTAAGGGCCTCAAGGTATGTTAAAGTTTCAAAACCTAAGCTTTAAATAGTGTTTTAATGGAGTTTTCATTTGAATCTTCGATTTCTTGCCGAGAAACTCGATGACTTTAACTACAGGAGTTGTTTTTGGTGATTTTGGGTACTTCCTCTTAACCCTAAACCCGAGTTTGAGCTGAAACCCATCCCGTTTGAAATTTACTTTTTGTGGGCTGTTTTAGGATGCATATTTATTGATTAATTGTTTATTGTAATTAAATTCGGGAAATCAACTATTGTCCAAAAACCCTAATTATCGTTACCCATTAAAATCGGGAACTTCTGAACTACTTGAAACTAACCCGAAACACTTCTAAATTGCCTAAAAGCCGGAAAAACAAACCTGAGGCCCATTTTCCTTCTAGGGCCGAGAGCACCTATGGCATTTTATTGGGTTTTTTGTCGTTTTATCCTTTTAGATGTTGTTTGTTCGATGTTTGGTTATTTATTGATTGTTAGATATAATTTAATTGTAGGTGTGTTCGGGCCATTGTTTGATCGCTCATTCAGAACTCGGGAGCGAAATCTACGTTTGCCAAGGTGAGAATAATTAGAATTTAACGTAGCTTTAGAAAACGAATAAGTAGAATGATTTGTAAGATTGGAAGTTGAGATTAAGGTTTGAATCAAAGATTAAAGGAAAGTGAGCTAGTATACTTAGGTTTGGAGCTAGTTCTATTTGATTGAGAACACTTTTGGATTTCTAGAGAGGAACGTTTAACTTTTGGAAGTTTCTAAGTTTAGAATTGTTTTGAGTTTAGGATGGATTATTGGAAGTTGAAGGATCCAAGTTTAATAGAATGGTTAAGGAACTTGGATGTAGAACTTTGGATATTTATTGAAAAGTATAGAATTCTTGGAAGTGGAGACTTTATTGTTAAAGTTAAGAACTTACTTTTATTAAAGTACAGTTGACTTGATTTACTTATTGTTTTTCCGAAATCTCTATTTATTTACTTTATGTATAAGGAGATTTATGATCCATTTACTTTATGCTCTTCCGTTACTTTGAATGTTCATATTCATGTTTACTTACTTTTGAAAGCATATGCATATCATATTGCATCATCGAAATGGAAGGAAAGTGAGATTAAAGGTGAATGTGAATCCTACAGGAGTTTTCATTACCTTCATTATTCATAAAAGGTGAATGAGAATCCTATGGGAGTTTTCATTACCTTCATTATTCATTTGAGATGGAGTTATATCATTGAGAAGGAATTGTATATTCTATTATGGAAAGTAAGATAATCAGGTGAATGTTAGTCCTACGGTGAGCTACCATTACCTAGCATTATTTGCATAAGATGTTATGTTTATGTAAAGATTATCTACCCTTTTCATACTTGTTTTTAATGAGCTAATGATTGATGATTAGACTACGTATGCTAGTAATATCATCTTGTAGAGATTATGTGATATGGAAGTACTTTTTCAAATAGTTGAAAGTTAGTTTTCTAGAGTTTATAGAACTTTAGAAAAGAATATGTAAACTTACTGTGACGACCCGAGTTCTTTTAAAATCATTTAAAAATGAAACACAACGGAAGTCTTATATTTAAAAAAAAATGGCATGGTTATGATTGAAAGTTGGCTAGCTAAAAACCTGTTTACATTTTTAATTCAGAAATTTAAATACACAAGGAACTTCAAGTTCCTATCTAGGAGCTCAAAAGGGTTATAATCATAAAAGTAAAGACGAAAAGCTCTTAAGAGCTATATACAAATGTACAAATCCCAAAATATATATAATTTACAAAACTAAGTCCATGGACTTTTACAAACACCTTGTCCATCTCGAGGTCATCATCCATCAATCATGCAGCACCAGCTCCTCTTCCACGACCTCTATCAAGAGCATTACCTGAAAATGTTTGTAATATCATGAGCTAACAACAAAGCCCAGTGAGAATAGACAGAATAAAAAGTAAAGTTAGACCCCAAACCCGCATTCTGATTTGTGTCCAAGTAAAACTGTCTTATAATTTACTAAAACTCTTAAAGTTTTGAAGAATGATTCCAAATCATACATTTCCTTCTGAGTCATACTTTTGATGGTTCATCCTACATATAAAATTTACCCATCTTTTATGTTTAATCAATAAGGTTAATCTCGTTCGAACTTAACATTCCCAACAATCACATTCTAAGATAAATGTGATAATTTTCACATGTAGTCTAATCATTTATCAATCACTCGTAAAGCGAGTATAAAGAATACATCATCTTTATATAAAAATATCCATCACATGTAAATTATGTCAGGTCATTCACCTCCCGTAGGCTAAGTTCATTCACCTCATTATCTCGCTTTCCAAATTAAATATACAAAATCCTTTCAATAATATATTCCCACCTCTAGTGAATAATGACAGGTAATGAAGCTCCCGTAGGCTAAGTTCATTCACCTCATTATCTCACTCACCAAATACAGGTAATGAACTCCCGTAGGCTAAGTCATACTCTGTATCCTTGTATATGTATCATAGTAATTCTGGATAATACTAGACAATGTGAACTCGCATAGTTCCATCATTATCTCATTATCCATTTCCTCCGATCATGCAAAGTACTGTAACCTTTACATTCCTCATGATACATATACATAAACATAAACGAATAATACCAGACAATGCAAAGTACTGCAACCTTTACATGTCTCATTATTCCTCCCAATTCGATTATGCAATATGATATCATATGATATAGATAGGCTTTCAAGTACGAGTAAATAAATGTAAACTTTCAAGGTAAACTAAAAAAAAAACATAAAAGGTAAATGAATCAAGTATTACACTCTTAAATATAAAATAAGAAGGTAGCAACTTCTGAATAGTCATCCTTAGGCATCGAAACTAACCTAAACTTAGAATTTTCGAGAGTTAAATGTTTCCTTTGAAACATTTATGAATTCTCTAAACTCGATATCAAAACTAACTCCCAAATCTAATAAGTTAGCTCATTTTCTTATATCCTTTTTTATTCAAACCTTAAGATATACTTTCGATCCTACAAATCAATCTTCTTATTCGGTTTCTACAGTTACTTTAAATCCTATTTATTCTCACCTTGGCAAAGAAGATTTTGCTCCCAAATTCTATAGAGCAATCAAGCAAACGGTTCACAAACACCTACAATTACAATTATATCTAACAATCATTAATTAACCAAACATCGATCAATTAACACCGAAAAGCATAAAACGATGAAAAACCCCAAAAAACCCATAAGAAGCTCTCGTCCCTTGAAGGATTTTGAGTTTCGGGTTTGGTTTTCGGCTTTTAGACAATTTAGAGGTGTTTCAGGTTGTTTTCAAGTAGTTTCGAAGTTCCCGATTTCAATGGGTATCGATGAATCGGGTTTTTGGACGAAATTTGATTTCCTAGATTTAATTACAATAAACAATATATCAATAAAAATAAACCCCAAAACGGCCACCACGATGTAAATTTCAAACGGGAAGAGTTTCGACTGAAACTCGGTTTTAGGGTTTAGGTAAAGTTTCCAAAATCACTAAAAACAACTCCCGTAATTAAAATCACTGAGTTCCTCGGCAAGAAATCGAAGAATCAAAGAGAAAACTCCATTAAAACACTATTTGGAGCTTTAGGGTTTGATGTTTAACTTACCGAGAAGTTCGTAGAACACAGGTGGGAGGCACGATTTTTAGTTGGAAAGGAATCCTAGGCTCGATGGCTTTCCGATGCAACCAAAATCGAGTCGATCCGTCGAGAATTGAAAGAAACTCGAAAATTGGGAATTTGGGAGGGAGCCTCTCGGCATTGAGGAGGAAGAGAGAGAAAAATGAAGACTTTTCTTATTTTTGGTCAAAGATGAGTATTTAAGAAGAAAAGAGAATAGTGAATTGATATTTTTTTAAGAAATTGGAAATGACGGTTGCGTCCTTTAATGACTTTTGACTTATGAATGTAAACCCGAAGTTCTTAAACTATCCCAATGGTGATTAATAATTATTAATTGGCCCGTTAATAATTATCAATACAACCAAAACTAAATTAAGCTATAAATGCAATTAAAAAGGTTTAAACCGAAATAAACTACTAAATTCTAAATTACTGAATTTAAAATAAATCTTTAAATACTTAAATTAAATTAAAATAAATATATTTTTTTTTACCTCAAAAGTAACGGGACGTTACACTTACTTAGACACAAATCAGAATACGGGTTTGGGGTCTATTGTTACTTTATATTTTGTTTATTTTCACTAGGATTGTTGTTAGCTCATGATATTACAAATAATTTCAGGTAATGCTTATGCTCATGGTTGTGGGAGAGGAGCTGGTGCAGCTTGATCGAGAGGATGATGAAAAAAGGATGGACTAGATACACTTTTAAAAAGTCCATGGACTCATTTTGTTGTATTTGTGTCTTTTGATATGTAATTTTGTATATAAGCTCATAAGAGCTTCTTATTTTACTCTTATGGTTATTAACACTTTTAAACTTTGGAAAAGGAATTGTATTTCCTTACTTTTAAATCCCTGATGTGGAAAATGTATACGGGTTTTGGCTAGCCTAAGTTTCAAACATATCAACGCCATTCTTTTTTAAAAATACTAAGACTTCCGCTGTGTTTTAGTTTTAAATGATTTAAAAAGAGTCGGGTCGTCACAACCACATACCGTGTTACCATATTCCACACCTCAACATGCTACTATGACCGTTTTACCGCATGTTACCACATCAACACACTACCATACTGTGTTACCACATTTCGTACCATAATATGTTACCACGTACCGTGTTACCGCATGTTACCACATCAACACACTACCACATACCGTGTTACCACATGTTACAAATCCACAAAGATTAAAGTTCCCAAAGTAAGCTAGTACCAAGATTAAAACACTACAATGCTCCTAATGACAATATGTCACTTTGAATTACATAAGTTAACACCCAAAACTAACTTCTAAGCTACTTTGGTCCAAAACTACTCAAAGTACCTTCAATTTCCAAGTTTCTTCTAAAGTTCTCCATAACCTTTTAATATTTCCAAGAATTTCCTCTACTTTACTTTCCCTCAAAACCACTAATTAACTCCAAATACACTTAAACTACGAACTACTCGACCTCACTTCCAAGGTTCATAGTCACCATCCAACACTAATGTCTCTTGACAATTAAGCGAATCTCTTAACTTCGATCAAACAGTAACGTAATTTAATTCGAAACATAAAATTACTAACCAACACTTGACACTCACCTTAGCCAGGTATGTTGAGCTTCCAAGGAGTCGAGGGAAAAGTCACACGAGCAATTATAAGACCTACAATTAAATTACACCTAATAAACATTAAATTAACTAAACATCGAATAAACGACATCTAAACGCATAAAATGACAAAAAACTTGATTTTTTTCCCTATGTAGCTCTCGGCCCAAAATAGGGGGGACAGTGTCGGTTCAGTTTTCTGGCTTTTAGGCATTTTAGAGGCATTTTAGGTTGGTTTCGAGTATTTTGGAGGGTGGTACAATGAATGAGTAAACATAATTTAAGGTTTTGAACAAGAATTCCTTCCCAAAAGCTAAGTAAAACATAAAAATATCTTAGTTAAAAACACCCTAGCCATCTCAAAGTTTGAAAAAATCAAACAGAACGGGTTTTTGGTTCAATTTCGATTCTAGGGTTAGGTAAAATTTGTAAAAACACTTAAAACAACTTCCTCAATTGAAATCTTCAAGTTTCGTGGGGAGAATTTGAAGATTTCAACCTTGGTTTCCATTAAAACACTATTTTAACAAAAACCCTTAAAGATTTAGAAACTTTGTCATAACTTGAGGCCTCTTGAAAACAAAGGAAAAGATCTAAATGTAGGTTGAAAAGGAAGCTTGAACCGAGGGCTATCCAACACAACAAAGATCGAGACGATCCACAAGAAACGAAGAAAACCCGATAGAAAATTTCTGAAATTGAGGCCCACGACTATTTGAAGAGAAAATGAGATGAGTTTTTTTTTCTAATTTTTGACTAAAGCGGTGTATTTAAAGAGTGGATGAATAGTAAATAGATATTTTAATAAATCAAAAATTACAAACTCGTCTCTTGAATGCTTTTAGCTTATAAAACGAAACCTGAAGCACTTAAACTACCCAAAAGTGATTAAGAACTATTAATTGGCCCGTTAATAATTATTAATACGACCCAAACTAATTTAAGCAAATAAAGAAATTAAAATGTTTATGAAAGAAATAAACTCCTAAATTCTAAATTACTAAATCTAAAATTAACTTTAAATACTTTAATTAAAAAAATGCCTCAAAAGTAACGGGACGTTACACAAGATCATTTGAATCATCCTTTATCATCAGTCACTCTAAGAAAGTCTAGACACTGTTGGAACTTGCTTTTAGTGACTGTTTTAGTCATCATGTCAACTGCATTATCTTCACTAGGGATCTTCTTGATTTCAACAATGCCTTTCTCATATTGCTATTCTTGCTATAATGTCGAACTCTCTTATAGCTATTCTTGCAGCTGATAAGTTGAATGGTGAAAATTTCACCACTTGGAAAAATAACATTAATACCATTATAGTCTTGAGGATCACAAATTCATCATTCTGGAGGAATGTCCTCCAGAGCCACCTGCTAATGCCACTTAAACTGTTCGAGAGCCTTATGATTGCTAGATCAAGGAAAACGAGAAAGTTTGTGTCTATATCTTGGCTGGACTTACTGAAGTCGTATCCAAGAAACTTGAAACTCTCCCTACAACATGTGAGATGCTGCAATTAGCATAGGAGATGTTTGACAAAATTTTTAGCAAGTCAAACATGAAGCTCTCAAGTACATCATGAATGCCCACATGAAGGAGGGAACGTCTTTTAAGGAACATGTTCTTAACATGATTGTCCGCTTGAATGTGGCCGAGATGAATGGTAGTTCTATAGATGAGACTAGTCGGATAAACATGATCCTAGAAACTCTTCCAGAAAGTTTCCTATCCTTCAAAATAAACTATATTTTGAACAAGGTTTGCATGAATATGTCCCAACTTCTTAATGAACAACAGACTTTCGAGTTAATATTTTTTTAAAGGAAAGAAGACACAATGTCTAGAGGTAAATGTTGCTCTACTCAGGGTGCCTATAGTTTAGGTACTAAGAAGAAAAGGTTCCGGAAGAAGAAGGGTAAGGGAACTACCAACCCTACAAAAAATTCTAAGATTCGAAAAGTCTCCAAAGGGAAGTGCTATCACTGTAATCGTGAAGGGCACTTGAAACAAAACTATCCCAAGTACTTAGAAGAGATGAAAAGGGGTAAAGAAGGTAAATATGATTTGTTCTTCTTGAAAACCTTTAATGTTGTAACCACCCGATTTCGTTAAATCCTTTAATTTCAAAATCACAGCGGAAGACTTGTTTTTTTTAAAAAAGGGCATGGGTACGTTTAAATTTTGGACTATCCGAAACCTGTTTTACATTATTCACAACCAAAGAAAGTATAAAAACATGGAAATACGCATTTCCGATTATAAATAAATTTCTAAAATAGACATAAAATCATAAACATAATTACAAATTTTAAAACGCTCTCACGAGCTCAAAATACAAAGTATAAGATGATGGAAATATACACAATAAGCATATCCTAGAATGCTAAACAAAACCCATGTCCATGTTCAATCCATCGTCCTTCAATCAAGCAACAACACCTCCTCTACAACGTCCTTTTCGAAGAGAAGTACCTGAAAACTTGTAAGTGTAGTAACATTAGCATATAAATGCTAGTGAGAGTAAAATAGAGGCAAGTAATTCTATCGACCGAGTTCCATATCTGAAAAGGTGTCCAAAGTCATAGCAAGCTCTTTACTACCCATTCCATACTCCCAAAATACAATTTATGCATAATATCAAAATGTAACTCCAATTCAATCAAACATCCAAATACATAAATTAATGAATTCAAGATTTGAAATAAAAGTACTAACGATGATTGTGTCTTTCTAAACCACAACTATCACAGGTAATAATCATATTTCTAACTTGCTTTGTTACCACATCATATATCACATATTACCACATCTCATGTTACTACATCTCGTATTACAACATGTTACCTCGTATTGTTTTATCACATGTTACCGCATCTCATATTACAATATATTACCACGTACCATGTTACCACATGTTACCATTCCACGAAAATCATCCTTCCCAAAGTAAGCAAGACAAGGTTAAACACCATTATATCATCAACGGTGAAAAGACAATCTTAGAATATACAAATAAACTCCCAAAAGTTCTGCTACGTTATTTTGGTCCAAAACCACTCAACATACCTTCCATTTCCAAGATCATTCCGAAAATCTTCATAACCTTACAATACTTCCAAGAATACTATAAGACTTACTTTCCACTAAAAACCACTAATTAACTCCAAATGCACTTAAACTACAAACTACTCGAACTCACTTCCAAGGTTCATAGTCACCATCCAACCATTAATATCTTTTAACAACAAGGTAAAACAATTAACCTCAATCAAACAAATTGTCATGCAAAATGAAACATAAAACTACAAACCAACACTTTAATCACACCTTACAAATGAAGTCGAGTTTCTAAAGAGCCAAAGGAAAAGTAACAAAAACGGTTACAACACCTATAAATAAATTACACCTAAAAACATTAATTAACCAAACATCGAAGAAACGACACACCTAAATACACAAAATGACAAAAAAGCCCGTAAATGGCCCAAGGTAGCTCTTGACCCAAAATAGGGTGTTGGTTTTGGTTTTCTAGCTTTTAGGAATTTTAAAGGCGTTTCGGGTTGGTTTCCAGTGTTTTGGAGGTTTGTACTATGAATGGGTAAACGTAAATTACGGTTTTTGACAGGAATTCTTTCCCAAAAATGAATAAAACACAAGATTAAACAATTATAAACTACCTAAATCAGCCTATGGTTTGGGTAAATCAAACAGGACGTTTTGGTTTGATCTCGAGTCTAGGGTTAGGGGAAAGTTTGTTAAGTACATAAAACAACTTCCTTAATTGAAATATTCAACTTTCATGGTGAGAAATTGAAGATTTCAACCATGGATTCCATTAAAACTTCAATTAGAACAATACCCATAAATATTCAGAAACTTTGTCTTACCTTGAGGCCTCTCAAAAACGAAAGAAAGCTCAAAAGGTAGGTTGAAAAGGAAGCTTGAAGCAATGGCTATCAACCAAACCAAGAATGGAGACGATCCGTCGAGAATCGAATAAGACCCAAAATTTTCTTCTCACAAAATGACCCACGACCTTGAAGGAAAATAAGAGAAGGAAAAAAAAATTGAACTACGTAATTGTTGGGATTGAGGCCTCTAAAAGAGTTCTCAAACGGAAGTCCCAAGGATCTTTCCTTGCAGTATAATATTAACAAAATTCTAAATGCATAAAAAACAAATACTAACCCTTGTCGAGAAGTGTCTGGCTCTTCCTCGTTCTTCGATGGTTACGATCCTGGGACCACCAAAAAGATCTTCCTCCCTAAGCACAAAAGAGAATCGGTGCGTGGGCACTATTCTCTTTGAAAAAAGGAAGAGGGAAGAAAAATTTCTTCCCTATACCCTAAGGAGGGCGGCAGCGGCAAGGAGAGAGGGAGAGGGATTTTTCGAGCCTTCTCTTGGTTGCTTAACCGTGTGTGTTTTGGGGTCACCCCAAAGGTCCTATTTATAGGAAAACCAAGACCTCAGAAAATTTTTGAATATCTTTTTAAGAGATTAAATCAATTAATCAATAAATAAATTCCTTTTTTTTTAATGATGATACACTGAACTTAAAGTTTCCTTTAAGCTTCCTACGTACCCTTTATTTCAACAAGCGTGATTACAAAGATGCACCAAGTCAAGACAAAGGAAGATAGAGTAAATCAAAAGCCTTCTACCTTCGAACAAATTACACCTCTAGCTTCCCACAAATCCATCTTTCAAAGATTGAGTATAGCAAAGAAAGTGGATCAACATCAAACTTCTGCTTCTTCTCGCTCTTTGGTCTTCCAAAGGTTAAGCGTATCCACATCAAAGAAGAAAAATCAAGTTCAAACTTCTATTTTCGATTGTCTCAAAGTATCAAGCGATCAACATCAAGGTAAAGCGAAGATCTTGAAGAAAAGACTGTTGATGGAAAAAAATGATGAAAAATAAATCCAAAGTATCGTCCCTTCACGGATGAAGAGAAAATCTACCCTTCTCATAAGTACATAAGGCTTTTTGAAAGTGAAGCGACATTTCGTCATTTCTACCAATCCAATCGAACAAGTACATGAAGAAGGTGATGTCAAATGTCCCATAAAATGGAAAATTCTCCTTCAATTTTGAGCTTGAAATGTAAGCTCTTTGTTGCAAGAGCCTACACTACATGATATTCCTGGCCCGCATGAGTTTAAAAGGTGAACAGCCCACTTAGCCAAAAAAAAAAATTTTGTTACTATCGAACTACGTTATGACTTGATCCCTATTAATACAAAACGTAGGCAGCTTTAAAACAAAATTTTAAGTCTAGTCCAAACCTAAAAAAAAAAATCAAAATTCTTACCTCATCATCTTTCTCAAGAATATCACGATGAGTTCAAATAATGGTACATTGTGAGTAACATCACAGTTAGGAGAGACTCAACGATCAATAGTCAAGATTGTTGAATTGGTGACCGCTCGTAAATTGGGGGGCATGTTGTCTTTACCGTAAGATTTTTGAGTTGGTGACCGCCTATGAATCGGTGGACATGTTGTTTTCACCGCAAAAGAAGTTGACCACCACATGGAGACGAGGCTGACCACTACATGGAGACAGGTTGAAAATTGACCACCGCATGGAGACGGGGTAGAAAATTGACCGCCTATAAATCGGGGGTATGTTGTCTTAACCCAAAAGAAGTTGACCACCGCATGGAGACAGGGTTGAAAATTGACCACCACATGGAGACGGGGCTGACCACAGCAAGGAGACGGGGTTGAAAATTGATCATTGCATGGAGACAATATTGACCGCCGCATAGAAACAGGGTAAAGAGATTACCATCGCTCAGAATTAAAGAGTGTCATCACCGTATTTGATTACTTTCAATAATTTTGATCGTTGTTTAGGGACATTATACACATCATAAAATCATGTTACCGATATAGCAAGCCTGCAATGAAAGTGTTAAAAGAAATTAGATGACTGAGAAATTTCAATCGATGATTCATCTCTCTTGAATGACAAAAAAATTTGTTGGCGCTTCAAATAAATTTTACCGATGTTTCTAACCTACAATGAAGTCATCTTAATATATATAAAGAAAATATGGTGGCTGAAAAATTTGAAGTATATTTATACTTATTCTAATCATACAAAATTATCTCTTGAAAGACCTATATTAGAGAACGTATGTATGGAATGGCCTATTTGGATTGGCTAGATTGAATTTACCCATAAACCATTTCTATCTCATAAAGCAAGAGAGGTAAACAAATAAAAAAAAGTGTAAAAATTTGGGGGAGGTCAAATAGATGAAAAAAAAAAAAACACTACAAGAAAAAACCGGAATAACCTCCCAATATTAGCGATGCAAATATTGGGACGCTATTTAGCGAAGAATTTTATTACTGAACACAAGTTTGACTTTCTGCGATGCAATTCGTCGCTAATTTGGAAACCCAATAATAGAGACGTATTTTGACTGTGCAATAGAGACGAACTACGCCTCTAATCTGACAACTTAAACTATCTCCTTATGTAACGACCCGCTTTCTGTTAAATTCTTTAAATTCAAATGCACAGCGGAAGACTCAATTTTTAAAGAAAAACGGCATGGGTTCGTTTAAAAATCAAATAACCAAAACCTGTTTACAACCCAAATTTCCAGAGAAAGCTATAAATCGGGAATGCGCATTCCAAAAGAGAGTTTAATCATAAAACATTGAAATACTTTATACAAACACCCTCCGCAGGGCTCAAAAAGACACAAGTATGTAAAAAGTATATGATTTACAATCATTTTTACGAATGCTTAACCAAAAGAGTTTTAACATTGTCCTTGCACCATCTCGTCAAGTCACGCGGCTCCACCTCCTCTACCACGCTTCTTGCCACGGGGTTTACCTTAAAATATTGTGGTGTAGCACCATTAGCAAACAATGCTAGTGAGAGTAAAATGAAAGCAAGTAATCCTATGAACAAAATCTCATAACCGAAATCGTGTCCAAAGGCCTAAAATGCTCAATACTACCCACATCCACACTTCCAATTTCCATACAATCTTTCGATTGTCATATATTACCCATATTCATCAATCAAAAACATGAGATAGAATCAAAGGCTTAAAGTAAAGTACAATCACTACTAAGTCTTACTACACAATTCTAAGGAAACTGTAAATGTATCATTATCTATCCTTATTACCAATCAAGTTTCATCGTAACGTGCTATTGTATGGATCAAAATCTACATACCACGTACGGTCGTACCATATTACCATCATCGCACCATGATTACATATGGATCAAATCAACATACTACCATGTGCCGTATCACAAACCATAGTACCATGGTTACATATGGATCAAAATCACATACTACCATGTACTATTTTACAAATCATCTCACCATGATTACATATGGATCAAAATAACATACTATCACATGCTAAATCAATGTGCTCAAAGTTCCCACAAATCATCACACCATGGTTACATATGGATCAAAATCAACATACTACCATGTGTGAATCAATGTGCCCTAGGTCTCCAAAAGTTAGCTAAACTCCAAAGAATTCTACTAAGTTAATTAGAAACCTAACTAACTAGATTACACGAGTTATCACTCAAGTGCATCTTCTAATTACTTTAACTTCCAAATCCATCAAAGTAACTTCCATTCTCACTTTCATCTAACATCTCCAAATCTTATTACCATACTTCCAAATCCATCAAAGTAACTTCCAAACTTTCTCCACACACATTTCCGAATTAAAGTCTCTAACCAAAACTTAATCCTAAGAAGTTATCTCCCTCTTTACATCGATAAACAATTACATAACGAAACTAAATTCATAAAACCACTAACTTTCACATTAAACTCACCTTAGCTTGAAGACAAGCTCCAAATAATCCGAGGTTGTAAATTCACAAACAATTCACAATCCTACAAATGAATTAATCCTAAAGAACATTAATTAACCGGAAAACAATCAAACAACATCTAAACACATAAAACCGCGAAAATCCCGGATTCTACCCTAATGGTGCTCTCGGCCAAGCTAGGGAAAAAGGGGTTCGGGTTTGGTTTTCCGGCTTTTATGCAATTTAGAGGTGTTTTGGGTTGGTTTCGGATACTTTGGAGGCTTGCAAAATCAATGGGTAACCGAAAATTAGGGTTTTGCATATTAATCAATTTTCGAAAAATTAACTAAAAAGCAAAAACACAAAGAACCAAACATCCTAAACATAGCCCAAAGAGGGAAAATCACAAAGGACGGGTTTCCGGCTCAAACTCGGTTTTAGGGTTTAGGGAAAGTTTCTAAAATTGACCATAAAGACTTCCCCGAATGAAACATTCAAGCTTCAGTGAACGAATTCGAAGATTACAACTCAAAACTTCCATTAAAACACTATTCACATCAAAATTTAGAAACTTTAACATACCTTTAAGCCTCGAGAAAACGAGCAAAAATTACATTCGGTAGGTTGGAAATGATCTACGGGCCAAGGGCTTTCCAACGGAAGTAGAATCGAGACGATCTACCGAGAAATAAAGAAAAACCAAATTTTGGGTTTTTGGTTCCTTGTAGCTTCGGCCCCAACAAGAAGAAGAGAAGAAAAATGAAGTAAATTGTCTAATTTTTGATATTTAAGAGAAGATGAATAGTGATTTTTTAGATATTTAAGAATTTGGGAAATGCCCACGTCCCTCTTTTACTTTTTCTTTAAAAACGAAACCCGAAGCTCGTAAATATATCTAAAGGTGATTAATAATTATTAATTGGCCTATTAATAATTATTAATGTCACCAAACGAATTTAAAGTATTAAAACGATTTAAATGAATTTCGGATGAAAATAGCTACTAAAATCGAAATTTCCGAATTTAAACTAATCTTAAAACTTTAATTAAATAAAAAAAAATTTACCTCAAAAGTAACGGGACGTTACACCTTATATAGAGACACATTCCGTCGCTAAATTATGGCAGAAATTTTTCCCTCCATTTTAATAAGGTGGGAAATGTTCCCGTCAGAACAGAGACTCATTCTGTCTCTAAAATAGTGGCAAAATGCTCCTCTTAGATGAAAGTTTATTAAAAAAAATATCAGCTTATTCAGAGACATAGTCCGCTGCAAGGGACAATGTCATTCTTGATTTATAGACTAATTCCGTCACTAATAATGGGGGGAAACTTTCCCCCCATTTTTTATGGCTGGAAAGCTTTCCGCCTAATTAGAGACATATTTTGTCTCTAAAAAAGACAGAAGAAATATTATAAATTGGGTTTATGTACTGACGGGCACCAGGTATCCTCTAAATTTATACTTTATAGAATATTTTACCAATAAGTTAAGTGTAGATTTGTAAGTTCCTGTTTTATGTTTGACTCACAAGGAACTTGTCTGATTTTGATTTCAGTATGCCCCCCAAAGTAGCTGCATTTAGGAGGAGTCAGCGTAGTGTACCGGCTACGATACGAGGTAGAGGTCGAGGTCATACTAGGGTAGTTACTCCACCTCCGCCTCAGGATCATACTGATGCTAGAGGACCGATCCCGGATGTTGTGCATGAGGATGAGACTCCAGTTGATGGGCCACCTATACATGGGGGTAGTGTTACTATTCTCGTGGGGGATTATCTGGAGTTGATACGTGGTGGTGGAGGACACCAGGATCGTGTTGTACCACCTACCAGAGTACTTGCTCCAATTGAGTCACCTGAGAGTAGCGATGCTGCTGAGGTTCTGAAAGACTATCTGAGGCATGCCCCTTTGAGTTTGATGGGACACATCTGCTGATCCGGCGCTTGTCGAGAAATGGATTACAAGGGTTGAGAGAGCCCTTGAGTCTATTCAATGCCCTGATCGACTGAAGGTCCACTATGGGACCTATTCTCTGGTTGACGGTGCATTATATTTGAGGCGTGGACTTTTTCGTTCTTTGAGTCCTACTTTGGTAGTGACGTGGGAGATGTTTAGGGAGAAGTTTTTTGACAAATATTACCCGGAGGATATCAGAGATCAGTTAGAGGTACAATTTTTGACTCTAAGACAGAGAGACCGATATGCGATTGAGTATAAGAGGGTGTTCGACCCTTGGTCCAAGTTTTCTACTGGGAAAATCGCCGATTCTGAGAGTAAGAAGAATAGATTTATCGTGGGCTTGAGAGCTGATATCCGAGATCATATACGAGCTTTTCGACCTATCACTTATGCTGAGGCTTTAGATTTTACCTTGGCTATAGATCTTGGGCCTTTTGAGAAAAAGGCTGAGTTAGCAGCTGCACAGACCTCCTCTCATAAGAGGAAGGCCGAGGATGACCAGTCAGGTCGAGTGGCACACCCACCGAGGCATGCACAGGGTAGGGGTGGAGGACCATCTGGATCTCAGACTCGTCCAACACCGCAGCGTAGTGGTCCGCAGTGCTGTCACTGTGGTCAATATGGACATGTTCGACTGCATTATCCGAGACTTCAAGCTCCACAGCAGTATAGTGGTCATGGCCAGGGGCAGGTTCGGGGTCAGACAGGAGGTAGAGGCCAGGCTAGGCCTAACCAGTATCAGAGAGCACCACCGCCTGTTCAGACACCACCTCAACCAGCTCAGCAGGCCCGTGTTTTCGCCGCTACTAGAGAGGATGCCGAGGCATCAGGTACTATTGTTACAGGTACTGTGACAATCTTGGGACATTCTGCTTTAGCTTTATTTGATTCGGGGGCGAGTCATTCCTTTATTTGGCTAGTGTAGTAGACACGTCTTTTAGTGTGACTACACTAGATTCTGTACCGATTGTGAAGGATTTCTCTGATGTTTTCCCTGATGAGTTACCTGGTTTACCACCGGTGAGAGAGATGGATTTTTAGATAGAGGTGTTACTTGGGACGGCTCCATTGTCCAAGGCATCTTATCGTATGGCACCAGCGGAGCTGAATGAGCTCAAGAGTCAGTTATAAGGACTCTTAGATTTAGGGTTTATACACCCTAGTGTGTCCCCTTGGGGAGCACCAGTGTTGTTTGTGAGAAAGAAAGATGGTTCAATGAGGTTGTGTATCGACTACCGAGAGTTGAACCAAGTTACTGTGAAAAATAAATACCCTTTGCCAAGGATTGATGATTTATTTGATCGGGTTGAAAGGGGCTACTATCTTTTCGAAGATAGATTTGAGATCCGGTTATCACCAGTTGAGGATCCGGGAGGATGATATTTCCAAAACCGCTTTCCAGACGCGTTATAGGCATTATGAGTTTGTGGTTATGTCTTTCGGTTTGACTAATGCGTCGGCGGTTTTTATGGATCTTATGCAAACGGTGTTTAGGAGGTTCATTGACTCCTATGTTATTGTGTTTATTGATGATATTTTGATCTATTCTGAGACTGAGGAGTTGCATGCTATGCACTTAGAGAAAGTTTTGACGGTGTTATGAGAACAGAAATTGTATGCAAAGTTCTTTAAGTGTGAGTTTTGGCTAAGGGAAGTGGCATTCTTAGGCCATGTGATCTCTAGTAAAGGGGTGATGGTGGATCCCTCTAAAGTTGAGGCGGTTAGTAGTTGGCCTAGACCAACTAGTGTGACGGAAATTCATAGTTTTCTTGGGCTTGCCGGTTATTATAGACGGTTTGTTCAAGACTTTTCTAAAATAGCATCGGCCTTGACACATTTGATCAAGAAAGGAGTGGACTTTGTATGGTCTGAGGAGTATGAAAAGAGCTTTGAGGAGCTCAAGAACAGACTTATAACGGCACCCGTTCTAGTATCACCCGATAGTAGTGGTGGTTTGACGGTTTATACCAATGCTTCGAAGAGAGGTTTGGGTTACGTTTTGATGCAACATGGTAAACTCATAGCATATGCTTCCCGTTAGTTGAAGGAGCATGAGAAAAAGTATCTGACTCATGATATGGAGTTGGCGGCGATTGTACATGCTTTGAAAATTTGGAGACATTACTTGTATGGTGAGAAGATCTTGATATTCACCGATCACAAGAGCCTCAAATATTTCTTCACTCAGAAGGAATTGAATATGAGACAACGGAGGATGTTGGAGCTTGTGAAAGATTATGATTGTGATATTCAGTACCATCCCGGGAAAGCCAATGTAGTGGCGGATGCACTTAGCAGAAAGTTTTCGCACTTGTCTGCTTTACCAGTGAGATTGAGATGGGAGTTGGAGTGTGCCGAGATAGCCCTCCTTACTGCCAAGGTTACAGTGAGTTTAGCTAGCTTGACAGTGGGGCCTACTTTGAGACAGAGGATGATTGAGGCTCAGAGGGGCGAGAATTATTTACAGGCCATTTTTATTGAGACAGAGTCAGGTATACCTAGCCATTTCACTTTTTCCTCTAATAGTGCTTTGATGTATCGTCAAAGGCTATGTGTACCTTTGAGTTCGACTTTCCGAAAAGAATTGTTGGCGGAGGCTCACAATTCTATCTTTTCTATTCATCTGGGTAGTACCAAGATGTATAGAGATTTGAGACAACATTATTGGTGGCCCGGAATGAAACTTGAGATCGCGGAGTTTGTGAGTAGATGTTTGACTTGTCAGCAAGTCAAGGCTTTAAGGACGAGACCAGCGGGTTATCTTAATTCTTTGAGTATACCCGAGTGGAAATGGGAGGAGATCTCTATGGATTTTGTTTGTGGGTTGCCTAGAACATCCAAAGGGTATGATGCCATTTGGGTCATTGTGGATCGTTTGACAAAATTCACACACTTTTTACCGGGGAGGATCACTTATCCGGTTGAGACTTGGGCACAGTTATACTTGAGGGAGATTGTTAGACTACATGGTGTGCCTGTGAAGATTGTATCAGACCGGGACACTCGGTTTGTGTCGAAGTTTTGGCAGAGTTTGCATTCCGTCATGGGTACCGATTTGGATTTTAGCACGACCTTTCATCCTCAGACTGATGGTAAGACAGAGAGAGTTAACCAGATTTTAGAGGATATGTTGAGGGCTTGTGTTCTAGATTTTGGTGGTAGTTGGGACTCTCATTTGTACCTAGTAGAGTTTGCATATAATAATAATTTCCAAGCTATCATCGAGATGGCACTGTTTGAGGCACTTTATGGTAGAAAGTGTCGTTCTCCCGCTCATTGGGATGAGGTTGGGGAGAGGAGACTGTTGGGACCCGAGTTGTTATAGAGGACTAGTGAGTCTATTATGTTGATTAGAGAGAGGATGAGGGTTGCCCAAAGTCGACAGAAGAGTTATGACGATAAACAATGAGGCCCACTTGAGTTCAATGTAGGGGATCATGTGTTCTTAAAGGTGGCACCAATTGTTTTTATGATTACTTAATTTTTAAATTTTTCATAACAAATTGATTACTTTAACTAATTTTTATTTGAATTTTATCAAGGCAAGTTTCCTTCTATCGATTCCGATATCACGAAAGGTAGATTGTTCCCCCCGTGGGACAATCACGTCCAGGATCGATTCAAGGACCTCATGTACCGGGCGCGCAAAAAACAAGCAGACAAACGACCCGTGTGGATGAGCGAGGAGGAGCACTCACGGCTGCTCGCCAATTTGAACACTCCCCAGGGCAAGGCAGTGTCAAGTAAGAATAAGGCCAACCGTGCGAAGAATCCCAGGAAACACACAGCCGCGGCCTGGACCCACATCGAGCACGATCGTCGATTGGTATGTTTTTTGTTTCTTCTTTTACGTACTTTTTTGTTATTATCTTTTCTTGATTAATTAATTATTAATTATAAATATACTTTTTTCCTTCTCAATCTCTCTACTATTTTTAGGAAGAGAAGCACGGTCGCCCTATCCCACCTGATGAGCTGCATCTCATTCTGCACACAAAAAAGGACGGGACGATCGTCGACGATAGGGCGAGAGAAGTTCAAGTATTTAATTAGTTTTTCAATTATTTAATTTTTTTTACTATTCTTTCTAACTTCTATATTAAATATTTTATATTTTGAATTTTAAAAATTTAGGAGCGTTTCACGGAGTCATTGAGTCAGCGGTTGCCCACACCTGACTCGCAACCGACTCCGAAAGACCGTAGGGAGGCATTCTTGGAGGCTGCTGGAGGGGTTAGGCCTGATGGATCAGTTTCAGGCCTCAGCTCGTACGGTAGACGATTGTACGCCGATGTGCCTCGACCTCAGCGCGGTGGAGCGAGTACGAGTTCCGGCCCTACTCCGACGGAGTAGCGGTTGCAAGAGGAGGTTCAACAGCTTCAGACTACTTGGCGGATATGCGCGCTTCGATTCAGGCTGATGTTCAGGCCCAGGTTGCGGCCCAGGTCGCAGCTGCATTGGCAGTGTTCTTCGGGCCCCGAGATCCCGGGTCTTCATCATCGGCGCCACCTCCACCACCCCCTGCTCCTCCGCAGTAGTTTACATTTCTTTTATTCTGTACAGTACATTATTTTGGAAATTTATTTATATATAGTTTTATTTTAATTTTATTTCTTTATTTTTTAATTAAATAATTAAATAAATAAATAAATAAATAAATAAATAAATAAATAAATAAATTTAAATGAAATAAAATTAAAATACTATTTACAAATGAAATAATTAAATTTAAATGAAATAAAAATAAAATACTATTTACAAATGAAATAATTAAATTTAAATAAATAATTAAATAATTAAAAAAATATAATATAAAACGACCAAGAGGTCGCATTTCATTATACATATTACGACCACTTGGTCGCCATTTGATATAAATAAAACAACCTGTTGGTCGCAATTTGGTATAAAGAAAACGACCTCTTGGTCGCAAATAACTTGACTGAAAAGTGACCATTTGGTCGCTTTATTGTGGGACCACCTGGTCACTTATCTTCAACTTAAATTACGACCATATGGTCGCTTTTTAAGTGACCAGTTGGTCGTATTTTAAAATGTTGACTTTATTGCGACCAAAACTGTTCTGGTCGTAATTTTGTGACTAAACGGTCGAACAAAAGTCAGGAACGACCAGCTTTTTTGCCACCACCATGTTGGTCGCATTCTAACAGAAAAATGACCTTCTGGTAGCAAATTTCTGGTCGCAAATTGACTTTTTTTTTTGTAGTGATTCTTAGGGAATTTTTGGGTAAGTTTGTTGTGGTCTATTTTAATGATATTCTGATTTATTCCAAAAGCTTAGAAGAACATGTTGAGCATGTTAGACTTGTCTTGCTTACACTTAGGAAAGAAAAGTTGTATGCTAATCTAAAAAAGTGTAGTTTTTGCATGACTAAGGTTAACTTTCTTGGCTTTATAATTTCTGGAAATGGGGTAGAAGTTGATGAAGAGAAGGTTAAGGCAATTAAAGAATGGCCAGCATCCAAAAACACTAGTGAGGTAAGAAGTTTTCATGTTTAGCTAGTTTCAATAGGAGGTTCATTAAGGACCTGTTGCTTCTCCATTGAATGAATTAGTTAAAAAGAATGTTGTGTTTGTTTGGGGAGAATCACAAGAGAAGGCATTTAATGAACTCAAAAGCTAAGTTATGTAATTCACCTTTGCTTTCTTTACCTAATTTTGAGAATACATTTGAGATTGAATGTGATGCTAGTGGTGTAGGCATTGGAGCTGTTCTGATGCAGAAACAAAAGCCTTTGATGTACTTTAGTGAGAAACTTGGAGGGGCATCCTTGAATTATCCAACATATGACACGAAACTTTATGCATTGATTAGAGCTTTACAAACATGGCAAAACTATCTTTGGCCAAAAGAGTTTGTGATTGAGATCATGAAAGCTTGAAACATTTGAAGGGTCAAAACAAGTTTAACCGAAGGCATGCCAAGTGGGTGGAATTTATTGAGACATTTCCTTATATGATTATATACAAACAAGGTAAGGAAAATGTGGTGGCTGATGCATTATCTTGGAGGCACAATCTCTTTAACTCTTTAAGTGTAAAAGTGTTAGGATTTGAGTATATTAAAGAATTGTACTTGCATGATTTTGATTTTGGTGATACTTATCAATCTTGCATCAATGAGGCGTTTTTAAATAACTTTTATGTGTTTGAGGGATTCTTGTTTAAGAAAGACAAATTATGCATACCTAATTGTTCTATTAGGGAGCTTTTAGCTATAGAAGCTCATGGTGGTGGTTTGATGGGTCATTTTGGAGAGCCTATGACATATTCTATACTAATTGAACATTTTTATTGGCCTAAAATAAGACGTCTTGTGCATAAAGTTTGTAATACTTGTTTTGTTTGTAAAGAGGCTAAATCTAAAATGAAACCACATAGTTTCTATACTCCTCTTCCCGTTCCTAATGAACCTTGGACTGTAATTTCTATGGATGTTGTGGTTGATTTACCTAAAACTAGAAAGGGTCATGATAGCATCTTTGTTGTGGTTGATAGATTTAGTAAAATGACTCATTTCATACCTTGTCATAAAACTGATGATTCAAAGCATGTGGCTCACTTGTTTTTCATTCATATTGTTAAATTGCATGGCATTCCAAAGACTATTGTTAGTGACAGGGATGTGAAGTTCTTTAGCCATTTTTGGAGGGTATTATGGGAGAAGTTTGGCACTAAGTTGTTATTTTCAACTACTTGTCTTCCACAAACTGATAGGCAAACAAAAGTAGTAAATAGGACTTTAATTCAATTGCTTAGGGCTATACTTGAAAAGAACATTAAAATGTGGGAGGAAAGTTTGTCATTTGTGGAGTTTGCTTACAATAGGGCTATACATAGCACTACAAATTGTTCTCCATTTGAAATTGTTTATGGCTTTAACCCTCTTACTCCTATTGATTTATTGCCCATGCCTCCTAAAAATTTTGTGAGTGATGAAGCTATTTCCAAGACTGAATTGGTGAAAAAGATTCATATAGAAGTTAAGGACAGGATTGAGAAGCAAAATGCTAAGGTTGCTTCTAGGATTATTAAAGGCCGAAAGGATTTGATCTTCAAACCAGGTGATTGGGTTTGGGTACACTTCAGAAAGGAAAGATTTCCACTATAACGAAAGTCAAAGCTAAATCCAAGAGGAGATGGTCCTTTTCAAGTGCTTGAATGGATCAACAACAATGCATACAAGATTGATCTACCAGGTGAGTTTTCTGTTAGTGGAACTTTTAATGTGGTTGATTTGAGTCCTTTTGATGTCGGGGTGATCAAGATTCGATGACGAATCCTTTTGAAGAGGGGGGGGAATGATGAGAATCATGGAAGCTCTATCATCCTATCACAAGGCCCCATCACAAGATCAAGGGCAAGGAAGCTTCAATCCAACCTCAATCTACATGTACAATCATTAGTGCATTCGTTCAAGGAGTACTTTGCAAATATAGATTCTTCCAAAGGCTTTCTTACAAGAAAAGGAGTTTATAGTGAAGAGGCATACAATGTATTCAAGATAGAAGTCCAAAATGAAGATGCATTTATTGCAAGCTAGGTTCCATTAATGACAACTCAAGTTGCATTAAATACAACACAAGATATCAATGCAAGTCAAAGACTTCTTCATGACAACTTAAGGCTTCATTCAAGCCTTCCATAAACATATGTGATCAAGAAGTTTCAGTTACAGAGCCTTCCAAATTAAAATTGTAACTCTTTTATTGTCGTTTACACTTTAAATTCAATAGGCTAGTTAATTGTCATTATTTCGGACTTTACTATGGCCGGCTGTCTTTTGGCCTTTTTCATTCCATTTTTCAGTTTAATTTCGTGGGTTTTGAAGGGTTATAAAGCCATGAGACATGCTTGTAAGAAATTAGAATAGTGGAAGTTAAAAAGCCATGAGACATGCTTGTAAGAAATTAGAATTGTGGAAGTTAAAATACAAAGTCTCATTGAGAGCTTTTTCTTTGAATTGTTGTGACCGTGCTTACCTTTTCAACTTGTCATTCATTGTGTTTAGGGTGGATGTAGAATCGAGCCATTAGGATTGATCATTCTAATTTGATGGATTAATTCAAATCTAGAACAAGAGATCCAATTCTTGTCTTTAGATCTTTGATCATAAGGATAATCATTTTCTAGCCTTTTTCCATGGGTTGTGTCAAATGGCATATGTGGGTTCTTTGGTCTTGAACTTTTAGGGTCCTTAGTTAAGTTTAAAAGTTCTAAGAGCATTTTGAAAGGGTTTTCGTATCACCGAGCTTATTTAATTGGCTCATATATCGGGCTCAATTCATGTGCAACCCTCGTTTTGAGCATTGGGATGCCAGTTTATATGTGCCTTGAGATATTTTAAGGAGTGCCCCAATTAAGATATTCTTTTTTGTGGTGAGTGTAATTTTTGCCTCACAGCCTATTGCGACAAAGTAACTGAGTAAGTTGTCCTTTAACTCGACGATCTTTGACAGGCTACTTTATTCTCTTAGGATTTTCTTTGATATCTTGGAAGACCAAAAAATAGATCATTGTTTCGTGCTTTTCACCTGAGGCCGAATATTGGTCCATGGCTACTACTCCCTATGAATTAAAATTGTTGAAGTATTTGTTATCTTGTTTTGGCATTAATCAACCTCAACCAATTCGACTCTATTGTGACAGTCAAGCCGGCTTACATATCGCATCCAATCCGATTTTCTATGAACGAACAAAGCATATTGAGATGGATTGTCACATTGTACGTGATACTCTCACTGGTGGTGTTATTTCTCTTTCCCATATTCGAACTGGTGATCAACTCGCGGACGTATTGACTAAGGCTCTTGGAAAATCTCAGTTTAAGTTTCTCCTCAATACGTTGGGCATTTTTAATTTTATTGCTCTAACTTGAAGGGAAGTATTTCAGGTTTTTTGACCTCTTGGGTCGAAAACCCGTGGCTAGGTGTCGTGGCGAGACTTCTTGTCGCTGCGGTTAGCAACACGATCCAAAAGGGTCGCATGATCCTCGTCGTGGTGACAACCTGTTTTCTTGGCATATGATTTTGCTTTCTTGCATACTTATTTTTCTTATAAATCTATAACTATTTAGTTAGACCTAATTTAGAAGGTATAAATACCAGGTTAATCTCAACCACATTTAATAAGAAAATACATTCTTTAAATTTCTTTCGTAATCCTTAATCTCTTAAATCACTTAATGAAAATCCTTTTTGGTTAAGAAAATCTCTTTTTATTCTCTCGTATGGAGTCTGTAATAAATCATACAAATTGATTACATGACACACGTTCCACATGAGTAAAGGAAGATCTCCAGCTACTGCGGTGAAACCATAAAAAGATTCCTCCTATTTTTTATTGATAACTTGGAGAAAAAGACGAGTGAAAAAGGTCGACATACATATGTCTAAAATCTTGGAATATGTGTGCCCATTGCATGTGAATTAAATTTGTTTTCATCGTTCTATGCATGGCCTTATCATTTTCTTACTCACCAATCACCATATTAACCATTAATTCCTAATTTATCACAATATTAAGCATTAATTCCTAATTTGATTGTTTTTTTGGTCTATTTGAAAGCTATCTTTATAAAGCTCACTCTTTTAATTGAAACAACAAAATTCAAATTTTCTAAATATAGCATAGTTTTTCAATAATTTAATGAAAGTTAACAAAATCTAGTTTTTAAAAATAAATAAAATTATTGCTATTCCTAATAAGGTAAGAAAAACTTTTCTTGATTGTATATCTAACGGAAGAAATGTTGTAGGAACATAAAAAAATTGTTGTGTTCAAACGTTAAACTAAAATTTTCGATGTTGCATGTGATTCCATTTTTTGAGTACAAATCCTTTTATAATTTTATAAAGAAAAAAAACCTTGTCTTGTGAGATGAGCTACTATTGACTTTCATATGTAATATGAAGGTTTTTTTTTAATATTTTTTTATTACATCAAATTAGGAGAGGGGAGATTTAAACTTTCAACCTCATAACAAAATGACTAGACGTCTAACCACTTGACCTATTCTCGAACCTTTGATTTCAAGAGATCGAAGTAGCTGCCCTACCCACTTGCACTCCTTATTTACACATAAGCGTGTCATATTTCTATTTAGATTATTTAATATTATAATGAATTAATATTTAGGTTCCATTAAATGAGTAATATTCAACAAAGATATGACACAAACAAGTAAGGAAGAGATTTTTCTCACTAGTGAAGAGGTAAGCATTATTCATGAAATCGATATCTTTAATTTATTCATCGATATCTCAAGTGTAAAATATAAATAAAAGTTATGTGGTTATGATAATTAAAAAAAAAAAAAAAAAAAAAAAAAAATAACCCTTAAAAAATCAACCCTAAAAAACTCTAAATCCTAAAAAGCCCTAAACCCTAAATACTCATTGTAGTTAAAAAAATGATAAATTACAATTACTCTATTTTCAAATTATATCAATGAGATGTCTTTCCTCTAAAACCGTTACTTTTCTTTTAACCATAATTTTTTTCATTTTAAAAATATTATATTTATAAATATTATAAAAAAATTTACTATTGTTTCAAAATTTCCCAACACAAAACCAAAAGAAATGAAACGTAGAGTTGAAATTAAACTGAAAAGAAACAAAAAAACTAGTTGGGAACTTTATCCTTAGAAACTGAAATCCAAAAGGAATCTCCGCTCCGGGATTTGAAACATCCTATTTAATTAAACGCTGGGTTTAGGCAGGGCACGTGTCGTATTTAATCCTTCAATAAGCTATTTAAATCAAATCATTTTACCTCATATTTTCAAGCCAAGTTTTTTTTTCATCTCTTTCTTTACTAAAACAAAATGGGTTCAAGCATTGAAACTTCAACTCAAGTTCCATTAACGGGAGGAATGAAAGATTTTATTTTTGACACAACGGTTCTTGATAAAGAAGAAAATCTACGAAACGAATTCGTTTGGGAAAGTTCAAACGTGGTGGCTGAAAAGGAGTTTATTGAGCCTATAATAGATTTAAGCTGTGTTGAAAGAGGAGATGAAATTGGAATTGCTGAGGCAGCTAAGCTCATGCACGCTGCTTGTTCAAATCATGGTTTCTTCCAAATCACAAATCATGGTGTTGATTTAAATCTTATTAAATCTACTTTCGATGAAATTGATAATGTTTTCAAGTTGCCTTTTGAGAAGAAGAACACTGTTCCTGGTTATTCAGGTGCTCATGTTGAGCGTTTTTCATCTAATTTGCCTTGGAAAGAGAATTTCTCTTTTAATCATCAATATCAATCTCAGACAGCTGTTGTTGATTCCTTCAAATCTGCCTTAGGAGACCATTTGAATCCAATGGGTACCTAATTTATTTAGTGCTTGTTTACGATAACTTTTTAAAAATATTGATGAATAAAAAATATTTTTATAACCATTAAAAGAAATTAAAAGCTATCCCAAACGAGACCGTCATTTTTTTAAATTGATTTAAGAGGTTTGTAAAAACACCTTAAAATCATTATTTTATAAAAAAAAAAATAAAAAATTATGCACATTTATGAAGGGGAGAAAGCGGCTACTACTCCCCTACATTTTTTTAAAATGAAAATTATATATATAAAAATTGATATTATTAGTAGCGTTCTCTAGTATTTAATATTTTACCTTACTTATTTATTATAAAATAATTCAATTCGATTTTTCTCAGTTCATAAATTTCTAGATCATCCATGCATGGCGGATCCAATCACAGAGGGGGCTATTATCACCACTCACTTTTTGACAAAATTAAAAAAATTTCTACAGAAAGTTAAATTTTGTTTGTTTAAAAAACTCAATTTTTGGTATATTTTATATATTTTGCCCCTCTCAAAATAGTTCTTTAAATTTTTACCCCTAAAAAATATTTCTCATTCCGCCCCTGCATGCAATGTACAATAATTATAAAAAAAAGTTCAATAAGACTCTTTTAACAAAAACAAAAATATATCTAAGGATATAAATATTGAAAATTATCTTCTATCCAATTTATATTTAATCATTTTTTTGTGTTAGAGAAAATTTTCTTGAAACTAAATATATATATATATATATATTTTTTTAATTTTATTAGAATGGTTTGCCAACAATACTGTAATGAGATGACGAGGGTAGGTATGATAATAATGGAGCTGCTAGCAATTGGTCTCGGAGTTGAAAAATATCACTTTCGAAAGTTTAATGAAGACGGATATGCATTGGTGAGGTACAATTACTATCCACCATGTAAAAATGCAGCTCTTACATTCGAACGGGTCCTCATCGTGACCCACTCTTCATGACCATTCTTAGCCAAGGTGAAGTTCATGGTTATGAATTGTTTACAAACAACGTGTGGAAATCCGTCAAACCTCGACCGGATTCCTTACTCGTAAACATTGGAGACACGTTTATGGTAACATAATCACACTCGTTTGATAACTATTTTATTTTCTGTTTTTGTTTTTATTTTATGAATCAAAATTAGGGTTGTTTATTAAGCAATTTCGCTTTTAGATTTTTTTTTCAAAAAGTTTCTAAAATTTTTAATAAAATAAAAAACGAGAAAAAATGTTTTTTTCCTTTTTAAGAAAAAAGCTAGTTTTCTATTTTATTTTTTCTATTTTTAAAAAAGATAAAAAAACAAAAATATGTCAAGTACCTTTTTAGCTGCTGAATTTCGAAGGTTTGTGTCTATTTGGTCATTTAATTTTCAATTTGTATCTATTTCGTTCTTGAGTTTTAAAAAATAGGTCAGATTGGTCCTTATAGTTAATTTTTCTATTCATTACTTTAGATAAATTAATATCCTGGTGGTTTGAAAACTAATTTCATGGATTAAAATAAACCTTCTTTTTCAAAAAGTAAGGATGAAATTACATAAAATGAAAAATTAGGGACCAAACAAACCCTTTTCTCAAAACTCGGGATGAAATTAATAGAGACAGATTGAAAACTTGGGGACCAAAAAGACACAAGTCTCAACACTCAGGGACCAAAAGGGTACTTAATCCAACAAAAATTGTTATCAAACATGTATGACTCACTATTTTTTTAATAAACCTAAACAAATAACAATTCTCAAACAAATGTTACATTTCTTTTTTATTAGAATAAAAACAGAAAAACCAAAAATTAAAAAGGTTATCAAACGAGCCTATACTAACTTTTAAAAAAAACTTTTTAATTGAATGAAAATGCAGGCATTAACAAATGGAATGTACAAAAGCTGCATACATAGGGCTGTTGTGAACAGAGATAAAAGAAGAATATCAATGGCTTTCTTTATGTGTCCTAAAGGTGATAAAGTTGTGAAACCTCCTGAAGAACTTTTGATGATCAAAGAAGGAAAAAGACTGTACCCAGATTTCACATGGGCTGAATATTGGCAATTTACACAAGACACCTATAGAGCTGATGTTGATACCTTGGATAACTATGTCGATTGGCTTCATTCCAACAAAACTCTCAAGTTTTAGATCCTTTCTTTCAAAACTAATAAACTTTTATAATATAAATGAATTTATGTGTTCATGTACATTTGGGTGTCTTAATGTTATGTATGGCTTAAGTTTTTAAATAGTTATGTTTGTGTGTTTTTAGCAAAAATAATCATGTGTTATTTGTTAAATTTTAGAAAACTAAGGTTATTATGGGGTTTGTCTTTTATTAGTCTTCTAGAGTCTTTCTATGTAGTAGGTCGTTGGGTCCAATGCATGGAAATAAAAATAAGAAGTTTTAAGAGAATCTAGGCAGTAAAGTGTGAATTATGTGTGACGGGGTTCAATATAATCTTTTTTATTTATTTTCCATATTTTGTTTTATTCATTATGACAGTTACTGAAATAACATGTAGCATAATTATTGTTTAATAATTTATTGAACTAAAAAAAAAGTAGAAAAAAAGAAAAAAGAAACTAACTAATTCAATGAAAATAATAATGAAAGATAATTAAATAGCTTGATAAATTATTGAACCATAACTTAAAAAAGTAAAAAAAAAAACATACAAATTCATTAAATACCCATGAAAAATAGTTCAAGAATTATAATTATGCTATTTGAGTAATTTTTAAAAAGTCATGACATTTTAGTAATTAGTTTGTAAATTTATACTATTTGAGACAAATTATATTATTTATTTTGTCGATTGATCCTAAGTGAATGGCAAAATAAAACTTTCCTTATAAAAAAAATATATTTTTCTCCAGGCATTGTTCGTGTTAAACCTCTCATCTTCAAAGTATTGGTAATTTCACTTTATGTTACCATATAAAATAGAAAACTTTACTTTTGGATTTAAACAAACACACCGTGTTTATTAGATCTAGAATCTTTCAATTTGTGTAAATTCTGCTAGTTAGACATGAGCATTCTTTTCATAAAATTTATGGTTTGAGTCAACCCTACCTTAGTTTGATGTAATATCTATAATAAGAAAATCTTAAAATTAGTAATGCCACTAGTTAACTCCCAGAGTTTTTCTATAGTAAATTTTACTCTTCTATTTCTTTTGTATCTCAAAATAACATAGGTTGAAAAAATGAAACCGTTAATTTGCATAATAATCAACGACAACTCAATTAACACCAAGCAAGCAGTGGAGTGGAGCTACGGTGGGGCCAGGGGATCGTGCCCCCCTCGATTTGCATAATAATTATTAATATTTAATTTGGCTCTTTTTAATAATGAAATTAAATTATTTCTCAATTTTGATGTAATGGTATATTTGGCCAACGCGTATTCCAAAATCAAATTGGCAAGTGTCGAATCCTTTTTGACACATAAGCGGCTTAAGTTAATAAATTTCAATAGCTTTTAGTTGGGTTTCGATTTAGCTTTCATCGACTTGAGAGTTTTAAGTAGCGACGTCCGTGCCCCCTCTCAACTTAATTCCTGGCTCCGCCACTGCAAGCAAGATCACTCTATAAACTCACTAAGAACAAATTATAAGATGCAAGATTAAGCAAGAAAGAAAAAGAACGTCATATTTGCCTCTCAACAGCCAATTTTATTGAAGAATCTCTCAAGAAAAAGGATTGCAAATTGATACATAATTTCTATCAAAAGCCACACCTTAAATACTTCACAAAACAATTAAATTCTGTTACAAAGGGAGTGAAGCCAAATCTACTAGGTCTATTTCAAATGCTGTGAACTCTTTTCCTTTTTATGCCAAATGTCAGTCTTTAATTAGCTCAAATACAATTAGAAATCTACACCCTTGAGCTATTAAAGGCATTGATTCTTCTTCTGTAGTTGAGAGCTTCAAGATGTAACGACTCAATTTTGTTAAATCCTTTAATTTCAAAGTAACAGCGGAAGACTTGGTTTTAAAAAAAAGGGCATGGGTACATTTAAAATTCATACTAACCAAAGCCTGTTTTACACTGTTCACAACCAGAGAAAGCGATAAAAATTGAATGCGCATTCTAATTATAAATAACTTCTAAAAAAACTTAAAATCATAAGACCATTACAAGTTTTTAAAAACTAACGCTCTCATGAGCTCAAAACACAAAGTATACAAGGATGAAAAATATATACAAAAGCATTTCAAGAATGCTATACAAAATCATGTCCATGTTCATCCATCGTCCTCGAATGTCAAGCAACACCACCTCATCTACCACGTCCCTTATGTCGAGAAGTACCTGAAAAGTTGTAAGTGTAGCAACATTAGCATAAAAATGCTAGTGAGAGTAAAATAGAAGCAAGCAATTCAATGGACAGAATTCCATACCGAAAATTGTGTCTAAAGGCCTAAAAACGCTCTTTACTACACATTCTACACTTTCAATTACCATATAAGCATAAAATCGAAATGTAACTCCAATTCACTCAACATCCAACTTCGTAAAGTAATGAATTCGAGATTTGAAAATAAAAGTACTAAAGATTACTATGTCTTTCTAAACAAAACTATCGCAAGTAAATAATTGTATGTCGAACTTTTTTTGTTACCACACCATAGATCACATATCGTGTTACCGCATGTTATCACATCAACATAGTACCACTGTAATGTCCCGTTACTTTCAAGGTAAAAAAAATTATTTATTTTATTTTAATTTAAGTATTTAAAGATTATTTTAGAATTAGTAATATAGAATTTAGTAGTTTATTTCGTTTTAAACCTTTTTAATCGCTTTAATAGGTTAAATTAGTTTTGGTCGTATTAATAATTATTAACGGGCCAATTAATAATTATTAATCACCATTTGGTTAGTTTAAGAACTTCGGGTTTCGATTTAGAAGTCAAAAGTCATTAAAGGGACGAATCGTAATTTCTAAAATTCTTAAAATATCAATTCACTATTCACTTCTCCTTAAAATCACCACATTGACCAAAATTGACCAAAACTCTCATCTTCTTCCTTTCAAAAACTTTGGGTCTCTTTAGCTCGGGTTTTACTCGTTGCTCAACGGATTGTCTCATTTCAGGTTGCGTTGGAAAGCCTTCGATCCTAGGATTCTTCTCAACCTAACAATCGTACTTTCCATCCGTTTTCTAAGGGCCTCATGGTATGTTAAAGTTTCAAAACCTAAGCTTTAAATAGTGTTTTAATGGAGTTTTCATTTGAATCTTCGATTTCTTGCCGAGAAACTCGATGACTTTAACTACAGGAGTTGTTTTTGGTGATTTTGGGTACTTCCTCTTAACCCTAAACCCGAGTTTGAGCTGAAACCCGTCCCGTTTGAAATTTACTTTTTGTGGGCTGTTTTAGGATGCATATTTATTGATTAATTGTTTATTGTAATTAAATTCGGGAAATCAACTATTGTCCAAAAACCCTAATTATCGTTACCCATTGAAATCGGGAACTTCTGAACTACTTGAAACTAACCCGAAACACTTCTAAATTGCCTAAAAGCCGGAAAAACAAACCTGAGGCCCATTTTCCTTCTAGGGCCGAGAGCACCTATGGCCTTTTATTGGGTTTTTTGTCGTTTTATCCTTTTAGATGTTGTTTGTTCGATGTTTGGTTATTTATTGATTGTTAGATATAATTTAATTGTAGGTGTGTTTGGGCCATTGTTTGATCGCTCATTCGGAACTCGGGAGCGAAATCTACGTTTGCCAAGGTGAGAATAATTAGAATTTAACGTAGCTTTAGAAAACGAATAAGTAGAATGATTTGTAAGATTGGAAGTTGAGATTAAGGTTTGAATCAAAGATTAAAGGAAAGTGAGCTAGTATACTTAGGTTTGGAGCTAGTTCTATTTGATTGAGAACACTTTTGGATTTCTAGAGAGGAACGTTTAACTTTTGGAAGTTTCTAAGTTTAGAATTGTTTCAGAGTTTAGGATGGATTATTGGAAGTTGAAGGATCCAAGTTTAATAGAATGGTTAAGGAACTTGGATGTAGAACTTTGGATATTTATTGAAAAGTATAGAATTCTTGGAAGTGGAGACTTTATTGTTAAAGTTAAGAACTTACTTTTATTAAAGTACAGTTGACTTGATTTACTTATTTTTTTTCCGAAATCCCTATTTATTTACTTTATGTATAAGGAGATTTATGATCCATTTACTTTATGCTCTTCCGTTACTTTGAATGTTCATATTCATGTTTACTTACTTTTGAAAGCATATGCATATCATATTGCATCATCGAAATGGAAGGAAAGTGAGATTAAAGGTGAATGTGAATCCTACGGGAGTTTTCATTACCTTCATTATTCATAAAAGGTGAATGAGAATCCTATGGGAGTTTTCATTACCTTCATTATTCATTTGAGATGGAGTTATATCATTGAGAAGGAATTGTATATTCTATTATGGAAAGTAAGATAATCAGGTGAATGTTAGTCCTACGGTGAGCTACCATTACCTAGCATTATTTGCATAAGATGTTATGTTTATGTAAAGATTATCTACCCTTTTCATACTTGTTTTTAATGAGCTAATGATTGATGATTAGACTACGTATGCTAGTAATATCATCTTGTAGAGATTATGTGATATGGAAGTACTTTTTCAAATAGTTGAAAGTTAGTTTTCTAGAGTTTATAGAACTTTGGAAAAGAATATGTAAACTTACTGTGACGACCCGAGTTCTTTTAAAATCATTTAAAAATGAAACACAACGGAAGTCTTATATTTAAAAAAAAATGGCATGGTTATGATTGAAAGTTGGCTAGCTAAAAACCTGTTTACATTTTTAATTCAGAAATTTAAATACACAAGGAACTTCAAGTTCCTATCTAGGAGCTCAAAAGGGTTATAATCATAAAAGTAAAGACGAAAAGCTCTTAAGAGCTATATACAAATGTACAAATCCCAAAATATATATAATTTACAAAACTAAGTCCATGAACTTTTACAAACACCTTGTCCATCTCGAGGTCATCATCCATCAATCATGCAGCACCAGCTCCTCTTCCACGACCTCTATCAAGAGCATTACCTGAAAATGTTTGTAATATCATGAGCTAACAACAAAGCCCAGTGAGAATAGACAGAATAAAAAGTAAAGTTAGACCCCAAACCCGCATTCTGATTTGTGTCCAAGTAAAACTGTCTTATAATTTACTAAAACTCTTAAAGTTTTGAAGAATGATTCCAAATCATACATTTCCTTTCGAGTCATACTTTTGATGGTTCATACTACATATAAAATTTACCCATCTTTTATGTTTAATCAATAAGGTTAATCTCGTTCGAACTTAACATTCCCAACAATCACATTCTAAGATAAATGTGATAATTTTCACATGTAGTCTAATCATTTATCAATCACTCGTAAAGCGAGTATAAAGAATACATCATCTTTATATCAAAATATCCATCACATGTAAATTATGTCAGGTAATGAACCTCCCGTAGGCTAAGTTCATTCACCTCATTATCTCGCTTTCCAAATTAAATATACAAAATCCTTTCAATAATATATTCCCACCTCTAGTGAATAATGACAGGTAATGAAGCTCCCGTAGGCTAAGTTCATTCACCTCATTATCTCACTCACCAAATACAGGTAATGAACTCCTGTAGGCTAAGTCATACTCTGTATCCTTGTATATGTATCATAGTAATTCTGGATAATACTAGAAAATGTGAACTCGCATAGTTCCATCATTATCTCATTATCCATTTCCTCCGATCATGCAAAGTACTGTAACCTTTACATTCCTCATGATACATATACATAAACATAAACGAATAATACCAGACAAATGCAAAAATCGCAACCTTTACATGTCTCATTATTCCTCCCAATTCGATTATGCAATATGATATCATATGATATAGATAGGCTTTCAAGTACGAGTAAATAAATGTAAACTTTCAAGGTAAACTAAAAAAAAAAACATAAAAGGTAAATGAATCAAGTATTACACTCTTAAATATAAAATAAGAAGGTAGCAACTTCTGAATAGTCATCCTTAGGCATCGAAACTTACCTAAACTTAGAATTTTCGAGAGTTAAATGTTTCCTTTGAAACATTTATGAATTCTCTAAACTCGAGATCAAAACTAACTCCCAAATCTAATAAGTTAGCTCATTTTCTTATATCCTTTTTTATTCAAACCTTAAGATATACTTTCGATCCTACAAATCAATCTTCTTATTCGGTTTCTACAGTTACTTTAAATCCTATTTATTCTCACCTTGGCAAAGAAGATTTCGCTCCCAAATTCTATAGAGCAATCAAGCAAACGGTTCACAAACACCTACAATTACAATTATATCTAACAATCATTAATTAACCAAACATCGATCAATTAACACCGAAAAGCATAAAACGACGAAAAACCCCAAAAAACCCATAAGAAGCTCTCGTCCCTTGAAGGATTTTGAGTTTCGGGTTTGGTTTTCGGCTTTTAGACAATTTAGAGGTGTTTCAGGTTGTTTTCAAGTAGTTTCGAAGTTCCCGATTTCAATGGGTATCGATGAATCGGGTTTTTGGACGAAATTTGATTTCCTAAATTTAATTACAATAAACAATATATCAATAAAAATAAACCCCAAAACGGCCACCACGATGTAAATTTCAAACGGGAAGAGTTTCGACTGAAACTCGGTTTTAGGGTTTAGGTAAAGTTTCCAAAATCACTAAAAACAACTCCCGTAATTAAAATCATTGAGTTCCTGGCAAGAAATCGAAGAATCAAAGAGAAAACTCCATTAAAACACTATTTGGAGCTTTAGGGTTTGATGTTTAACTTACCGAGAAGTTCGTAGAACACAAGGTGGGAGGCACGATTTTTAGGTGGAAAGGAATCCTAGGCTCGATGGCTTTCCGATGCAACCAAAATCGAGTCGATCCGTCGAGAATTGAAAGAAACTCTAAAATTGGGAATTTGGGAGGGAGCCTCTCGGCATTGAGGAGGAAGAGAGAGAAAAATGAAGACTTTTCTTATTTTTGGTCAAAGATGAGTATTTAAGAAGAAAAGAGAATAGTGAATTGATATTTTTTTAAGAAATTGGAAATGACGGTTGCGTCCTTTAATGACTTTTGACTTATGAATGTAAACCCGAAGTTCTTAAACTATCCCAATGGTGATTAATAATTATTAATTGGCCCGTTAATAATTATTAATACAACCAAAACTAAATTAAGCTATAAATGCAATTAAAAAGGTTTAAACCGAAATAAACTACTAAATTCTAAATTCCTGAATCTAAAATAAATCTTTAAATACTTAAATTAAATTAAAATAAATATATTTTTTTTACCTCAAAAGTAACCGGGACGTTACACTTACTTAGACACAAATCGAATACGGGTTTGGGGTCTATTGTTACTTTATATTTTGTTTATTTTCACTAGGATTGTTGTTAGCTCATGATATTACAAATAATTTCAGGTAATGCTTATGCTCATGGTTGTGGGAGAGGAGTCGGTGCGGCTTGATCGAGAGGATGATGAAAAAAGGATGGACTAGATACACTTTTAAAAAGTCCATGGACTCATTTTGTTGTATTTGTGTCTTTTGATATGTAATTTTGTATATAAGCTCATAAGAGCTTCTTATTTTACTCTTATGGTTATTAACACTTTTAAACTTTGGAAAAGGAATTGTATTTCCTTACTTTTAAATCCCTAATGTGGAAAATGTATACGGGTTTTGGCTAGCCTAAGTTTCAAACATATCAACGCCATTCTTTTTTAAAAATACTAAGACTTCCGCTGTGTTTTAGTTTTAAATGATTTAAAAAGAGTCGGGTCGTCACAACCACATACCGTGTTACCATATTCCACACCTCAACATGCTACTATGACCGTTTTACCGCATGTTACCACATCAACACACTACCATCTCGTGTTACCACATTTCGTACCATAATATGTTACCACGTACCGTGTTACCGCATGTTACCACATCAACACACTACCACATACCGTGTTACCACATGTTACAAATCCACGAAGATTAAAGTTCCCAAAGTAAGCTAGTACCAAGATTAAAACACTACAATGCTCCTAATGACAATATGTCACTTTGAATTACATAAGTTAACACCCAAAACTAACTTCTAAGCTACTTTGGTCCAAAACTACTCAAAGTACCTTCAATTTCCAAGTTTCTTCTAAAGTTCTCCATAACCTTTTAATATTTCCAAGAATTTCCTCTACTTTACTTTCCCTCAAAACCACTAATTAACTCCAAATACACTTAAACTACGAACTACTCGACCTCACTTCCAAGGTTCATAGTCACCATCCAACACTAATGTCTCTTGACAATTAAGCGAATCTCTTAACTTCGATCAAACAGTAACGTAATTTAATTCGAAACATAAAATTACTAACCAACACTTGACACTCACCTTAGCCAGTATGTTGAGCTTCCAAGGAGTCGAGGGAAAAGTCACACGAGCAATTATAAGACCTACAATTAAATTACACCTAATAAACATTAAATTAACTAAACATCGAATAAACGACATCTAAACGCATAAAATGACAAAAAACTCGATTTTTTTTCCCTATGTAGCTCTCGGCCCAAAATAGGGGGGACAGTGTCGGTTCAGTTTTCTGGCTTTTAGGCATTTTAGAGGCATTTTAGGTTGGTTTCGAGTATTTTGGAGGGTGGTACAATGAATGAGTAAACATAATTTAAGGTTTTGAACAAGAATTCCTTCCCAAAAGCTAAGTAAAACATAAAAATATCTTAGTTAAAAACACCCTAACCATCTCAAAGTTTGAAAAAATCAAACAGAACGGGTTTTTGGTTCAATTTCGATTCTAGGGTTAGGGAAAATTTGTAAAAACACTTAAAACAACTTCCTCAATTGAAATCTTCAAGTTTCGTGGGGAGAATTTGAAGATTTCAACCTTGGTTTCCATTAAAACACTATTTTAACAAAAACCCTTAAAGATTTAGAAACTTTGTCATAACTTGAGGCCTCTTGAAAACAAAGGAAAAGATCTAAATGTAGGTTGAAAAGGAAGCTTGAACCGAGGGCTATCCAACACAACAAAGATCGAGACGATCCACAAGAAACGAAGAAAACCCGATAGAAAATTTCCAAATTGAGGCCCACGACTATTTGAAGAGAAAATGAGATGAGTTTTTTTTTCTAATTTTTGACTAAAGCGGTGTATTTAAAGAGTGGATGAATAGTAAATAGATATTTTAATAAATCAAAAATTACAAACTCGTCTCTTGAATGCTTTTAGCTTATAAAACGAAACCTGAAGCACTTAAACTACCCAAAAGTGATTAAGAACTATTAATTGGCCCGTTAATAATTATTAATACGACCCAAACTAATTTAAGCAAATAAAGAAATTAAAATGTTTATGAAAGAAATAAACTCCTAAATTCTAAATTACTAAATCTAAAATTAACTTTAAATACTTTAATTAAAAAAAATGCCTCAAAAGTAACTGGGACGTTACACAAGATCATTTGAATCATCCTTTATCATCAGTCACTCTAAGAAAGTCTAGACACCCGTTGGAACTTGCTTTTAGTGACTGTTTTAGTCATCATGTCAACCGCATTATCTTCACTAGGGATCTTCTTGATTTCAACAATGCCTTTCTCATATTGCTATTCTTGCTATAATGTCGAACTCTCTTATAGCTATTCTTGAACTGATAAGTTGAATGGTGAAAATTTCACCACTTGGAAAAATAACATTAATACCATTATAGTCTTGAGGATCACAAATTCATCATTCTGGAGGAATGTCCTCCAGAGCCACCTGCTAATGCCACTTAAACTGTTCGAGAGCCTTATGATTGCTAGATCAAGGAAAACGAGAAAGTTTGTGTCTATATCTTGGCTGGACTTACTGAAGTCGTATCCAAGAAACTTGAAACTCTCCCTACAACATGTGAGATGCTGCAATTAGCATAGGAGATGTTTGACAAAATTTTTAGCAAGTCAAACATGAAGCTCTCAAGTACATCATGAATGCCCGCATGAAGGAGGGAACGTCTTTTAAGGAACATGTTCTTAACATGATTGTCCGCCTGAATGTGGCTGAGATGAATGGTAGTTCTATAGATGAGACTAGTCAGATAAACATGATCCTAGAAACTCTTCCAGAAAGTTTCCTATCCTTCAAAATAAACTATATTTTGAACAAGGTTTGCATGAATATGTCCCAACTTCTTAATGAACAACAGACTTTCGAGTTAATATTTTTTTAAAGGAAAGAAGACACAATGTCTAGAGGTAAATGTTGCTCTACTCAGGGTGCCTATAGTTTAGGTACTAAGAAGAAAAGGTTCCGGAAGAAGAAGGGTAAGGGAACTACCAACCCGACAAAAAATTCTAAGATTCGAAAAGTCTCCAAAGGGAAGTGCTATCACTGTAATCGTGAAGGGCACTTGAAACAAAACTATCCCAAGTACTTAGAAGAGATGAAAACGGGTAAAGAAGGTAAATATGATTTGTTCTTCTTGAAAACCTTTAATGTTGTAACCACCCGATTTCGTTAAATCCTTTAATTTCAAAATCACAGCGGAAGACTTGTTTTTTTTAAAAAAGGGCATGGGTACGTTTAAATTTTGGACTATCCGAAACCTGTTTTACATTATTCACAACCAAAGAAAGTATAAAAACATGGAAATACGCATTTCCGATTATAAATAAATTTCTAAAATAGACATAAAATCATAAACATAATTACAAGTTTTAAAACGCTCTCACGAGCTCAAAATACAAAGTATAAGATGATGGAAATATACATAATAAGCATATCCTAGAATGCTAAACAAAACCCATGTCCATGTTCAATCCATCGTCCTTCAATCAAGCAACAACACCTCCTCTACAACGTCCTTTTCGAAGAGAAGTACCTGAAAACTTGTAAGTGTAGTAACATTAGCATATAAATGCTAGTGAGAGTAAAATAGAGGCAAGTAATTCTATCGACCGGAGTTCCATATCCGAAAAGGTGTCCAAAGTCATAGCAAGCTCTTTACTACCCATTCCATACTCCCAAAATACAATTTATGCATAATATCAAAATGTAACTCCAATTCAATCAAACATCCAAATACATAAATTAATGAATTCAAGATTTGAAATAAAAGTACTAACGATGATTGTGTCTTTCTAAACCACAACTATCACAGGTAATAATCGTATTTCTAACTTGCTTTGTTACCACATCATATATCACATATTACCACATCTCATGTTACCACATCTCGTATTACAACATGTTACCACGTATTGTTTTATCACATGTTACCACATCTCATATTACAATATATTACCACGTACCATGTTACCACATGTTACCATTCCACGAAAATCATCCTTCCCAAAGTAAGCAAGACAAGGTTAAACACCATTATATCATCAACGGTGAAAAGACAATCTTAGAATATACAAATAAACTCCCAAAAGTTCTGCTACGTTATTTTGGTCCAAAACCACTCAACATACCTTCCATTTCCAAGATCATTCCGAAAATCTTCATAACCTTACAATACTTCCAAGAATACTATAAGACTTACTTTCCACTAAAAACCACTAATTAACTCCAAATGCACTTAAACTACAAACTACTCGAACTCACTTCCAAGGTTCATAGTCACCATCCAACCATTAATATCTTTTAACAACAAGGTAAAACAATTAACCTCAATCAAACAAATTGTCATGCAAAATGAAACATAAAACTACAAACCAACACTTTAATCACACCTTACAAATGAAGTCGAGTTTCTAAAGAGCCAAAGGAAAAGTAACACAAACGGTTACAACACCTATAAATAAATTACACCTAAAAACATTAATTAACCAAACATCGAAGAAACGACACACCTAAATACACAAAATGACAAAAAAGCCCGTAAATGGCCCAAGGTAGCACTTGACCCAAAATAGGGTGTTGGTTTTGATTTTCTAGCTTTTAGGAATTTTAAAGGCGTTTCGGGTTGGTTTCAGGTGTTTTGGAGGTTTGTACTATGAATGGGTAAACGTAAATTACGGTTTTTGACAGGAATTCTTTCCCAAAAATGAATAAAACACAAGATTAAACAATTATAAACTACCTAAATCAGCCTATGGTTTGGGTAAATCAAACGGGACGTTTTGGTTTGATCTCGAGTCTAGGGTTAGGGGAAAGTTTGTTAAGTACATAGAACAACTTCCTTAATTGAAATATTCAACTTTCATGGTGAGAAATTGAAGATTTCAACCATGGATTCCATTAAAACTTCAATTAGAACAATACCCATAAATATTCAGAAACTTTGTCTTACCTTGAGGCCTCTCAAAAACGAAAGAAAGCTCAAAAGGTAGGTTGAAAAGGAAGCTTGAAGCAAGGGCTATCAACCAAACCAAGAATGGAGACGATCCGTCGAGAATCGAATAAGACCCAAAATTTTCTTCTCACAAAATGACCCACGACCTTGAAGGAAAATAAGAGAAGGAAAAAAAAATTGAACTACGTAATTGTTGGGATTGAGGCCTCTAAAAGAGTTCTCAAACGGAAGTCCCAAGGATCTTTCCTTGCAGTATAATATTAACAAAATTCTAAATGCATAAAAACGAATACTAACCCTTGTCGAGCAGTGTCTGGCTCTTCCTCGTTCTTCGATGGTTACGATCCTGGGACCACCAAAAAGATCTTCCTCCCTAAGCACAAAAGTGAATCGGTGCGTGGGCACTATTCTCTTTGGAAAAAGGAAGAGGGAAGAAAAATTTCTTCCCTATACTCTAAGGAGGGCGGCAGCGGCAAGGAGAGAGGGAGAGGGATTTTTCGAGCCTTCTCTTGGTTGCTTAACCGTGTGTGTTTTGGGGTCACCCCAAAGGTCCTATTTATAGGAAAACCAAGACCTCAGAAAATCTTTGAATATCTTTTTAAGAGATTAAATCAATTAATCAATAAATAAATTCCTTTTTTTTTAATGATGATACACTGAACTTAAAGTTTCCTTTAAGCTTCCTACGTACCCTTTATTTCAACAAGCGTGATTACAAAGATGCACCAAGTCAAGACAAAGGAAGATAGAGTAAATCAAAAGCCTTCTACCTTCGAACAAATTACACCTCTAGCTTCCCACAAATCCATCTTTCAAAGATTGAGTATAACAAAGAAAGTGGATCAACATCAAACTTCTGCTTCTTCTCGCTCTTTGGTCTTCCAAAGGTTAAGCGTATCCACATCAAAGAAGAAAAATCAAGTTCAAACTTCTATTTTCGATTGTCTCAAAGTATCAAGCGATCAACATCAAGGTAAAGCGAAGATCTTGAAGAAAAGACTGTTGATGGAAAAAAATGATGAAAAATAAATCCAAAGTATCGTCCCTTCACGGATGAAGAGAAAATCTACCCTTCTCATAAGTACATAAGGCTTTTCGAAAGTGAAGCGACATTTCGTCATTTCTACCAATCCAACTGAACAAGTACATGAAGAAGGTGATGTCAAATGTCCCATAAAATGGAAAATTCTCCTTCAATTTTGAGCTTGAAATGTAAGCTCTTTGTTGCAAGAGCCTACACTACATGATATTCCTGGCCCGCATGAGTTTAAAAGGTGAACAGCCCACTTAGCCAAAAAAAAATTTTTTGTTACTATCGAACTACGTTATGACTTGATCCCTATTAATACAAAACGTAGGCAGCTTTAAAACAAAATTTTAAGTCTAGTCCAAACCTAAAAAAAAAAAATCAAAATTCTTACCTCATCATCTTTCTCAAGAATATCACGATGAGTTCAAATAATGGTACATTGTGAGTAACATCACAGTTAGGAGAGACTCAACGATCAATAGTCAAGATTGTTGAATTGGTGACCGCCTGTAAATTGGGGGCATGTTGTCTTTACCGTAAGATTTTTGAGTTGGTGACCGCCTATGAATCGGTGGACATGCTGTTTTCACCGCAAAAGAAGTTGACCACCACATGGAGACGAGGCTGACTACTACATGGAGACAGGTTGAAAATTGACCACCGCATGGAGACGGGGTAGAAAATTGACCGCCTATAAATCGGGGGTATGTTGTCTTAACCCAAAAGAAGTTGACCACCGCATGGAGACAGGGTTGAAAATTGACCACCACATGGAGACGGGGCTGACCACAGCAAGGAGACGGGGTTGAAAATTGATCACTGCATGGAGACAATATTGACCGCCGCATAGAAACAGGGTAAAGAGATTACCATCGCTCAGAATTAAAGAGTGTCATCACCGTATTTGATTACTTTCAATAATTTTGATCGTTGTTTAGGGACATTATACACATCATAAAATCATGTTACCGATATAGCAAGCCTGCAATGAAAGTGTTAAAAGAAATTAGATGACTGAGAAATTTCAATCGATGATTCATCTCTCTTGAATGACAAAAAAATTTGTTGGCGCTTCAAATAAATTTTACCAATGTTTCTAACCTACAATGAAGTCATCTTAATATATATAAAGAAAATATGGTGGCTGAAAAATTTGAAGTATATTTATACTTATTCTAATCATACAAAATTATCTCTTGAAAGACCTATATTAGAGAACGTATGTATGGAATGGCCTATTTGGATTGGCTAGATTGAATTTACCCATAAACCATTTCTATCTCATAAAGCAAGAGAGGTAAACAAATAAAAAAAAGTGTAAAAATTTGGGGGAGGTCAAATAGATGAAAAAAAAAAAAAAAAAACACTACAAGAAAAAACCGGAATAACCTCCCAATATTAGCGATGCAAATATTGGGACGCTATTTAGCGAAGAATTTTATTACTGAACACAAGTTTGACTTTCTGCGATGCAATTCGTCGCTAATTTGGAAACCCAATAATAGAGACGTATTTTGACTGTGCAATAGAGACGAACTACGCCTCTAATCTGACAACTTAAACTATCTCCTTATGTAACGACCCGCTTTCTGTTAAATTCTTTAAATTCAAATGCACAGCGGAAGACTCAATTTTTAAAGAAAAACGGCATGGGTTCATTTAAAAATCAAATAACCAAAACCTGTTTACAACCCAAATTTCCAGAGAAAGCTATAAATCGGGAATGCGCATTCCAAAAGAGAGTTTAATCATAAAACATTGAAATACTTTATACAAACACCCTCCGCAGGCTCAAAAAGACACAAGTATGTAAAAAGTATATGATTTACAATCATTTTTACGAATGCTTAACCAAAAGAGTTTTAACATTGTCCTTGCACCATCTCGTCAAGTCACGCGGCTCCACCTCCTCTACCACGCTTCTTGCCACGGGGTTTACCTGAAAATATTGTGGAGTAGCACCATGAGCAAACAATGCTAGTGAGAGTAAAATGAAAGCAAGTAATCCTATGAACAAAATCTCATAACCGAAATCGTGTCCAAAGGCCTAAAATGCTCAATACTACCCACATCCACACTTCCAATTTCCATACAATCTTTCGATTGTCATATATTACCCATATTCATCAATCAAAAACATGAGATAGAATCAAAGGCTTAAAGTAAAGTACAATCACTACTAAGTCTTACTACACAATTCTAAGGAAACTGTAAATGTATCATTATCTATCCTTATTACCAATCAAGTTTCATCGTAACGTGCTATTGTATGGATCAAAATCTACATACCACGTACGGTCGTACCATATTACCATCATCGCACCATGATTACATATGGATCAAATCAACATACTACCATGTGTCGTATCACAAACCATAGTACCATGGTTACATATGGATCGAAATCACATACTACCATGTTTTATTTCACAAACCCTCGCACCATGATTATATATGGATCAAAATCAACATACTATCATGTGCCGTAGTGCCATCATCGTAACGTGCTATTGTATGGATCCGAATCAACATACCACGTACGGTCGTACCATATTACCATAATCGCACTATGATTTCATATGGATCAAAATCAACATACTACCATGTGCCGTATCACAAACCATAGTACCATGGTTACATATGGATCAAAATCACATACTACCATGTACTATTTTACAAATCATCTCACCATGATTACATATGGATCAAAATAACATACTATCACATGCTAAATCAATGTGCTCAAAGTTCCCACAAATCATCACACCATGGTTACATATGGATCAAAATCAACATACTACCATGTGTGAATCAATGTGCCCTAGGTCTCCAAAAGTTAGCTAAACTCCAAAGAATTCTACTAAGTTAATTAGAAACCTAACTAACTAGATTACACGAGTTATCACTCAAGTGCATCTTCTAATTACTTTAACTTCCAAATCCATCAAAGTAACTTCCATTCTCACTTTCATCTAACATCTCCAAATCTTATTACCATACTTCCAAATCCATCAAAGTAACTTCCAAACTTTCTCCACACACATTTCCGAATTAAAGTCTCTAACCAAAACTTAATCCTAAGAAGTTATCTCCCTCTTTACACTGATAAACAATTACATAACGAAACTAAATTCATAAAACCACTAACTTTCACATTAAACTCACCTTAGCTTGAAGACAAGCTCCGAATAATCCGAGGTTGTAAATTCACGAACAATTCACAATCCTACAAATGAATTAATCCTAAAGAACATTAATTAACCGGAAAACAATCAAACAACATCTAAACACATAAAACCGCGAAAATCCCGGATTCTACCCTAATGGTGCTCTCGGCCAAGCTAGGGAAAAAGGGGTTCGGGTTTGGTTTTCCGTCTTTTATGCAATTTAGAGGTGTTTTGGGTTGGTTTCGAATACTTTGGAGGCTTGCAAAATCAATGGGTAACCGAAAATTAGGGTTTTGCATATTAATCAATTTTCGAAAAATTAACTAAAAAGCAAAAACACAAAGAACCAAACATCCTAAACATAGCCCAAAGAGGGAAAATCACAAAGGACGGGTTTCCGGCTCAAACTCGGTTTTAGGGTTAAGGGAAAGTTTCTAAAATTGACCATAAAGACTTCCCCGAATGAAACATTCAAGCTTCAGTGAACGAATTCGAAGATTACAACTCAAAACTTCCATTAAAACACTATTCACATCAAAATTTAGAAACTTTAACATACCTTTAAGCCTCGAGAAAACGAGCAAAAATTACATTCGGTAGGTTGGAAATGATCTACGGGCCAAGGGCTTTCCAACGGAAGTAGAATCGAGACGATCTACCGAGAAATAAAGAAAAACCAAAATTTGGGTTTTTGGTTCCTTGTAGCTTCGGCCCCAACAAGAAGAAGAGAAGAAAAATGAAGTAAATTGTCTAATTTTTGATATTTAAGAGAAGATGAATAGTGATTTTTTAGATATTTAAGAATTTGGGAAATGACGCCTACGTCCCTCTTTTACTTTTTCTTTAAAAACGAAACCCGAAGCTCGTAAATATATCTAAAGGTGATTAATAATTATTAATTGGCCTATTAATAATTATTAATGTCACCGAAACGAATTTAAAGTATTAAAACGATTTAAATGAATTTCGGATGAAAATAGCTACTAAAATCGAAATTTCTGAATTTAAACTAATCTTAAAACTTTAATTAAATAAAAAAAAAATTTACCTCAAAAGTAACGGGACGTTACACCTTATATAGAGACACATTCCGTCGCTAAATTATGGCAGAAATTTTTCCCTCCATTTTAATAAGGTGGGAAATGTTCCCGTCAGAACAGAGACTCATTCTGTCTCTAAAATAGTGGCGAAATGCTCCTCTTAGATGAAAGTTTATTAAAAAAAAATATCAGCTTATTCAGAGACATAGTCCGCTGCAAGGGAAAATGTCATTCTTGATTTATAGACTAATTCCGTCACTAATAATGGGGGGAAATTTTCCCCCCATTTTTTATGGCTGGAAAGCTTTCCGCCTAATTAGAGACACATTTTGTCTCTAAAAAAGACAGAAGAAATATTATAAATTGGGTTTATGTACTGACGGGCACCAGGTATCCTCTAAATTTATACTTTATAGAATATTTTACCAATAAGTTAAGTGTAGATTTGTAAGTTCCTGTTTTATGTTTGACTCACAAGGAACTTGTCTGATTTTGATTTCAGTATGCCCCCCAAAGTAGCTGCATTTAAGAGGAGTCAGCGTAGTGTACCGGCTACGATACGAGGTAGAGGTCGAGGTCATACTAGGGCAGTTACTCCACCTCCGCCTCAGGATCATACTGATGCTAGAGGACCGATCCCGGATGTTGTGCATGAGGATGAGACTCCAGTTGATGGGCCACCTATACATGGGGGTAGTGTTACTATTCTCGTGGGGGATTATCTAGAGTTGATACGTGGTGGTGGAGGACACCAGGATCGTGTTGTACCACCTACCAGAGTACTTGCTCCAATTGAGTCACCTGAGAGTAGCGATGCTGCTGAGGTTCTGAAAGACTATCTGAGGCATGCCCCTTTTGAGTTTGATGGGACACATCTGCTGATCCGGCGCTTGTCGAGAGATGGATTACAAGGGTTGAGAGAGCCCTTGAGTCTATTCAATGCCCTGATCGACTGAAGGTCCACTATGGGACCTATTCTCTGGTTGACGGTGCATTATATTTGAGGCGTGGACTTTTTCGTTCTTTGAGTCCTACTTTGGTAGTGACGTGGGAGATGTTTAGGGAGAAGTTTTTTGACAAATATTACCCGGAGGATATCAGAGATCAGTTAGAGGTACAATTTTTGACTCTAAGACAGAGAGACCGATATGCGATTGAGTATGAGAGGGTGTTCGACCGTTGGTCCAAGTTTTCTACTGGGAAAATCGCCGATTCTGAGAGTAAGAAGAATAGATTTATCGTGGGCTTGAGAGCTGATATCCGAGATCATATACGAGCTTTTCGACCTATCACTTATCCTGAGGCTTTAGATTTTACCTTGGCTATAGATCTTGGGCCTTCTGAGAAAAAGGCTGAGTTAGCAGCTGCACAGACCTCCTCTCATAAGAGGAAGGCCGAGGATGACCAGTCAGGTCGAGTGGCACACCCACCGAGGCATGCACAGGGTAGGGGTGGAGGACCATCTGGATCTCAGACTCGTCCAACACCGCAGCGTAGTGGTCCGCAGTGCTGTCACTGTGGTCAGTATGGACATGTTCGACTGCATTATCCGAGACTTCAGGCTCCACAGCAGTATAGTGGTCATGGCCAGGGGCAGGTTCGGGGTCAGACAGGAGGTAGAGGCCAGGCTAGGCCTAACCCGATGATCGAGAGCACCACCGCTTGTTGGACACACCACCTCAACCACTCAATGAGCCCGTGTTTTCGCCGCTACTAGAGAGGATGTCGAGGCATCAGGTACTATTGTTACAGGTACTGTTGTTACAGGTACTGTGACAATCTTGGGACATTCTGCTTTAGCTTTATTTGATTCGGGGGTGAGTCATTCCTTTATTTGGCTAGTGTAGTAGACACGTCTTTTAGTGTGACTACACTAGATTCTGTCCGGGTGTGAAGGATTTCTCTCGATGTTTTCCCTGATGAGTTACCTGGTTTACCACCCAGGTGAGAGAGGGATTTTTAGATAGAGGTGTTACTTGGGACGGCTCCATTGTCCAAGGCACCTTATCGTATGGCACCAGGTGAGTTGAATGAGCTCAAGAGTCATTTATAAGGACTCTTAGATTTAGGGTTTATACACCCTAGTGTGTCCCCTTGGGGAGCACCAGTGTTGTTTGTGAGAAAGAAAGATGGTTCAATGAGGTTGTGTATCGACTACCGAGAGTTGAACCAAGTTACTGTGAAAAATAAATACCCTTTGCCAAGGATTGATGATTTATTTGATCAGTTGAGAGCGGCTACTATCTTTTCGAAGATAGATTTGAGATCCAGTTATCACCAGTTGAGGATCCGGGAGGATGATATTTCCAAAACCGCTTTCCAGACGCGTTATAGGCATTATGAGTTTGTGGTTATGTCTTTCGGTTTGACTAATGCGTCGGCGGTTTTTATGGATCTTATGCAAACGGTGTTTAGGAGGTTCATTGACTCCTATGTTATTGTGTTTATTGATGATATTTTGATCTATTCTGAGACTGAGGAGTTGCATGCTATGCAGTTAGAGAAAGTTTTGACGGTGTTATGAGAACAGAAATTGTATGCAAAGTTCTTTAAGTGTGAGTTTTGGCTAAGGGAAGTGGCATTCTTAGGCCATGTGGTCTCTAGTAAAGGGGTGATGGTGGATCCCTCTAAAGTTGAGGCGGTTAGTAGTTGGCCTAGACCAACTAGTGTGACGGAAATTCATAGTTTTCTTGGGCTTGCCTGGTTATTATAGACCTGGTTTGTTCAAGACTTTTCTAAAATAGCATCGGCCTTGACACATTTGACCAAGAAAGGAGTGGACTTTGTATGGTCGAGGAGTATGAAAAGAGCTTTGAGGAGCTCAAGAACGGACTTATAACGGCACCCGTTCTAGTATCACCCGATAGTAGTGGTGGTTTGACGGTTTATACCAATGCTTCGAAGAGAGGTTTGGGTTACGTTTTGATGCAACATGGTAAACTCATAGCATATGCTTCCCGTTAGTTGAAGGAGCATGAGAAAAAGTATCTGACTCACGATATGGAGTTGGCGGCGTTGTACATGCTTTGAAAATTTGGAGACATTACTTGTATGGTGAGAAGATCTTGATATTCACCGATCACAAGAGCCTCAAATATTTCTTCACTCAGAAGGAATTGAATATGAGACAACGGAGAATGTTGGAGCTTGTGAAAGATTATGATTGTGATATTCAGTACCATCCCGGGAAAGCCAATGTAGTGGCGGATGCACTTAGCAGAAAGTTTTCGCACTTGTCTGCTTTACCAGTGAGATTGAGATGGGAGTTGGAGTGTGCCGAGATAGCCCTCCCATCGCCGAGGTTACGGTGAGTTTAGCTAGCTTGACAAGTGGGGCCTACTTTGAGACAGAGGATGATTGAGGCTCGGAGGGGCGAGAATTATTTACGAGGCCATTTTTATTGAGACGAGTCAGGTATACCTAGCCATTTCACTTTTTCCTCCGATAGTGCTTTGATGTATCGTCAAAGGCTATGTGTACCTTTGAGTTCGACTTTCCGAAAAGAATTGTTGGCGGAGGCTCACAATTCTATCTTTTCTATTCATCTGGGTAGTACCAAGATGTATAGAGATTTGAGACAACATTATTGGTGGCCCGGAATGAAACTTGAGATCGCGGAGTTTGTGAGTAGATGTTTGACTTGTCAGCAAGTCAAGGCTTTAAGGACGAGACAGGCAGGTTATCTTAATCCTTTGAGTATACCCGAGTGGAAATGGGAGGAGATCTCTATGGATTTTGTTTGTGGGTTGCCTAGAACATCCAAAGGGTATGATGCCATTTGGGTCATTGTGGATCGTTTGACAAAATTCACACCTTTTTACCAGAGGAGGATCACTTATCCCGGTTGAGACTTGGGCACAATTATACTTGAGGGAGATTGTTAGACTACATGGTGTGCCTGTGAAGATTGTATCAGACCGGGACACTCGGTTTGTGTCGAAGTTTTGGCAGAGTTTGCATTCCGTCATGGGTACCGGTTTGGATTTTAGCACGACCTTTCATCCTCAGACCGATGGTAAGACAGAGAGAGTTAACCAGATTTTAGAGGATATGTTGAGGGCTTGTGTTCTAGATTTTGGTGGTAGTTGGGACTCTCATTTGTACCTAGTAGAGTTTGCATATAATAATAGTTTCCAAGCTATCATCGAGATGGCACTGTTTGAGGCACTTTATGGTAGAAAGTGTCGTTCTCCCGCTCATTGGGATGAGGTTGGGGAGAGGAGACCGTTGGGACCCGAGTTGTTACAGAGGACTAGTGAGTCTATTATGTTGATTAGAGAGAGGATGAGGGTTGCCCAAAGTCGTGGAAGAGTTATGACGATAAACAATGAGGCCCACTTGAGTTCAATGTAGGGGATCATGTGTTCTTAAAGGTGGCACCAATTGTTTTTATGATTACTTAATTTTTAAATTTTTCATAACAAATTGATTACTTTAACTAATTTTTATTTGAATTTTATCAAGGCAAGTTTCCTTCTATCGATTCCGATATCACGGAAGGTAGATTGTTCCCCTGGTGGGACAATCACGCCCAGGATCGATTCAAGGACCTCATGTACCAGGCGCGCAAAAAACAAGCGGACAAACGACCGTGTGGATGAGCAAGAAGGAGCACCCACGGCTGCTCGCCAATTTGAACACTCCCCAGGGCAAGGCGGTGTCAAGTAAGAATAAGGCCAACCGTGCGAAGAATCCCAGGAAACACACGTACCGGCCTGGACCCACATCGAGCACGATCGTCGATTGGTATGTTTTTTGTTTCTTCTTTTACGTACTTTTTTGTTATTATCTTTTCTTGATTAATTAATTATTAATTATAAATATACTTTTTTCCTTCTCAATCTCTCTACTATTTTTAGGAAGAGAAGCACGGTCGCCCTATCCCACCTGATGAGCCGCATCTCATTCTCGCACACAAAAAAGGACCGGGACGATCGTCGACGATATGGCAGAGAAGTTCAAGTATTTAATTAGTTTTTCAATTATTTAATTTTTTTTACTATTCTTTCTAACTTCTATATTAAATATTTTATATTTTGAATTTTAAAAATTTAGGAGCGTTTCACGGAGTCATTGAGTCAGCGGTTGCCCACACCTGACTCGCAACCGACTCCGAAAGACCGTAGGGAGGCATTCTTGGAGGCTGCTGGAGGGGTTAGGCCTGATGGATCAGTTTCAGGCCTCAGCTCGTACGGTAGACGACTGTACGCCGATGTGCCTCGACCTCAGCGCGGTGGAGCGAGTACGAGTTCCGGCCCTACTCCGACGGAGTAGCGGCTGCAAGAGGAGGTTCAACAGCTTCAGACTGCTATGGCGGATATGCGCGCTTCGATTCAGGCGGATGTTCAGGCCCAGGTTGCGGCCCAGGTCGCGTCGCATTGGCGTTCTTCGGGCCCCGAGATCCCGGGTCTTCATCATCGGCGCCACCTCCACCACCCCCTGCTCCTCCGCAGTAGTTTACATTTCTTTTATTCTGTACAGTACATTATTTTGGAAATTTATTTATATATAGTTTTATTTTAATTTTATTTCTTTATTTTTTAATTAAATAATTAAATAAATAAATAAAATAAATAAATAAATAAATAAATTTAAATGAAATAAAATTAAAATACTATTTACAAATGAAATAATTAAATTTAAATAAATAAATAAATTTAAATGAAATAAAAATAAAATACTATTTACAAATGAAATAATTAAATTTAAATAAATAATTAAATAATTAAAAAAATATAATATAAAACGACCAAGAGGTCGCATTTCATTATACATATTACGACCACTTGGTCGCCATTTGATATAAATAAAACAACCTGTTGGTCGCAATTTGGTATAAAGAAAACGACCTCTTGGTCGCAAATAACTTGACTGAAAAGTGACCATTTGGTCGCTTTATTGTGGGACCACCTGGTCACTTATCTTCAACTTGAATTACGACCATATGGTCGCTTTTTAAGTGACCACTTGGTCGTATTTTAAAATGTTGACTTTATTGCGACCAAAACCATTGGGTCGTAATTTTGTGACTAAACGGTCGAACAAAAGTCGGAACGACCAGCTTTTTTGCCACCACCATGTTGGTCGCTTGTGTCGCATTCTAACGAGAAAAATGACCTTCTTGGTAGCAAATTTCTGGTCGCAAATTGACTTTTTTTTTTGTAGTGATTCTTAGGGAATTTTTGGGTAAGTTTGTTGTGGTCTATTTTAATGATATTCTGATTTATTCCAAAAGCTTAGAAGAACATGTTGAGCATGTTAGACTTGTCTTGCTTACACTTAGGAAAGAAAAGTTGTATGCTAATCTAAAAAAGTGTAGTTTTTGCATGACTAAGGTTAACTTTCTTGGCTTTATAATTTCTGGAAATGGGGTAGAAGTTGATGAAGAGAAGGTTAAGGCAATTAAAGAATGGCCAGCATCCAAAAACGCCAGTGAGGTAAGAAGTTTTCATGTTTAGCTAGTTTCAATAGGAGGTTCATTAAGGACCTGTTGCTTCTCCATTGAATGAATTAGTTAAAAAGAATGTTGTGTTTGTTTGGGGAGAATCACAAGAGAAGGCATTTAATGAACTCAAAAGCTAAGTTATGTAATTCACCTTTGCTTTCTTTACCTAATTTTGAGAATACATTTGAGATTGAATGTGATGCTAGTGGTGTAGGCATTGGAGCCGTCTTCGATGCGAAACAAAAGCGTTTGATGTACTTTAGTGAGAAACTTGGAGGGGCATCCTTGAATTATCCAACATATGACACGAAACTTTATGCATTGATTAGAGCTTTACAAACATGGCAAAACTATCTTTGGCCAAAAGAGTTTGTGATTGAGATCATGAAAGCTTGAAACATTTGAAGGGTCAAAACAAGTTTAACCGAAGGCATGCCAAGTGGGTGGAATTTATTGAGACATTTCCTTATATGATTATATACAAACAAGGTAAGGAAAATGTGGTGGCTGATGCATTATCTTGGAGGCACAATCTCTTTAACTCTTTAAGTGTAAAAGTGTTAGGATTTGAGTATATTAAAGAATTGTACTTGCATGATTTTGATTTTGGTGATACTTATCAATCTTGCATCAATGAGGCTGTTTTAAATAACTTTTATGTGTTTGAGGGATTCTTGTTTAAGAAAGACAAATTATGCATACCTAATTGTTCTATTAGGGAGCTTTTAGCTATAGAAGCTCATGGTGGTGGTTTGATGGGTCATTTTGGAGAGCCTATGACATATTCTATACTAATTGAACATTTTTATTGGCCTAAAATAAGACGTCTTGTGCATAAAGTTTGTAATACTCGTTTTGTTTGTAAAGAGGCTAAATCTAAAATGAAACCACATAGTTTCTATACTCCTCTTCCCGTTCCTAATGAACCTTGGACTGTAATTTCTATGGATGTTGTGGTTGATTTACCTAAAACTAGAAAGGGTCATGATAGCATCTTTGTTGTGGTTGATAGATTTAGTAAAATGACTCATTTCATACCTTGTCATAAAACCGATGATTCAAAGCATGTGGCTCACTTGTTTTTCATTCATATTGTTAAATTGCATGGCATTCCAAAGACTATTGTTAGTGACAGGGATGTGAAGTTCTTTAGCCATTTTTGGAGGGTATTATGGGAGAAGTTTGGCACTAAGTTGTTATTTTCAACTACTTGTCTTCCACAAACTGATAGGCAAACAAAAGTAGTAAATAGGACTTTAATTCAATTGCTTAGGGCTATACTTGAAAAGAACATTAAAATGTGGGAGGAAAGTTTGTCATTTGTAGAGTTTGCTTACAATAGGGCTATACATAGCACTACAAATTGTTCTCCATTTGAAATTGTTTATGTCTTTAACCCTCTTACTCCTATTGATTTATTGCCCATGCCTCCTAAAAATTTTGTGAGTCATGAAGCTATTTCCAAGACTGAATTGGTGAAAAAGATTCATATAGAAGTTAAGGACAGGATTGAGAAGCAAAATGCTAAGGTTGCTTCTAGGATTATTAAAGGCCGAAAGGATTTGATCTTCAAACCAGGTGATTGGGTTTGGGTACACATCAGAAAGGAAAGATTTCCACTATAACGAAAGTCAAAGCTAAATCCAAGAGGAGATGGTCCTTTTCAAGTGCTTGAATGGATCAACAACAATGCATACAAGATTGATCTACCAGGTGAGTTTTCTGTTAGTGGAACTTTTAATGTGGTTGATTTGAGTCCTTTTGATGTCGGGGGTGATCAAGATTCGATGACGAATCCTTTTGAAGAGGGGGGGGGGGAATGATGAGAATCATGGAAGCTCTATCATCCTATCACAAGGCCCCATCACAAGATCAAGGGCAAGGAAGCTTCAATCCACCCTCAATCTACATGTACAATCATTAGTGCATTCGTTCAAGGAGTACTTTGCAAATATAGATTCTTCCAAAGGCTTTCTTACAAGAAAAGGAGTTTATAGTGAAGAGGCATACAATGTATTCAAGATAGAAGTCCAAAATGAAGATGCATTTATTGCAAGCTAGGTTCCATTAATGACAACTCAAGTTGCATTAAATACAACACAAGATATCAATGCAAGTCAAAGACTTCTTCATGACAACTTAAGGCTTCATTCAAGCCTTCCATAAACATATGTGATCAAGAAGTTTCAGTTACAGAGCCTTCCAAATTAAAATTGTAACTCTTTTATTGTCGTTTACACTTTAAATTCAATAGGCTAGTTAATTGTCATTATTTCGGACTTTACTATGGCCGGCTGTCTTTTGGCCTTTTTCATTCCATTTTTCAGTTTAATTTCGTGGGTTTTGAAGGGTTATAAAGCCATGAGACATGCTTGTAAGAAATTAGAATAGTGGAAGTTAAAAAGCCATGAGACATGCTTGTAAGAAATTAGAATTGTGGAAGTTAAAATACAAAGTCTCATTGAGAGCTTTTTCTTTGAATTGTTGTGACCGTGCTTACCTTTTCAACTTGTCATTCCTTGTGTTTAGGGTGGATGTAGAATCGAGCCATTAGGATTGATCATTCTAATTTGATGGATTAATTCAAATCTAGAAAAAGAGATCCAATTCTTGTCTTTAGATCTTTGATCATAAGGATAATCATTTTCTAGCCTTTTTCCATGGGTTGTGTCAAATGGCATATGTGGGTTCTTTGGTCTTGAACTTTTAGGGTCCTTAGTTAAGTTTAAAAGTTCTAAGAGCATTTTGAAAGGGTTTTCGTATCACCGAGCTTATTTAATTGGCTCATATATCGGGCTCAATTCATGTGCAACCCTCGTTTTGAGCATTGGGATGCCAGTTTATATGTGCCTTGAGATATTTTAAGGAGTGCTCCAATTAAGATATTCTTTTTTGTGGTGAGTGTAATTTTTGCCTCACAGCCTATTGCGACAGTAACTGAGTAAGTTGTCCTTTAACTCGACGATCTTTGACAGGCTACTTTATTCTCTTAGGATTTTCTTTGATATCTTGGAAGACCAAAAAATAGATCATTGTTTCGTGCTTTTCACCTGAGGCCGAATATTGGTCCATGGCTACTACTCCCTATGAATTAAAATTGTTGAAGTATTTGTTATCTTGTTTTGGCATTAATCAACCTCAACCAATTCGACTCTATTGTGACAGTCAAGCCGGCTTACATATCGCATCCAATCTGATTTTCTATGAACGAACAAAGCATATTGAGATAGATTGTCACATTGTACGTGATACTCTCACTGGTGGTGTTATTTCTCTTTCCCATATTCGAGCTGGTGATCAACTCGCGGACGTATTGACTAAGGCTCTTGGAAAATCTCAGTTTAAGTTTCTCCTCAATAAGTTGGGGATTTTTAATTTTATTGCTCTAACTTGAAGGGAAGTATTTCAGGTTTTTTGACCTCTTGGAAAACCCGTGGCTAGGTGTCGTGGCGAGACTTCTTGTCGCTGCGGTTAGCAACACGATCCAAAAGGGTCGCATGATCCTCGTCGTGGTGACAACCTGTTTTCTTGGCATATGATTTTGCTTTCTTGCATTCTTATTTTTCTTATAAATCTATAACTATTTAGTTAGACCTAATTTAGAAGGTATAAATACCAGGTTAATCTCAACCACATTTAATAAGAAAATACATTCTTTAAATTTCTTTCGTAATCCTTAATCTCTTAAATCACTTAATGAAAATCCTTTTTGGTTAAGAAAATCTCTTTTTATTCTCTCGTATGGAGTCTGTAATAAATCATACAAATTGATTACATGACACACGTTCCACATGAGTAAAGGAAGATCTCCAGCTACTGCGGTGAAACCATAAAAAGATTCCTCCTATTTTTTATTGATAACTTGGAGAAAAAGACAAGTGAAAAAGGTCGACATACATATGTCTAAAATCTTGGAATATGTGTGCCCATTGCATGTGAATTAAATTTGTTTTCATCGTTCTATGCATGGCCTTATCATTTTCTTACTCACCAATCACCATATTAACCATTAATTCCTAATTTATCACAATATTAAGCATTAATTCCTAATTTGATTGTTTTTTTGGTCTATTTGAAAGCTATCTTTATAAAGCTCACTCTTTTAATTGAAAATTTATAAAATAACAACAAAATTCAAATTTTCTAAATATAGCATAGTTTTTCAATAATTTAATGAAAGTTAACAAAATCTAGTTTTTAAAAATAAATAAAATTATTGCTATTCCTAATAAGGTAAGAAAAACTTTTCTTGATTGTATATCTAACGGAAGAAATGTTGTAGGAACATAAAAAAATTGTTGTGTTCAAACGTTAAACTAAAATTTTCGATGTTGCATGTGATTCCATTTTTTGAGTACAAATCCTTTTATAATTTTATAAAGAAAAAAAACCTTGTCTTGTGAGATGAGCTACTATTGACTTTCATATGTAATATGAAGGTTTTTTTTTAATATTTTTTTATTACATCAAATTAGGAGAGGGGAGATTTAAACTTTCAACCTCATAACAAAATGACTAGACGTCTAACCACTTGACCTATTCTCGAACCTTTGATTTCAAGAGATCGAAGTAGCTGCCCTACCCACTTGCACTCCTTATTTACACATAAGCGTGTCATATTTCTATTTAGATTATTTAATATTATAATGAATTAATATTTAGGTTCCATTAAATGAGTAATATTCAACAAAGATATGACACATACAAGTAAGGAAGAGATTTTTCTCACTAGTGAAGAGGTAAGCATTATTCATGAAATCGATATCTTTAATTTATTCATCGATATCTCAAGTGTAAAATATAAATAAAAGTTATGTGGTTATGATAATTAAAAAAAAAAAAAAACCTTAAAAAATCAACCCTAAAAAACTCTAAATCCTAAAAAGCCCTAAACCCTAAATACTCATTGTAGTTAAAAAAATGATAAATTACAATTACTCTATTTTCAAATTATATCAATGAGATGTCTTTCCTCTAAAACCGTTACTTTTCTTTTAACCATAATTTTTTTCATTTTAAAAATATTATATTTATAAATATTATAAAAAAATTTACTATTGTTTCAAAATTTCCCAACACAAAACCAAAAGAAATGAAACGTAGAGTTGAAATTAAACTGAAAAGAAACAAAAAAACTAGTTGGGAACTTTATCCTTAGAAACTGAAATCCAAAAGGAATCTCCGCTCCGGGATTTGAAACATCCTATTTAATTAAACGCTGGGTTTAGGCAGGGCACGTGTCGTATTTAATCCTTCAATAAGCTATTTAAATCAAATCATTTTACCTCATATTTTCAAGCCAAGTTTTTTTTTCATCTCTTTCTTTACTAAAACAAAATGGGTTCAAGCATTGAAACTTCAACTCAAGTTCCATTAACGGGAGGAATGAAAGATTTTATTTTTGACACAACGGTTCTTGATAAAGAAGAAAATCTACGAAACGAATTCGTTTGGGAAAGTTCAAACGTGGTGGCTGAAAAGGAGTTTATTGAGCCTATAATAGATTTAAGCTGTGTTGAAAGAGGAGATGAAATTGGAATTGCTGAGGCAGCTAAGCTCATGCACGCTGCTTGTTCAAATCATGGTTTCTTCCAAATCACAAATCATGGTGTTGATTTAAATCTTATTAAATCTACTTTCGATGAAATTGATAATGTTTTCAAGTTGCCTTTTGAGAAGAAGAACACTGTTCCTGGTTATTCAGGTGCTCATGTTGAGCGTTTTTCATCTAATTTGCCTTGGAAAGAGAATTTCTCTTTTAATCATCAATATCAATCTCAGACAGCTGTTGTTGATTCCTTCAAATCTGCCTTAGGAGACCATTTCGAATCCAATGGGTACCTAATTTATTTAGTGCTTGTTTACGATAACTTTTTAAAAATATTGATGAATAAAAAATATTTTTATAACCATTAAAAGAAATTAAAAGCTATCCCAAACGAGACCGTCATTTTTTTAAATTGATTTAAGAGGTTTGTAAAAACACCTTAAAATCATTATTTTATAAAAAAAAAATAAAAAATTATGCACATTTATGAAGGGGAGAAAGCGGCTACTACTCCCCTACATTTTTTTAAAATGAAAATTATATATATAAAAATTGATATTATTAGTAGCGTTCTCTAGTATTTAATATTTTACCTTACTTATTTATTATAAAATAATTCAATTCGATTTTTCTCAGTTCATAAATTTCTAGATCATCCATGCATGGCGGATCCAATCACAGAGGGGGCTATTATCACCACTCACTTTTTGACAAAATTAAAAAAATTTCTACAGAAAGTTAAATTTTGTTTGTTTAAAAAACTCAATTTTTGGTATATTTTATATATTTTGCCCCTCTCAAAATAGTTCTTTAAATTTTTACCCCTAAAAAATATTTCTCATTCCGCCCCTGCATGCAATGTACAATAATTATAAAAAAAGTTCAATAAGACTCTTTTAACAAAAACAAAAATATATCTAAGGATATAAATATTGAAAATTATCTTCTATCCAATTTATATTTAATCATTTTTTTGTGTTAGAGAAAATTTTCTTGAAACTAAATATATATATATATATATATTTTTTTAATTTTATTAGAATGGTTTGCCAACAATACTGTAATGAGATGACGAGGGTAGGTATGATAATAATGGAGCTGCTAGCAATTGGTCTCGGAGTTGAAAAATATCACTTTCGAAAGTTTAATGAAGACGGATATGCATTGGTGAGGTACAATTACTATCCACCATGTAAAAATGCAGCTCTTACATTCGGAACGGGTCCTCATCGTGACCCACTCTTCATGACCATTCTTAGCCAAGGTGAAGTTCATGGTTATGAATTGTTTACAAACAACGTGTGGAAATCCGTCAAACCTCGACCAGATTCCTTACTCGTAAACATTGGAGACACGTTTATGGTAACATAATCACACTCGTTTGATAACTATTTTATTTTCTGTTTTTGTTTTTATTTTATGAATCAAAATTAGGGTTGTTTATTAAGCAATTTCGCTTTTAGATTTTTTTTTCAAAAAGTTTCTAAAATTTTTAATAAAATAAAAAACGAGAAAAAATGTTTTTTTCCTTTTTAAGAAAAAAGCTAGTTTTCTATTTTATTTTTTCTATTTTTAAAAAAGATAAAAAAACAAAAATATGTCAAGTACCTTTTTAGCTGCTGAATTTCGAAGGTTTGTGTCTATTTGGTCATTTAATTTTCAATTTGTATCTATTTCGTTCTTGAGTTTTAAAAAATAGGTCAGATTGGTCCTTATAGTTAATTTTTCTATTCATTACTTTAGATAAATTAATATACTGGTGGTTTGAAAACTAATTTCATGGATTAAAATAAACCTTCTTTTTCAAAAAGTAAGGATGAAATTACATAAAATGAAAAATTAGGGACCAAACAAACCCTTTTCTCAAAACTCGGGATGAAATTAATAGAGACAGATTGAAAACTTGGGGACCAAAAAGACACAAGTCTCAACACTCAGGGACCAAAAGGGTACTTAATCCAACAAAAATTGTTATCAAACATGTATGACTCACTATTTTTTTAATAAACCTAAACAAATAACAATTCTCAAACAAATGTTACATTTCTTTTTTATTAGAATAAAAACAGAAAAACCAAAAATTAAAAAGGTTATCAAACGAGCCTATACTAACTTTTAAAAAAAACTTTTTAATTGAATGAAAATGCAGGCATTAACGAATGGAATGTACAAAAGCTGCATACATAGGGCTGTTGTGAACAGAGATAAAAGAAGAATATCAATGGCTTTCTTTATGTGTCCTAAAGGTGATAAAGTTGTGAAACCTCCTGAAGAACTTTTGATGATCAAAGAAGGAAAAAGACTGTACCCAGATTTCACATGGGCTGAATATTGGCAATTTACACAAGACACCTATAGAGCTGATGTTGATACCTTGGATAACTATGTCGATTGGCTTCATTCCAACAAAACTCTCAAGTTTTAGATCCTTTCTTTCAAAACTAATAAACTTTTATAATATAAATGAATTTATGTATTCATGTACATTTGGGTGTCTTAATGTTATGTATGGCTTAAGTTTTTAAATAGTTATGTTTGTGTGTTTTTAGCAAAAATAATCATGTGTTATTTGTTAAATTTTAGAAAACTAAGGTTATTATGGGGTTTGTCTTTTATTAGTCTTCTAGAGTCTTTCTATGTAGTAGGTCGTTGGGTCCAATGCATGGAAATAAAAATAAGAAGTTTTAAGAGAATCTAGGCAGTAAAGTGTGAATTATGTGTGACGGGTTTCAATATAATCTTTTTTATTTATTTTCCATATTTTGTTTTATTCATTATATGACATTCTTGAAATAACATGTAGCATAATTATTGTTTAATAATTTATTGAACTAAAAAAAAAGTAGAAAAAAAGAAAAAAGAAACTAACTAATTCAATGAAAATAATAATGAAAGATAATTAAATAGCTTGATAAATTATTGAACCATAACTTAAAAAAGTAAAAAAAAAAACATACAAATTCATTAAATACCCATGAAAAATAGTTCAAGAATTATAATTATGCTATTTGAGTAATTTTTAAAAAGTCCTGACATTTTAGTAATTAGTTTGTAAATTTATACTATTTGAGACAAATTATATTATTTATTTTGTCGATTGATCCTAAGTGAATGGCAAAATAAAATTTTCCTTATAAAAAAAATATATTTTTCTCCAGGCATTGTTCGTGTTAAACCTCTCATCTTCAAAGTATTGGTAATTTCACTTTATGTTACCATATAAAATAGAAAACTTTACTTTTGGATTTAAACAAACACACCGTGTTTATTAGATCTAGAATCTTTCAATTTGTGTAAATTCTGCTAGTTAGACATGAGCATTCTTTTCATAAAATTTATGGTTTGAGTCAACCCTACCTTAGTTTGATGTAATATCTATAATAAGAAAATCTTAAAATTAGTAATGCCACTAATTAACTCCCAGAGTTTTTCTATAGTAAATTTTACTCTTCTATTTCTTTTGTATCTCAAAATAACATAGGTTGAAAAAATGAAACCGTTAATTTGCATAATAATCAACGACAACTCAATTAACACCAAGCAAGCAGTGGAGTGGAGCTACGGTGGGGCCAGGGGATCGTGCCCCCCTCGATTTGCATAATAATTATTAATATTTAATTTGGCTCTTTTTAATAATGAAATTAAATTATTTCTCAATTTTGATGTAATGGTATATTTGGCCAACGCGTATTCCAAAATCAAATTGGCAAGTGTCGAATCCTTTTTGACACATAAGCGGCTTAAGTTAATAAATTTCAATAGCTTTTAGTTGGGTTTCGATTTAGCTTTCATCGACTTGAGAGTTTTAAGTAGCGACGTCCGTGCCCCCTCTCAACTTAATTCCTGGCTCCGCCACTGCAAGCAAGATCACTCTATAAACTCACTAAGAACAAATTATAAGATGCAAGATTAAGCAAGAAAGAAAAAGAACGTCATATTTGCCTCTCAACAGCCAATTTTATTGAAGAATCTCTCAAGAAAAAGGATTGCAAATTGATACATAATTTCTATCAAAAGCCACACCTTAAATACTTCACAAAACAATTAAATTCTGTTACAAAGGGAGTGAAGCCAAATTTACTAGGTCTATTTCAAATGCTGTGAACTCTTTTCCTTTTTATGCCAAATGTCAGTCTTTAATTAGCTCAAATACAATTAGAAATCTACACCCTTGAGCTATTAAAGGCATTGATTCTTCTTCTGTAGTTGAGAGCTTCAAGATGTAACGACTCAATTTTGTTAAATCCTTTAATTTCAAAGTAACAATGGAAGACTTGGTTTAAAAAAAAGGGCATGGGTACATTTAAAATTCATACTAACCAAAGCCTTTTTTTTGTTCACAACCAGAGAAAGCGATAAAAATTGAATGCGCATTCTAATTATAAATAACTTCTAAAAAAACTTAAAATCATAAGACCATTACAAGTTTTTAAAAACTAACGCTCTCATGAGCTCAAAACACAAAGTATACAAGGATGAAAAATATATACAAAAGCATTTCAAGAATGCTATACAAAATCATGTCCATGTTCATCCATCGTCCTCGAATGTCAAGCAACACCACCTCATCTACCACGTCCCTTATGTCAGAAGTACCTGAAAAGTTGTAAGTGTAGCAACATTAGCATAAAAATGCTAGTGAGAGTAAAATAGAAGCAAGCAATTCAATGGAGAGAATTCCATACCGAAAATTGTGTCTAAAGGCCTAAAAACGCTCTTTACTACACATTCTACACTTTCAATTACCATATAAGCATAAAATCGAAATGTAACTCCAATTCACTCAACATCCAACTTCGTAAAGTAATGAATTCGAGATTTGAAAATAAAAGTACTAAAGATTACTATGTCTTTCTAAACAAAACTATCGCAAGTAAATAATTGTATGTCGAACTTTTTTTGTTACCACACCATAGATCACATATCGTGTTACCGCATGTTATCACATCAACATAGTACCACTGTAATGTCCCGTTACTTTCAAGGTAAAAAAAATTATTTATTTTATTTTAATTTAAGTATTTAAAGATTATTTTAGAATTAGTAATATAGAATTTAGTAGTTTATTTCGTTTTAAACCTTTTTAATCGCTTTAATAGGTTAAATTAGTTTTGGTCGTATTAATAATTATTAACGGGCCAATTAATAATTATTAATCACCATTTGGTTAGTTTAAGAACTTCGGGTTTCGATTTAGAAGTCAAAAGTCATTAAAGGGACGTAACCGTAATTTCTAAAATTCTTAAAATATCAATTCACTATTCACTTCTCCTTAAAATCACCACATTGACCAAAATTGACCAAAACTCTCATCTTCTTCCTTTCAAAAACTTTGGGTCTCTTTAGCTCGGGTTTTACTCGTTGCTCAACGGATTGTCTCATTTCCGGTTGCGTTGGAAAGCCTTCGATCCTAGGATTCTTCTCAACCTAACAATCGTACTTTCCATCCGTTTTCTAAGGGCCTCATGGTATGTTAAAGTTTCAAAACCTAAGCTTTAAATAGTGTTTTAATGGAGTTTTCATTTGAATCTTCGATTTCTTGCCGAGAAACTCGATGACTTTAACTACAGGAGTTGTTTTTGGTGATTTTGGGTACTTCCTCTTAACCCTAAACCCGAGTTTGAGCTGAAACCCATCCCGTTTGAAATTTACTTTTTGTGGGCTGTTTTAGGATGCATATTTATTGATTAATTGTTTATTGTAATTAAATTCGGGAAATCAACTATTGTCCAAAAACCCTAATTATCGTTACCCATTGAAATCGGGAACTTGAACTACTTGAAACTAACCCGAAACACTTCTAAATTGCCTAAAAGCCAGGAAAAACAAACCTGAGGCCCATTTTCCTTCTAGGGTGAGAGCACCTATGGCCTTTTATTGGGTTTTTTGTCGTTTTATCCTTTTAGATGTTGTTTGTTCGATGTTTGGTTATTTATTGATTGTTAGATATAATTTAATTGTAGGTGTGTTTGGGCCATTGTTTGATCGCTCATTCGAACTCGGGGAGCGAAATCTACGTTTGCCAAGGTGAGAATAATTAGAATTTAACGTAGCTTTAGAAAACGAATAAGTAGAATGATTTGTAAGATTGGAAGTTGAGATTAAGGTTTGAATCAAAGATTAAAGGAAAGTGAGCTAGTATACTTAGGTTTGGAGCTAGTTCTATTTGATTGAGAACACTTTTGGATTTCTAGAGAGGAACGTTTAACTTTTGGAAGTTTCTAAGTTTAGAATTGTTTTGAGTTTAGGATGGATTATTGGAAGTTGAAGGATCCAAGTTTAATAGAATGGTTAAGGAACTTGGATGTAGAACTTTGGATATTTATTGAAAAGTATAGAATTCTTGGAAGTGGAGACTTTATTGTTAAAGTTAAGAACTTACTTTTATTAAAGTCCGATTGACTTGATTTACTTATTTTTTTCCGAAATCCCTATTTATTTACTTTATGTATAAGGAGATTTATGATCCATTTACTTTATGCTCTTCCGTTACTTTGAATGTTCATATTCATGTTTACTTACTTTTGAAAGCATATGCATATCATATTGCATCATCGAAATGGAAGGAAAGTGAGATTAAAGGTGAATGTGAATCCTACAGGAGTTTTCATTACCTTCATTATTCATAAAAGGTGAATGAGAATCCTATGGGAGTTTTCATTACCTTCATTATTCATTTGAGATGGAGTTATATCATTGAGAAGGAATTGTATATTCTATTATGGAAAGTAAGATAATCAGGTGAATGTTAGTCCTACGGTGAGCTACCATTACCTAGCATTATTTGCATAAGATGTTATGTTTATGTAAAGATTATCTACCCTTTTCATACTTGTTTTTAATGAGCTAATGATTGATGATTAGACTACGTATGCTAGTAATATCATCTTGTAGAGATTATGTGATATGGAAGTACTTTTTCAAATAGTTGAAAGTTAGTTTTCTAGAGTTTATAGAACTTTGGAAAAGAATATGTAAACTTCTTGTGACGACCGAGTTCTTTTAAAATCATTTAAAAATGAAACACAACGGAAGTCTTATATTTAAAAAAAAATGGCATGGTTATGATTGAAAGTTGGCTAGCTAAAAACCTGTTTACATTTTTAATTCAGAAATTTAAATACACAAGGAACTTCAAGTTCCTATCTAGGAGCTCAAAAGGGTTATAATCATAAAAGTAAAGACGAAAAGCTCTTAAGAGCTATATACAAATGTACAAATCCCAAAATATATATAATTTACAAAACTAAGTCCATGGACTTTTACAAACACCTTGTCCATCTCGAGGTCATCATCCATCAATCATGCAGCACCAGCTCCTCTTCCACGACCTCTATCAAGAGCATTACCTGAAAATGTTTGTAATATCATGAGCTAACAACAAAGCCCAGTGAGAATAGACAGAATAAAAAGTAAAGTTAGACCCCAAACCCGCATTTCGATTTGTGTCCAAGTAAAACTGTCTTATAATTTACTAAAACTCTTAAAGTTTTGAAGAATGATTCCAAATCATACATTTCCTTCTGAGTCATACTTTTGATGGTTCATACTACATATAAAATTTACCCATCTTTTATGTTTAATCAATAAGGTTAATCTCGTTCGAACTTAACATTCCCAACAATCACATTCTAAGATAAATGTGATAATTTTCACATGTAGTCTAATCATTTATCAATCACTCGTAAAGCGAGTATAAAGAATACATCATCTTTATATCAAAATATCCATCACATGTAAATTATGTCAGGTAATGAACTTCCCGTAGGCTAAGTTCATTCACCTCATTATCTCGCTTTCCAAATTAAATATACAAAATCCTTTCAATAATATATTCCCACCTCTAGTGAATAATGACAGGTAATGAAGCTCCCGTAGGCTAAGTTCATTCACCTCATTATCTCACTCACCAAATACAGGTAATGAACTCCTGTAGGCTAAGTCATACTCTGTATCCTTGTATATGTATCATAGTAATTCTGGATAATACTAGAAAATGTGAACTCGCATAGTTCCATCATTATCTCATTATCCATTTCCTCCGATCATGCAAAGTACTGTAACCTTTACATTCCTCATGATACATATACATAAACATAAACGAATAATACCAGACAAATGCAAAGTACTGCAACCTTTACATGTCTCATTATTCCTCCCAATTCGATTATGCAATATGATATCATATGATATAGATAGGCTTTCAAGTACGAGTAAATAAATGTAAACTTTCAAGGTAAACTAAAAAAAAAAACATAAAAGGTAAATGAATCAAGTATTACACTCTTAAATATAAAATAAGAAGGTAGCAACTTCTGAATAGTCATCCTTAGGCATCGAAACTTACCTAAACTTAGAATTTTCGAGAGTTAAATGTTTCCTTTGAAACATTTATGAATTCTCTAAACTCGAGATCAAAACTAACTCCCAAATCTAATAAGTTAGCTCATTTTCTTATATCCTTTTTTATTCAAACCTTAAGATATACTTTCGATCCTACAAATCAATCTTCTTATTCGGTTTCTACAGTTACTTTAAATCCTATTTATTCTCACCTTGGCAAAGAAGATTTCGCTCCCAAATTCTATAGAGCAATCAAGCAAACGGTTCACAAACACCTACAATTACAATTATATCTAACAATCATTAATTAACCAAACATCGATCAATTAACACCGAAAAGCATAAAACGACGAAAAACCCCAAAAAACCCATAAGAAGCTCTCGTCCCTTGAAGGATTTTGAGTTTCGGGTTTGGTTTTCGGCTTTTAGACAATTTAGAGGTGTTTCAGGTTGTTTTCAAGTAGTTTCGAAGTTCCCGATTTCAATGGGTATCGATGAATCGGGTTTTTGGACGAAATTTGATTTCCTAAATTTAATTACAATAAACAATATATCAATAAAAATAAACCCCAAAACGGCCACCACGATGTAAATTTCAAACGGGAAGAGTTTCGACTGAAACTCGGTTTTAGGGTTTAGGTAAAGTTTCCAAAATCACTAAAAACAACTCCCGTAATTAAAATCATTGAGTTCCTCGGCAAGAAATCGAAGAATCAAAGAGAAAACTCCATTAAAACACTATTTGGAGCTTTAGGGTTTGATGTTTAACTTACCGAGAAGTTCGTAGAACACAGGTGGGAGGCACGATTTTTAGGTGGAAAGGAATCCTAGGCTCGATGGCTTTCCGATGCAACCAAAATCGAGTCGATCCGTCGAGAATTGAAAGAAACTCTAAAATTGGGAATTTGGGAGGGAGCCTCTCGGCATTGAGGAGGAAGAGAGAGAAAAATGAAGACTTTTCTTATTTTTGGTCAAAGATGAGTATTTAAGAAGAAAAGAGAATAGTGAATTGATATTTTTTTAAGAAATTGGAAATGACGGTTGCGTCCTTTAATGACTTTTGACTTATGAATGTAAACCCGAAGTTCTTAAACTATCCCAATGGTGATTAATAATTATTAATTGGCCCGTTAATAATTATTAATACAACCAAAACTAAATTAAGCTATAAATGCAATTAAAAAGGTTTAAACCGAAATAAACTACTAAATTCTAAATTCTTGAATCTAAAATAAATCTTTAAATACTTAAATTAAATTAAAATAAATATATTTTTTTTTACCTCAAAAGTAACGGGACGTTACACTTACTTAGACACAAATCAGAATACGGGTTTGGGGTCTATTGTTACTTTATATTTTGTTTATTTTCACTAGGATTGTTGTTAGCTCATGATATTACAAATAATTTCAGGTAATGCTTATGCTCATGGTTGTGGGAGAGGAGTGGTGCGGCTTGATCGAGAGGATGATGAAAAAAGGATGGACTAGATACACTTTTAAAAAGTCCATGGACTCATTTTGTTGTATTTGTGTCTTTTGATATGTAATTTTGTATATAAGCTCATAAGAGCTTCTTATTTTACTCTTATGGTTATTAACACTTTTAAACTTTGGAAAAGGAATTGTATTTCCTTACTTTTAAATCCCTAATGTGGAAAATGTATACGGGTTTTGGCTAGCCTAAGTTTCAAACATATCAACGCCATTCTTTTTTAAAAATACTAAGACTTCCAGTTGTGTTTTAGTTTTAAATGATTTAAAAAGAGTCGGGTCGTCACAACCACATACCGTGTTACCATATTCCACACCTCAACATGCTACTATGACCGTTTTACCGCATGTTACCACATCAACACACTACCATCTTGTGTTACCACATTTCGTACCATAATATGTTACCACGCATCGTGTTACCGCATGTTACCACATCAACACACTACCACATACCGTGTTACCACATGTTACAAATCCACGAAGATTAAAGTTCCCAAAGTAAGCTAGTACCAAGATTAAAACACTACAATGCTCCTAATGACAATATGTCACTTTGAATTACATAAGTTAACACCCAAAACTAACTTCTAAGCTACTTTGGTCCAAAACTACTCAAAGTACCTTCAATTTCCAAGTTTCTTCTAAAGTTCTCCATAACCTTTTAATATTTCCAAGAATTTCCTCTACTTTACTTTCCCTCAAAACCACTAATTAACTCCAAATACACTTAAACTACGAACTACTCGACCTCACTTCCAAGGTTCATAGTCACCATCCAACACTAATGTCTCTTGACAATTAAGCGAATCTCTTAACTTCGATCAAACAAGAACGTAATTTAATTGAAACATAAAATTACTAACCAACACTTGACACTCACCTTAGCCAGGTATGTTGAGCTTCCAAGGAGTCGAGGGAAAAGTCACACGAGCAATTATAAGACCTACAATTAAATTACACCTAATAAACATTAAATTAACTAAACATCGAATAAACGACATCTAAACGCATAAAATGACAAAAAACTTGATTTTTTTTCCCTATGTAGCTCTCGGCCCAAAATAGGGGGGACAGTGTCGGTTCAGTTTTCTGGCTTTTAGGCATTTTAGAGGCATTTTAGGTTGGTTTCGAGTATTTTGGAGGGTGGTACAATGAATGAGTAAACATAATTTAAGGTTTTGAACAAGAATTCCTTCCCAAAAGCTAAGTAAAACATAAAAATATCTTAGTTAAAAACACCCTAACCATCTCAAAGTTTGAAAAAATCAAACAGAACGGGTTTTTGGTTCAATTTCGATTCTAGGGTTAGGGAAAATTTGTAAAAACACTTAAAACAACTTCCTCAATTGAAATCTTCAAGTTTCGTGGGGAGAATTTGAAGATTTCAACCTTGGTTTCCATTAAAACACTATTTTAACAAAAACCCTTAAAGATTTAGAAACTTTGTCATAACTTGAGGCCTCTTGAAAACAAAGGAAAAGATCTAAATGTAGGTTGAAAAGGAAGCTTGAACCGAGGGCTATCCAACACAACAAAGATCGAGACGATCCACAAGAAACGAAGAAAACCCGATAGAAAATTTCTGAAATTGAGGCCCACGACTATTTGAAGAGAAAATGAGATGAGTTTTTTTTTCTAATTTTTGACTAAAGCGGTGTATTTAAAGAGTGGATGAATAGTAAATAGATATTTTAATAAATCAAAAATTACAAACTCGTCTCTTGAATGCTTTTAGCTTATAAAACGAAACCTGAAGCACTTAAACTACCCAAAAGTGATTAAGAACTATTAATTGGCCCGTTAATAATTATTAATACGACCCAAACTAATTTAAGCAAATAAAGAAATTAAAATGTTTATGAAAGAAATAAACTCCTAAATTCTAAATTACTAAATCTAAAATTAACTTTAAATACTTTAATTAAAAAAAATGCCTCAAAAGTAACGGGACGTTACACAAGATCATTTGAATAATCCTTTATCATCAGTCACTCTAAGAAAGTCTAGACACTGTTGGAACTTGCTTTTAGTGACTGTTTTAGTCATCATGTCAACTGCATTATCTTCACTAGGGATCTTCTTGATTTCAACAATGCCTTTCTCATATTGCTATTCTTGCTATAATGTCGAACTCTCTTATAGCTATTCTTGCAGCCTGATAAGTTGAATGGTGAAAATTTCACCACTTGGAAAAATAACATTAATACCATTATAGTCTTGAGGATCACAAATTCATCATTCTGGAGGAATGTCCTCCAGAGCCACCTGCTAATGCCACTTAAACTGTTCGAGAGCCTTATGATTGCTAGATCAAGGAAAACGAGAAAGTTTGTGTCTATATCTTGGCTGGACTTCATCAAGTCGTATCCAAGAAACTTGAAACTCTCCCTACAACATGTGAGATCTCGCAATTAGCATAGGAGATGTTTGACAAAAATTTTAGCAAGTCAAACATGAAGCTCTCAAGTACATCATGAATGCCCGTATGAAGGAGGGAACGTCTTTTAAGGAACATGTTCTTAACATGATTGTCCCTTGAATGTGGCCGAGATGAATGGTAGTTCTATAGATGAGACTAGTCGAGATAAACATGATCCTAGAAACTCTTCCAGAAAGTTTCCTATCCTTCAAAATAAACTATATTTTGAACAAGGTTTGCATGAATATGTCCCAACTTCTTAATGAACAATGGACTTTCGAGTTAATATTTTTTTAAAGGAAAGAAGACACAATGTCTAGAGGTAAATGTTGCTCTACTCAGGGTGCCTATAGTTTAGGTACTAAGAAGAAAAGGTTCCGGAAGAAGAAGGGTAAGGGAACTACCAACCCGACAAAAAATTCTAAGATTCGAAAAGTCTCCAAAGGGAAGTGCTATCACTGTAATCGTGAAGGGCACTTGAAACAAAACTATCCCAAGTACTTAGAAGAGATGAAAACGGGTAAAGAAGGTAAATATGATTTGTTCTTCTTGAAAACCTTTAATGTTGTAACCACCCGATTTCGTTAAATCCTTTAATTTCAAAATCACAGCGGAAGACTTGTTTTTTTTAAAAAAGGGCATGGGTACGTTTAAATTTTGGACTATCCGAAACCTGTTTTACATTATTCACAACCAAAGAAAGTATAAAAACATGGAAATACGCATTTCCGATTATAAATAAATTTCTAAAATAGACATAAAATCATAAACATAATTACAAGTTTTAAAACGCTCTCACGAGCTCAAAATACAAAGTATAAGATGATGGAAATATACACAATAAGCATATCCTAGAATGCTAAACAAAACCCATGTCCATGTTCAATCCATCGTCCTTCAATCAAGCAACAACACCTCCTCTACAACGTCCTTTTCAAGAGAAGTACGAAAACTTGTAAGTGTAGTAACATTAGCATATAAATGCTAGTGAGAGTAAAATAGAGGCAAGTAATTCTATCGACCGAGTTCCATATATGAAAAGGTGTCCAAAGTCATAGCAAGCTCTTTACTACCCATTCCATACTCCCAAAATACAATTTATGCATAATATCAAAATGTAACTCCAATTCAATCAAACATCCAAATACATAAATTAATGAATTCAAGATTTGAAATAAAAGTACTAACGATGATTGTGTCTTTCTAAACCACAACTATCACAGGTAATAATCGTATTTCTAACTTGCTTTGTTACCACATCATATATCACATATTACCACATCTCATGTTACCACATCTCGTATTACAACATGTTACCACGTATTGTTTTATCACATGTTACCACATCTCATATTACAATATATTACCACGTACCATGTTACCACATGTTACCATTCCACGAAAATCATCCTTCCCAAAGTAAGCAAGACAAGGTTAAACACCATTATATCATCAACGGTGAAAAGACAATCTTAGAATATACAAATAAACTCCCAAAAGTTCTGCTACGTTATTTTGGTCCAAAACCACTCAACATACCTTCCATTTCCAAGATGATTCCGAAAATCTTCATAACCTTACAATACTTCCAAGAATACTATAAGACTTACTTTCCACTAAAAACCACTAATTAACTCCAAATGCACTTAAACTACAAACTACTCGAACTCACTTCCAAGGTTCATAGTCACCATCCAACCATTAATATCTTTTAACAACAAGGTAAAACAATTAACCTCAATCAAACAAATTGTCATGCAAAATGAAACATAAAACTACAAACCAACACTTTAATCACACCTTACAAATGAAGTCGAGTTTCTAAAGAGCCAAAGGAAAAGTAACACAAACGGTTACAACACCTATAAATAAATTACACCTAAAAACATTAATTAACCAAACATCGAAGAAACGACACACCTAAATACACAAAATGACAAAAAAGCCCGTAAATGGCCCAAGGTAGCTCTTGACCCAAAATAGGGTGTTGGTTTTGATTTTCTAGCTTTTAGGAATTTTAAAGGCGTTTCGGGTTGGTTTCCAGTGTTTTGGAGGTTTGTACTATGAATGGGTAAACGTAAATTACGGTTTTTGACAGGAATTCTTTCCCAAAAATGAATAAAACACAAGATTAAACAATTATAAACTACCTAAATCAGCCTATGGTTTGGGTAAATCAAACGGGACGTTTTGGTTTGATCTCGAGTCTAGGGTTAGGGGAAAGTTTGTTAAGTACATAAAACAACTTCCTTAATTGAAATATTCAACTTTCATGGTGAGAAATTGAAGATTTCAACCATGGATTCCATTAAAACTTCAATTAGAACAATACCCATAAATATTCAGAAACTTTGTCTTACCTTGAGGCCTCTCAAAAACGAAAGAAAGCTCAAAAGGTAGGTTGAAAAGGAAGCTTGAAGCAAGGGCTATCAACCAAACCAAGAATGGAGACGATCCGTCGAGAATCGAATAAGACCCAAAATTTTCTTCTCACAAAATGACCCACGACCTTGAAGGAAAATAAGAGAAGGAAAAAAAAATTGAACTACGTAATTGTTGGGATTGAGGCCTCTAAAAGAGTTCTCAAACGGAAGTCCCAAGGATCTTTCCTTGCAGTATAATATTAACAAAATTCTAAATGCATAAAAACGAATACTAACCCTTGTCGAGCAGTGTCTGGCTCTTCCTCGTTCTTCGATGGTTACGATCCTGGGACCACCAAAAAGATCTTCCTCCCTAAGCACAAAAGAGAATCGGTGCGTGGGCACTATTCTCTTTGGAAAAAGGAAGAGGGAAGAAAAATTTCTTCCCTATACCCTAAGGAGGGCGGCAGCGGCAAGGAGAGAGGGAGAGGGATTTTTCGAGCCTTCTCTTGGTTGCTTAACCGTGTGTGTTTTGGGGTCACCCCAAAGGTCCTATTTATAGGAAAACCAAGACCTCAGAAAATCTTTGAATATCTTTTTAAGAGATTAAATCAATTAATCAATAAATAAATTCCTTTTTTTTTTAATGATGATACACTGAACTTAAAGTTTCCTTTAAGCTTCCTACGTACCCTTTATTTCAACAAGCGTGATTACAAAGATGCACCAAGTCAAGACAAAGGAAGATAGAGTAAATCAAAAGCCTTCTACCTTCGAACAAATTACACCTCTAGCTTCCCACAAATCCATCTTTCAAAGATTGAGTATAACAAAGAAAGTGGATCAACATCAAACTTCGCTTCTTCTCGCTCTTTGGTCTTCCAAAGGTTAAGCGTATCCACATCAAAGAAGAAAAATCAAGTTCAAACTTCTATTTTCGATTGTCTCAAAGTATCAAGCGATCAACATCAAGGTAAAGCGAAGATCTTGAAGAAAAGACTGTTGATGGAAAAAAATGATGAAAAATAAATCCAAAGTATCGTCCCTTCACGGATGAAGAGAAAATCTACCCTTCTCATAAGTACATAAGGCTTTTTGAAAGTGAAGCGACATTTCGTCATTTCTACCAATCCAACTGAACAAGTACATGAAGAAGGTGATGTCAAATGTCCCATAAAATGGAAAATTCTCCTTCAATTTTGAGCTTGAAATGTAAGCTCTTTGTTGCAAGAGCCTACACTACATGATATTCCTGGCCCACATGAGTTTAAAAGGTGAACAGCCCACTTAGCCAAAAAAAATTTTTTTGTTACTATCGAACTACGTTATGACTTGATCCCTATTAATACAAAACGTAGGCAGCTTTAAAACAAAATTTTAAGTCTAGTCCAAACCTAAAAAAAAAAATCAAAATTCTTACCTCATCATCTTTCTCAAGAATATCACGATGAGTTCAAATAATGGTACATTGTGAGTAACATCACAGTTAGGAGAGACTCAACGATCAATAGTCAAGATTGTTGAATTGGTGACCGCCTGTAAATTGGGGGCATGTTGTCTTTACCGTAAGATTTTTGAGTTGGTGACCGCCTATGAATCGGTGGACATGCTGTTTTCACCGCAAAAGAAGTTGACCACCACATGGAGACGAGGCTGACCACTACATGGAGACAGGTTGAAAATTGACCACCGCATGGAGACGGGGTAGAAAATTGACCGCCTATAAATCGGGGGTATGTTGTCTTAACCCAAAAGAAGTTGACCACCGCATGGAGACATGGTTGAAAATTGACCACCACATGGAGACGGGGCTGACCACAGCAAGGAGACGGGGTTGAAAATTGATCACTGCATGGAGACAATATTGACCGCCGCATAGAAACAGGGTAAAGAGATTACCATCGCTCAGAATTAAAGAGTGTCATCACCGTATTTGATTACTTTCAATAATTTTGATCGTTGTTTAGGGACATTATACACATCATAAAATCATGTTACCGATATAGCAAGCCTGCAATGAAAGTGTTAAAAGAAATTAGATGACTGAAAAATTTCAATCGATGATTCATCTCTCTTGAATGACAAAAAAATTTGTTGGCGCTTCAAATAAATTTTACCGATGTTTCTAACCTACAATGAAGTCATCTTAATATATATAAAGAAAATATGGTGGCTGAAAAATTTGAAGTATATTTATACTTATTATAATCATACAAAATTATCTCTTGAAAGACCTATATTAGAGAACGTATGTATGGAATGGCCTATTTGGATTGGCTAGATTGAATTTACCCATAAACCATTTCTATCTCATAAAGCAAGAGAGGTAAACAAATAAAAAAAAGTGTAAAAATTTGGGGGAGGTCAAATAGATGAAAAAAAAAAAAAAACACTACAAGAAAAAACCGGAATAACCTCCCAATATTAGCGATGCAAATATTGGGACGCTATTTAGCGAAGAATTTTATTACTGAACACAAGTTTGACTTTCTGCTATGCAATTCGTCGCTAATTTGGAAACCCAATAATAGAGACGTATTTTGACTGTGCAATAGAGACGAACTACGCCTCTAATCTGACAACTTAAACTATCTCCTTATGTAACGACCCGCTTTCTGTTAAATTCTTTAAATTCAAATGCACATGGAAGACTCAATTTTTAAAGAAAAACGGCATGGGTTCGTTTAAAAATCAAATAACCAAAACCTGTTTACAACCCAAATTTCCAGAGAAAGCTATAAATCGGGAATGCGCATTCCAAAAGAGAGTTTAATCATAAAACATTGAAATACTTTATACAAACACCCTCCATCAGGCTCAAAAAGACACAAGTATGTAAAAAGTATATGATTTACAATCATTTTTACGAATGCTTAACCAAAAGAGTTTTAACATTGTCCTTGCACCATCTCGTCAAGTCACGCGGCTCCACCTCCTTTACCACGCTTCTTGCCACGGGGTTTACCTGAAAATATTGTGGTGTAGCACCATTAGCAAACAATGCTAGTGAGAGTAAATTGAAAGCAAGTAATCCTATGAACAAAATCTCATAACCGAAATCGTGTCCAAAGGCCTAAAATGCTCAATACTACCCACATCCACACTTCCAATTTCCATACAATCTTTCGATTGTCATATATTACCCATATTCATCAATCAAAAACATGAGATAGAATCAAAGGCTTAAAGTAAAGTACAATCACTACTAAGTCTTACTACACAATTCTAAGGAAACTGTAAATGTATCATTATCTATCCTTATTACCAATCAAGTTTCATCGTAACGTGCTATTGTATGGATCAAAATCTACATACCACGTACGGTCGTACCATATTACCATCATCGCACCATGATTACATATGGATCAAATCAACATACTACCATGTGCCGTATCACAAACCATAGTACCATGGTTACATATGGATCGAAATCACATACTACCATGTACTATTTCACAAACCCTCGCACCATGATTACATATGGATCAAAATCAACACACTATCATGTGCCGTAGTGCCATCATCGTAACGTGCTATTGTATGGATCCGAATCAACATACCACGTACGGTCGTACCATATTACCATAATCGCACTATGATTACATATGGATCAAAATCAACATACTACCATGTGCCGTATCACAAACCATAGTACCATGGTTACATATGGATCAAAATCACATACTACCATGTACTATTTTACAAATCATCTCACCATGATTACATATGGATCAAAATAACATACTATCACATGCTAAATCAATGTGCTCAAAGTTCCCACAAATCATCACACCATGGTTACATATGGATCAAAATCAACATACTACCATGTGTGAATCAATGTGCCCTAGGTCTCCAAAAGTTAGCTAAACTCCAAAGAATTCTACTATGTTAATTAGAAACCTAACTAACTAGATTACACGAGTTATCACTCAAGTGCATCTTCTAATTACTTTAACTTCCAAATCCATCAAAGTAACTTCCATTCTCACTTTCATCTAACATCTCCAAATCTTATTACCATACTTCCAAATCCATCAAAGTAACTTCCAAACTTTCTCCACACACATTTCCGAATTAAAGTCTCTAACCAAAACTTAATCCTAATAAGTTATCTCCCTCTTTACATCGATAAACAATTACATAACGAAACTAAATTCATAAAACCACTAACTTTCACATTAAATTCACCTTAGCTTGAAGACAAGCTCCGAATAATCCGAGGTTGTAAATTCACGAACAATTCACAATCCTACAAATGAATTAATCCTAAAGAACATTAATTAACCGGAAAACAATCAAACAACATCTAAACACATAAAACCGCGAAAATCCCGGATTCTACCCTAATGGTGCTCTCGGCCAAGCTAGGGAAAAAGGGGTTCGGGTTTGGTTTTCCGGCTTTTATGCAATTTAGAGGTGTTTTGGGTTGGTTTCGGATACTTTGGAGGCTTGCAAAATCAATGGGTAACCGAAAATTAGGGTTTTGCATATTAATCAATTTTCGAAAAATTAACTAAAAAGCAAAAACACAAAGAACCAAACATCCTAAACATAGCCCAAAGAGGGAAAATCACAAAGGACGGGTTTCCGGCTCAAACTCGGTTTTAGGGTTTAGGGAAAGTTTCTAAAATTGACCATAAAGACTTCCCCGAATGAAACATTCAAGCTTCAGTGAACGAATTCGAAGATTACAACTCAAAACTTCCATTAAAACACTATTCACATCAAAATTTAGAAACTTTAACATACCTTTAAGCCTCGAGAAAACGAGCAAAAATTACATTCGGTAGGTTGGAAATGATCTACGGGCCAAGGGCTTTCCAACGGAAGTAGAATCGAGACGATCTCACGAGAAATAAAGAAAAACCAAAATTTGGGTTTTTGGTTCCTTGTAGCCGGCCCCAACAAGAAGAAGAGAAGAAAAATGAAGTAAATTGTCTAATTTTTGATATTTAAGAGAAGATGAATAGTGATTTTTTAGATATTTAAGAATTTGGGAAATGACGCCTACGTCCCTCTTTTACTTTTTCTTTAAAAACGAAACCCGAAGCTCGTAAATATATCTAAAGGTGATTAATAATTATTAATTGGCCTATTAATAATTATTAATGTCACCGAAACGAATTTAAAGTATTAAAACGATTTAAATGAATTTCGGATGAAAATAGCTACTAAAATCGAAATTTCTGAATTTAAACTAATCTTAAAACTTTAATTAAATAAAAAAAAAATTTACCTCAAAAGTAACGGGACGTTACACCTTATATAGAGACACATTCCGTCGTTAAATTATGGCAGAAATTTTTCCCTCCATTTTAATAAGGTGGGAAATGTTCCCGTCAGAACAGAGACTCATTCTGTCACTAAAATAGTGGCGAAATGCTCCTCTTAGATGAAAGTTTATTAAAAAAAATATCAGCTTATTCAGAGACATAGTCCGCTGCAAGGGAAAATGTCATTCTTGATTTATAGACTAATTCCGTCACTAATAATGGGGGGAAATTTTCCCCCCATTTTTTATGGCTGGAAAGCTTTCCGCCTAATTAGAGACACATTTTGCTCTCCCAAAAAACAGAAGAAATATTATAAATTGGGTTTATGTCTTGTGGGCACCAGGTATCCTCTAAATTTATACTTTATAGAATATTTTACCAATAAGTTAAGTGTAGATTTGTAAGTTCCTGTTTTATGTTTGACTCACAAGGAACTTGTCTCGATTTTGATTTCAGGTATGCCCCCCAAAGTAGCCGCATTTAAGAGGAGTCGGCGTAGTGTACCTGGCTACGATACGAGGTAGAGGTCGAGGTCATACTAGGGCAGTTACTCCACCTCCGCCTCAGGATCATACGATGCTAGAGGACCGATCCCTGGATGTTGTGCATGAGGATGAGACTCCAGGTTGATGGGCCACCTATACATGGGGGTAGTGTTACTATTCTCGTGGGGGATTATCTAGAGTTGATACGTGGTGGTGGAGGACACCAGGATCGTGTTGTACCACCTACCGGAGTACTTGCTCCAATTGAGTCACCTGAGAGTAGCGATCGTCGCCGAGGTTTCGAAAGACTATCCGAGGCATGCCCCTTTTGAGTTTGATGGGACACATCTCTGCGATCCGCGCTTGTCGAGAGATGGATTACAAGGGTTGAGAGAGCCCTTGAGTCTATTCAATGCCCTGATCGACTGAAGGTCCACTATGGGACCTATTCTCTGGTTGACGGTGCATTATATTTGAGGCGTGGACTTTTTCGTTCTTTGAGTCCTACTTTGGTAGTGACGTGGGAGATGTTTAGGGAGAAGTTTTTTGACAAATATTACCCGGAGGATATCAGAGATCAGTTAGAGGTACAATTTTTGACTCTAAGACAGAGAGACCGATATGCGATTGAGTATGAGAGGGTGTTCGACCGTTGGTCCAAGTTTTCTACTGGGAAAATCGCCGATTCTGAGAGTAAGAAGAATAGATTTATCGTGGGCTTGAGAGCTGATATCCGAGATCATATACGAGCTTTTCGACCTATCACTTATGCTGAGGCTTTAGATTTTACCTTGGCTATAGATCTTGGGCCTTCTGAGAAAAAGGCTGAGTTAGCAGCTGCACAGACCTCCTCTCATAAGAGGAAGGCCGAGGATGACCAGTCAGGTCGAGTGGCACACCCACCGAGGCATGCACAGGGTAGGGGTGGAGGACCATCCTGGATCTCGGACTCGCCCAACACCGCAGCCGTAGTGGTCCTGATCTTGCCCTTGTGGTCGGTATGGACATGTTCGACTGCATTATCCGAGACTTCAGGCTCCACAGCAGTATAGTGGTCATGGCCAGGGGCAGGTTCGGGGTCAGACAGGAGGTAGAGGCCAGGCTAGGCCTAACCAGTATCAGAGAGCACCACCGCCTGTTCAGACACCACCTCAACCACTCGGGAGCCCGTGTTTTCGCCGCTACTAGAGAGGATGCCGAGGCATCGGTACTATTGTTACAGTAATCGTTGTTACAGTCTTGTGACAATCTTGGGACATTCTGCTTTAGCTTTATTTGATTCGGGGGTGAGTCATTCCTTTATTTGGCTAGTGTAGTAGACACGTCTTTTAGTGTGACTACACTAGATTCTGTACCGATTGTGAAGGATTTCTCTGATGTTTTCCCTGATGAGTTACCTGGTTTACCACCGGTGAGAGAGAGGGATTTTTAGATAGAGGTGTTACTTGGGACGGCTCCATTGTCCAAGGCACCTTATCGTATGGCACCAGCGGAGCTGAATGAGCTCAAGAGTCATTTATAAGGACTCTTAGATTTAGGGTTTATACACCCTAGTGTGTCCCCTTGGGGAGCACCAGTGTTGTTTGTGAGAAAGAAAGATGGTTCAATGAGGTTGTGTATCGACTACCGAGAGTTGAACCAAGTTACTGTGAAAAATAAATACCCTTTGCCAAGGATTGATGATTTATTTGATCAGTTGAGAGGGGCTACTATCTTTTCGAAGATAGATTTGAGATCCGGTTATCACCAGTTGAGGATCCGGGAGGATGATATTTCCAAAACCGCTTTCCAGACGCGTTATAGGCATTATGAGTTTGTGGTTATGTCTTTCGGTTTGACTAATGCGTCGGCGGTTTTTATGGATCTTATGCAAACGGTGTTTAGGAGGTTCATTGACTCCTATGTTATTGTGTTTATTGATGATATTTTGATCTATTCTGAGACTGAGGAGTTGCATGCTATGCGTTAGAGAAAGTTTTGACGGTGTTATGAGAGCAGAAATTGTATGCAAAGTTATTTAAGTGTGAGTTTTGGCTAAGGGAAGTGGCATTCTTAGGCCATGTGGTCTCTAGTAAAGGGGTGATGGTGGATCCCTCTAAAGTTGAGGCGGTTAGTAGTTGGCCTAGACCAACTAGTGTGACGGAAATTCATAGTTTTCTTGGGCTTGCCAGGTTATTATAGACGGTTTGTTCAAGACTTTTCTAAAATAGCATCGGCCTTGACACATTTGACCAAGAAAGGAGTGGACTTTGTATGGTCTGAGGAGTATGAAAAGAGCTTTGAGGAGCTCAAGAACAGACTTATAACGGCACCCGTTCTAGTATCACCCGATAGTAGTGGTGGTTTGACGGTTTATACCAATGCTTCGAAGAGAGGTTTGGGTTACGTTTTGATGCAACATGGTAAACTCATAGCATATGCTTCCCGTTAGTTGAAGGAGCATGAGAAAAAGTATCTGACTCACGATATGGAGTTGGCGGCGGTTGTACATGCTTTGAAAATTTGGAGACATTACTTGTATGGTGAGAAGATCTTGATATTCACCGATCACAAGAGCCTCAAATATTTCTTCACTCAGAAGGAATTGAATATGAGACAACGGAGGATGTTGGAGCTTGTGAAAGATTATGATTGTGATATTCAGTACCATCCCGGGAAAGCCAATGTAGTGGCGGATGCACTTAGCAGAAAGTTTTCGCACTTGTCTGCTTTACCAGTGAGATTGAGATGGGAGTTGGAGTGTGCCGAGATAGCCCTCCTTACTGCCGAGGTTACAGTGAGTTTAGCTAGCTTGACAGTGGGGCCTACTTTGAGACAGAGGATGATTGAGGCTCAGAGGGGCGAGAATTATTTACAGGCCATTTTTATTGAGACAGAGTCAGGTATACCTAGCCATTTCACTTTTTCCTCTGATAGTGCTTTGATGTATCGTCAAAGGCTATGTGTACCTTTGAGTTCGACTTTCCGAAAAGAATTGTTGGCGGAGGCTCACAATTCTATCTTTTCTATTCATCTGGGTAGTACCAAGATGTATAGAGATTTGAGACAACATTATTGGTGGCCCGGAATGAAACTTGAGATCGCGGAGTTTGTGAGTAGATGTTTGACTTGTCAGCAAGTCAAGGTTTTAAGGACGAGACCAGCGGGTTATCTTAATCCTTTGAGTATACCCGAGTGGAAATGGGAGGAGATCTCTATGGATTTTGTTTGTGGGTTGCCTAGAACATCCAAAGGGTATGATGCCATTTGGGTCATTGTGGATCGTTTGACAAAATTCACACACTTTTTACCGGGGAGGATCACTTATCCGGTTGAGACTTGGGCACAATTATACTTGAGGGAGATTGTTAGACTACATGGTGTGCCTGTGAAGATTGTATCAGACCGGGACACTCGGTTTGTGTCGAAGTTTTGGCAGAGTTTGCATTCCGTCATGGGTACCGGTTTGGATTTTAGCACGACCTTTCATCCTCAGACCGATGGTAAGACAGAGAGAGTTAACCAGATTTTAGAGGATATGTTGAGGGCTTGTGTTCTAGATTTTGGTGGTAGTTGGGACTCTCATTTGTACCTAGTAGAGTTTGCATATAATAATAGTTTCCAAGCTATCATCGAGATGGCACTGTTTGAGGCACTTTATGGTAGAAAGTGTCGTTCTCCCGCTCATTGGGATGAGGTTGGGGAGAGGAGACTGTTGGGACCCGAGTTATTACAGAGGACTAGTGAGTCTATTATGTTGATTAGAGAGAGGCCCACTTGAGTTCAATGTAGGGGATCATGTGTTCTTAAAGGTGGCACCAATTGTTTTTATGATTACTTAATTTTTAAATTTTTCATAACAAATTGATTACTTTAACTAATTTTTATTTGAATTTTATCAAGGCAAGTTTCCTTCTATCGATTCCGATATCACGGAAGGTAGATTGTTCCCCCCGTGGGACAATCACGTCCAGGATCGATTCAAGGACCTCATGTACCGGGCGCGCAAAAAACAAGCAGACAAATGACCCGTGTGGATGAGCGAGAAGGAGCACCCACGGCTGCTCGCCAATTTGAACACTCCCCAGGGCAAGGCAGTGTCAAGTAAGAATAAGGCCAACCGTGCGAAGAATCCCAGGAAACACACAGCCGCGGCCTGGACCCACATCGAGCACGATCGTCGATTGGTATGTTTTTTGTTTCTTCTTTTACGTACTTTTTTGTTATTATCTTTTCTTGATTAATTAATTATTAATTATAAATATACTTTTTTCCTTCTCAATCTCTCTACTATTTTTAGGAAGAGAAGCACGGTCGCCCTATCCCACCTGATGAGCTGCATCTCATTCTGCACACAAAAAAGGACGGGACGATCGTCGACGATAGGGCGAGAGAAGTTCAAGTATTTAATTAGTTTTTCAATTATTTAATTTTTTTTACTATTCTTTCTAACTTCTATATTAAATATTTTATATTTTGAATTTTAAAAATTTAGGAGCGTTTCACGAGTCATTGAGTCGTGGTTGCCCACACCTGACTCGCAACCGACTCCGAAAGACCGTAGGGAGGCATTCTTGGAGGCTGCTGGAGGGGTTAGGCCTGATGGATCAGTTTCAGGCCTCAGCTCGTACGGTAGACGACTGTACGCCGATGTGCCTCGACCTCAGCGCGGTGGAGCGAGTACGAGTTCCGGCCCTACTCCGAAGGAGTAGCGGTTGCAAGAGGAGGTTCAACAGCTTCAGACTGCTATGGCGGATATGCGCGCTTTGATTCAGGCGGATGTTCAGGCCCAGGTTGCGGCCCAGGTCGCAGCTGCATTGGCAGCGTTCTTCGGGCCCCGAGATCCCGGGTCTTCATCATCGGTGCCACCTCCACCACCCCCTGCTCCTCCGCAGTAGTTTACATTTCTTTTATTCTGTACAGTACATTATTTTGGAAATTTATTTATATATAGTTTTATTTTAATTTTATTTCTTTATTTTTTAATTAAATAATTAAATAAATAAATAAAATAAATAAATAAATAAATAAATTTAAATGAAATAAAATTAAAATACTATTTACAAATGAAATAATTAAATTTAAATAAATAAATAAATTTAAATGAAATAAAAATAAAATACTATTTACAAATGAAATAATTAAATTTAAATAAATAATTAAATAATTAAAAAAATATAATATAAAAGCGACCAAGAGGTCGCATTTCATTATACATATTACGACCACTTGGTCGCCATTTGATATAAATAAAACAACCTGTTGGTCGCAATTTGGTATAAAGAAAACGACCTCTTGGTCGCAAATAACTTGACTGAAAAGTGACCATTTGGTCGCTTTATTGTGGGACCACCTGGTCACTTATCTTCAACTTGAATTACGACCATATGGTCGCTTTTTAAGTGACCACTTGGTCGTATTTTAAAATGTTGACTTTATTGCGACCAAAACTGTTCTGGTCGTAATTTTGTGACTAAACGGTCGAACAAAAGTCAGGAACGACCAGCTTTTTTGCCACCACCATGTTGGTCGCTTTTTGGTCGCATTCTAACAGAAAAATGACCTTCTGGTAGCAAATTTCTGGTCGCAAATTGACTTTTTTTTTTTGTAGTGATTCTTAGGGAATTTTTGGGTAAGTTTGTTGTGGTCTATTTTAATGATATTCTGATTTATTCCAAAAGCTTAGAAGAACATGTTGAGCATGTTAGACTTGTCTTGCTTACACTTAGGAAAGAAAAGTTGTATGCTAATCTAAAAAAGTGTAGTTTTTGCATGACTAAGGTTAACTTTCTTGGCTTTATAATTTCTGGAAATGGGGTAGAAGTTGATGAAGAGAAGGTTAAGGCAATTAAAGAATGGCCAGCATCCAAAAACGCCAGTGAGGTAAGAAGTTTTCATGTTTAGCTAGTTTCAATAGGAGGTTCATTAAGGACCTGTTGCTTCTCCATTGAATGAATTAGTTAAAAAGAATGTTGTGTTTGTTTGGGGAGAATCACAAGAGAAGGCATTTAATGAACTCAAAAGCTAAGTTATGTAATTCACCTTTGCTTTCTTTACCTAATTTTGAGAATACATTTGAGATTGAATGTGATGCTAGTGGTGTAGGCATTGGAGCTGTTCTGATGCAGAAACAAAAGCGTTTGATGTACTTTAGTGAGAAACTTGGAGGGGCATCCTTGAATTATCCAACATATGACACGAAACTTTATGCATTGATTAGAGCTTTACAAACATGGCAAAACTATCTTTGGCCAAAAGAGTTTGTGATTGAGATCATGAAAGCTTGAAACATTTGAAGGGTCAAAACAAGTTTAACCGAAGGCATGCCAAGTGGGTGGAATTTATTGAGATATTTCCTTATATGATTATATACAAACAAGGTAAGGAAAATGTGGTGGCTGATGCATTATCTGGGAGGCACAATCTCTTTAACTCTTTAAGTGTAAAAGTGTTAGGATTTGAGTATATTAAAGAATTGTACTTGCATGATTTTGATTTTGGTGATACTTATCAATCTTGCATCAATGAGGCTGTTTTAAATAACTTTTATGTGTTTGAGGGATTCTTGTTTAAGAAAGACAAATTATGCATACCTAATTGTTCTATTAGGGAGCTTTTAGCTATAGAAGCTCATGGTGGTGGTTTGATGGGTCATTTTGGAGAGCCTATGACATATTCTATACTAATTGAACATTTTTATTGGCCTAAAATAAGACGTCTTGTGCATAAAGTTTGTAATACTCGTTTTGTTTGTAAAGAGGCTAAATCTAAAATGAAACCACATAGTTTCTTTACTCCTCTTCCCGTTCCTAATGAACCTTGGACTGTAATTTCTATGGATGTTGTGGTTGATTTACCTAAAACTAGAAAGGGTCATGATAGCATCTTTGTTGTGGTTGATAGATTTAGTAAAATGACTCATTTCATACCTTGTCATAAAACTGATGATTCAAAGCATGTGGCTCACTTGTTTTTCATTCATATTGTTAAATTGCATGGCATTCCAAAGACTATTGTTAGTGACAGGGATGTGAAGTTCTTTAGCCATTTTTGGAGGGTATTATGGGAGAAGTTTGGCACTAAGTTGTTATTTTCAACTACTTGTCTTCCACAAACTGATAGGCAAACAAAAGTAGTAAATAGGACTTTAATTCAATTGCTTAGGGCTATACTTGAAAAGAACATTAAAATGTGGGAGGAAAGTTTGTCATTTGTGGAGTTTGCTTACAATAGGGCTATACATAGCACTACAAATTGTTCTCCATTTGAAATTGTTTATGTCTTTAACCCTCTTACTCCTATTGATTTATTGCCCATGCCTCCTAAAAATTTTGTGAGTGATGAAGCTATTTCCAAGACTGAATTGGTGAAAAAGATTCATATAGAAGTTAAGGACAGGATTGAGAAGCAAAATGCTAAGGATGCTTCTAGGATTATTAAAGGCCGAAAGGATTTGATCTTCAAACCAGGTGATTGGGTTTGGGTACACTTCAGAAAGGAAAGATTTCCACTATAACGAAAGTCAAAGCTAAATCCAAGAGGAGATGGTCCTTTTCAAGTGCTTGAATGGATCAACAACAATGCATACAAGATTGATCTACCAGGTGAGTTTTCTGTTAGTGGAACTTTTAATGTGGTTGATTTGAGTCCTTTTGATGTCGGGGGTGATCAAGATTCGATGACGAATCCTTTTGAAGAGGGGGGGGGGAATGATGAGAATCATGGAAGCTCTATCATCCTATCACAAGGCCCCATCACAAGATCAAGGGCAAGGAAGCTTCAATCCAACCTCAATCTACATGTACAATCATTAGTGCATTCGTTCAAGGAGTACTTTGCAAATATAGATTCTTCCAAAGGCTTTCTTACAAGAAAAGGAGTTTATAGTGAAGAGGCATACAATGTATTCAAGATAGAAGTCCAAAATGAAGATGCATTTATTGCAAGCTAGGTTCCATTAATGACAACTCAAGTTGCATTAAATACAACACAAGATATCAATGCAAGTCAAAGACTTCTTCATGACAACTTAAGGCTTCATTCAAGCCTTCCATAAACATATGTGATCAAGAAGTTTCAGATTCTGAGCCTTCCAAATTAAAATTGTAACTCTTTTATTGTCGTTTACACTTTAAATTCAATAGGCTAGTTAATTGTCATTATTTCGGACTTTACTATGGCCTACAGTTGTCTTTTGGCCTTTTTCATTCCATTTTTCAGTTTAATTTCGTGGGTTTTGAAGGGTTATAAAGCCATGAGACATGCTTGTAAGAAATTAGAATAGTGGAAGTTAAAAAGCCATGAGACATGCTTGTAAGAAATTAGAATTGTGGAAGTTAAAATACAAAGTCTCATTGAGAGCTTTTTCTTTGAATTGTTGTGACCGTGCTTACCTTTTCAACTTGTCATTCCTTGTGTTTAGGGTGGATGTAGAATCGAGCCATTAGGATTGATCATTCTAATTTGATGGATTAATTCAAATCTAGAACAAGAGATCCAATTCTTGTCTTTAGATCTTTGATCATAAGGATAATCATTTTCTAGTCTTTTTCCATGGGTTGTGTCAAATGGCATATGTGGGTTCTTTGGTCTTGAACTTTTAGGGTCCTTAGTTAAGTTTAAAAGTTCTAAGAGCATTTTGAAAGGGTTTTCGTATCACCGAGCTTATTTAATTGGCTCATATATCGGGCTCAATTCATGTGCAACCCTCGTTTTGAGCATTGGGATGCCAGTTTATATGTGCCTTGAGATATTTTAAGGAGTGCCCCAATTAAGATATTCTTTTTTGTGGTGAGTGTAATTTTTGCCTCACAGCCTATTGCGACAGTAACTGAGTAAGTTGTCCTTTAACTCGACGATCTTTGACAGGCTACTTTATTCTCTTAGGATTTTCTTTGATATCTTGGAAGACCAAAAAATAGATCATTGTTTCGTGCTTTTCACCTGAGGCCGAATATTGGTCCATGGCTACTACTCCCTATGAATTAAAATTGTTGAAGTATTTGTTATCTTGTTTTGGCATTAATCAACCTCAACCAATTCGACTCTATTGTGACAGTCAAGCCGGCTTACATATCGCATCCAATCTGATTTTCTATGAACGAACAAAGCATATTGAGATAGATTGTCACATTGTACGTGATACTCTCACTGGTGGTGTTATTTCTCTTTCCCATATTCGAGCTGGTGATCAACTCGCGGACGTATTGACTAAGGCTCTTGGAAAATCTCAGTTTAAGTTTCTCCTCAATAAGTTGGGGATTTTTAATTTTATTGCTCTAACTTGAAGGGAAGTATTTCAGGTTTTTTGACCTCTTGGAAAACCCGTGGCTAGGTGTCGTGGCGAGACTTCTTGTCGCTGCGGTTAGCAACACGATCCAAAAGGGTCGCATGATCCTCGTCGTGGTGACAACCTGTTTTCTTGGCATATGATTTTGCTTTCTTGCATACTTATTTTTCTTATAAATCTATAACTATTTAGTTAGACCTAATTTAGAAGGTATAAATACCAGGTTAATCTCAACCACATTTAATAAGAAAATACATTCTTTAAATTTCTTTCGTAATCCTTAATCTCTTAAATCACTTAATGAAAATCCTTTTTGGTTAAGAAAATCTCTTTTTATTCTCTCGTATGGAGTCTGTAATAAATCATACAAATTGATTACATGACACACGTTCCACATGAGTAAAGGAAGATCTCCAGCTACTGCGGTGAAACCATAAAAAGATTCCTCCTATTTTTTATTGATAACTTGGAGAAAAAGACGAGTGAAAAAGGTCGACATACATATGTCTAAAATCTTGGAATATGTGTGCCCATTGCATGTGAATTAAATTTGTTTTCATCGTTCTATGCATGGCCTTATCATTTTCTTACTCACCAATCACCATATTAACCATTAATTCCTAATTTATCACAATATTAAGCATTAATTCCTAATTTGATTGTTTTTTTGGTCTATTTGAAAGCTATCTTTATAAAGCTCACTCTTTTAATTGAAACAACAAAATTCAAATTTTCTAAATATAGCATAGTTTTTCAATAATTTAATGAAAGTTAACAAAATCTAGTTTTTAAAAATAAATAAAATTATTGCTATTCCTAATAAGGTAAGAAAAACTTTTCTTGATTGTATATCTAACGGAAGAAATGTTGTAGGAACATAAAAAAATTGTTGTGTTCAAACGTTAAACTAAAATTTTCGATGTTGCATGTGATTCCATTTTTTGAGTACAAATCCTTTTATAATTTTATAAAGAAAAAAAACCTTGTCTTGTGAGATGAGCTACTATTGACTTTCATATGTAATATGAAGGTTTTTTTTAATATTTTTTTATTACATCAAATTAGGAGAGGGAGATTTAAACTTTCAACCTCATAACAAAATGACTAGACGTCTAACCACTTGACCTATTCTCGAACCTTTGATTTCAAGAGATCGAAGTAGCTGCCCTACCCACTTGCACTCCTTATTTACACATAAGCGTGTCATATTTCTATTTAGATTATTTAATATTATAATGAATTAATATTTAGGTTCCATTAAATGAGTAATATTCAACAAAGATATGACACATACAAGTAAGGAAGAGATTTTTCTCACTAGTGAAGAGGTAAGCATTATTCATGAAATCGATATCTTTAATTTATTCATCGATATCTCAAGTGTAAAATATAAATAAAAGTTATGTGGTTATGATAATTAAAAAAAAAAAAAAACCTTAAAAAATCAACCCTAAAAAACTCTAAATCCTAAAAAGCCCTAAACCCTAAATACTCATTGTAGTTAAAAAAATGATAAATTACAATTACTCTATTTTCAAATTATATCAATGAGATGTCTTTCCTCTAAAACCGTAACTTTTCTTTTAACCATAATTTTTTTCATTTTAAAAATATTATATTTATAAATATTATAAAAAAATTTACTATTGTTTCAAAATTTCCCAACACAAAACCAAAAGAAATGAAACGTAGAGTTGAAATTAAACTGAAAAGAAACAAAAAAACTAGTTGGGAACTTTATCCTTAGAAACTGAAATCCAAAAGGAATCTCCGCTCCGGGATTTGAAACATCCTATTTAATTAAACGCTGGGTTTAGGCAGGGCACGTGTCGTATTTAATCCTTCAATAAGCTATTTAAATCAAATCATTTTACCTCATATTTTCAAGCCAAGTTTTTTTTTCATCTCTTTCTTTACTAAAACAAAATGGGTTCAAGCATTGAAACTTCAACTCAAGTTCCATTAACGGGAGGAATGAAAGATTTTATTTTTGACACAACGGTTCTTGATAAAGAAGAAAATCTACGAAACGAATTCGTTTGGGAAAGTTCAAACGTGGTGGCTGAAAAGGAGTTTATTGAGCCTATAATAGATTTAAGCTGTGTTGAAAGAGGAGATGAAATTGGAATTGCTGAGGCAGCTAAGCTCATGCACGCTGCTTGTTCAAATCATGGTTTCTTCCAAATCACAAATCATGGTGTTGATTTAAATCTTATTAAATCTACTTTCGATGAAATTGATAATGTTTTCAAGTTGCCTTTTGAGAAGAAGAACACTGTTCCTGGTTATTCAGGTGCTCATGTTGAGCGTTTTTCATCTAATTTGCCTTGGAAAGAGAATTTCTCTTTTAATCATCAATATCAATCTCAGACAGCTGTTGTTGATTCCTTCAAATCTGCCTTAGGAGACCATTTCGAATCCAATGGGTACCTAATTTATTTAGTGCTTGTTTACGATAACTTTTTAAAAATATTGATGAATAAAAAATATTTTTATAACCATTAAAAGAAATTAAAAGCTATCCCAAACGAGACCGTCATTTTTTTAAATTGATTTAAGAGGTTTGTAAAAACACCTTAAAATCATTATTTTATAAAAAAAAAAATAAAAAATTATGCACATTTATGAAGGGGAGAAAGCGGCTACTACTCCCCTACATTTTTTTAAAATGAAAATTATATATATAAAAATTGATATTATTAGTAGCGTTCTCTAGTATTTAATATTTTACCTTATTTATTATAAAATAATTCAATTCGATTTTTCTCAGTTCATAAATTTCTAGATCATCCATGCATGGCGGATCCAATCACAGAGGGGGCTATTATCACCACTCACTTTTTGACAAAATTAAAAAAATTTCTACAGAAAGTTAAATTTTGTTTGTTTAAAAAACTCAATTTTTGGTATATTTTATATATTTTGCCCCTCTCAAAATAGTTCTTTAAATTTTTACCCCTAAAAAATATTTCTCATTCCGCCCCTGCATGCAATGTACAATAATTATAAAAAAAAGTTCAATAAGACTCTTTTAACAAAAACAAAAATATATCTAAGGATATAAATATTGAAAATTATCTTCTATCCAATTTATATTTAATCATTTTTTTGTGTTAGAGAAAATTTTCTTGAAACTAAATATATATATATATATATTTTTTTTTAATTTTATTAGAATGGTTTGCCAACAATACTGTAATGAGATGACGAGGGTAGGTATGATAATAATGGAGGTGCTAGCAATTGGTCTCGGAGTTGAAAAATATCACTTTCGAAAGTTTAATGAAGACGGATATGCATTGGTGAGGTACAATTACTATCCACCATGTAAAAATGCAGCTCTTACATTCGGAACGGGTCCTCATCGTGACCCACTCTTCATGACCATTCTTAGCCAAGGTGAAGTTCATGGTTATGAATTGTTTACAAACAACGTGTGGAAATCCGTCAAACCTCGACCGGATTCCTTACTCGTAAACATTGGAGACACGTTTATGGTAACATAATCACACTCGTTTGATAACTATTTTATTTTCCTTTTTTGTTTTTATTTTATGAATCAAAATTAGGGTTGTTTATTAAGCAATTTAGCTTTTAGATTTTTTTTCAAAAAGTTTCTAAAATTTTTAATAAAATAAAAAACGAGAAAAAATGTTTTTTCCTTTTTAAGAAAAAAGCTAGTTTTCTATTTTATTTTTTCTATTTTTAAAAAAGATAAAAAAACAAAAATATGTCAAGTACCTTTTTAGTCTTGAATTTCCAAGGTTTGTGTCTATTTGGTCATTTAATTTTCAATTTGTATCTATTTCGTTCTTGAGTTTTAAAAAATAGGTCGATTGGTCCTTATAGTTAATTTTTCTATTCATTACTTTAGATAAATTAATATCCTGGTGGTTTGAAAACTAATTTCATGGATTAAAATAAACCTTCTTTTTCAAAAAGTAAGGATGAAATTACATAAAATGAAAAATTAGGGACCAAACAAACCCTTTTCTCAAAACTCGGGATGAAATTAATAGAGACAGATTGAAAACTTGGGGACCAAAAAGACACAAGTCTCAACACTCCAGGACCAAAAGGGTACTTAATCCAACAAAAATTGTTATCAAACATGTATGACTCACTATTTTTTTAATAAACCTAAACAAATAACAATTCTCAAACAAATGTTACATTTCTTTTTTATTAGAATAAAAACAGAAAAACCAAAAATTAAAAAGGTTATCAAACGAGCCTATACTAACTTTTAAAAAAAACTTTTTAATTGAATGAAAATGCAGGCATTAACGAATGGAATGTACAAAAGCTGCATACATAGGGCTGTTGTGAACAGAGATAAAAGAAGAATATCAATGGCTTTCTTTATGTGTCCTAAAGGTGATAAAGTTGTGAAACCTCCTGAAGAACTTTTGATGATCAAAGAAGGAAAAAGACTGTACCCAGATTTCACATGGGCTGAATATTGGCAATTTACACAAGACACCTATAGAGCTGATGTTGATACCTTGGATAACTATGTCGATTGGCTTCATTCCAACAAAACTCTCAAGTTTTAGATCCTTTCTTTCAAAACTAATAAACTTTTATAATATAAATGAATTTATGTATTCATGTACATTTGGGTGTCTTAATGTTATGTATGGCTTAAGTTTTTAAATAGTTATGTTTGTGTGTTTTTAGCAAAAATAATCATGTGTTATTTGTTAAATTTTAGAAAACTAAGGTTATTATGGGGTTTGTCTTTTATTAGTCTTCTAGAGTCTTTCTATGTAGTAGGTCGTTGGGTCCAATGCATGGAAATAAAAATAAGAAGTTTTAAGAGAATCTAGGCAGTAAAGTGTGAATTATGTGTGACGGGTTTCAATATAATCTTTTTTATTTATTTTCCATATTTTGTTTTATTCATTATGACAGTTACTGAAATAACATGTAGCATAATTATTGTTTAATAATTTATTGAACTAAAAAAAAAGTAGAAAAAAGAAAAAAGAAACTAACTAATTCAATGAAAATAATAATGAAAGATAATTAAATAGCTTGATAAATTATTGAACCATAACTTAAAAAAGTAAAAAAAAAACATACAAATTCATTAAATACCCATGAAAAATAGTTCAAGAATTATAATTATGCTTATTTGAGTAATTTTTAAAAAGTCCTGACATTTTAGTAATTAGTTTGTAAATTTATACTATTTGAGACAAATTATATTATTTATTTTGTCGATTGATCCTAAGTGAATGGCAAAATAAAATTTTCCTTATAAAAAAAATATATTTTTCTCCAGGCATTGTTCGTGTTAAACCTCTCATCTTCAAAGTATTGGTAATTTCACTTTATGTTACCATATAAAATAGAAAACTTTACTTTTGGATTTAAACAAACACACCGTGTTTATTAGATCTAGAATCTTTCAATTTGTGTAAATTCTGCTAGTTAGACATGAGCATTCTTTTCATAAAATTTATGGTTTGAGTCAACCCTACCTTAGTTTGATGTAATATCTATAATAAGAAAATCTTAAAATTAGTAATGCCACTAATTAACTCCCAGAGTTTTTCTATAGTAAATTTTACTCTTCTATTTCTTTTGTATCTCAAAATAACATAGGTTGAAAAAATGAAACCGTTAATTTGCATAATAATCAACGACAACTCAATTAACACCAAGCAAGCAGTGGAGTGGAGCTACGGTGGGGCCAGGGGATCGTGCCCCCCTCGATTTGCATAATAATTATTAATATTTAATTTGGCTCTTTTTAATAATGAAATTAAATTATTTCTCAATTTTGATGTAATGGTATATTTGGCCAACGCGTATTCCCAGACATGGCTTAGATGCAGGTTGAAATCCTTCCAAATCTACTTTTACATTTTATATTTCCATTCTTTTAAATTTAAATATACTAGTATTTTTTTGCAAGTTTTAATTTATTTTTTATATTATAAAATACTTTTTCAATAAATTTTTCCTTTTTTATTATCTATCTATCTATTTAATTATTATTATGAATAAAATGATTTTTTAATATAAAAAATAGTAAAAATTATTAATATTTACTTGACTTAATTTTCAAAAAAAAAACACCACTAATGATTATATATATTTTATTGTCATAAATTTCTTTTATAGATATTTCATTAAATTGGAGGAGGAGAAACTTAGACCTGCAACCTCATGGAAACGGAAATAGGTGCCTAACAAGTATACTATTGCATGTTAGTACTGTTTTCAGTTCGTTTTATGACAGTTTTGATTAAACTAGGCATTAAACTGGTTAAAAAAAGTTACAAATTGAAAATAAACCACTTATGTGCCCCAAAATCAAATTGGCAAGTGTCGAAGCCTTTTTGACACATAAGCGGCTTAAGTTAATAAACTTCAATAGCTTTTAGTTGGGTTTCGATTTAGCTTTCATCGACTTGAGAGTTTTAAGTAGCGACGTCCGTGCCCCCTCTCAACTTAATTCCTGGCTCCGCCACTGCAAGCAAGATCACTCTATAAACCCACTAAGAACAAATGATAAGATGCAAGATTAAGCAAGAAAGAAAAATAACGTCATATTTGCCTCTCAACAGCCAATTTTATTGAAGAATCTCTCAAGAAAAAGGATTGCAAATTGATACATAATTTCTATCAAAAGCCACACCTTAAATACTTCACAAAACAATTAAATTCTGTTACAAAGGGAGTGAAGCCAAATCTACTAGGTCTATTTCAAATGCTGTGAACTCTTTTCCTTTTTATGCCAAATGTCAGTCTTTAATTAGCTCAAATACAATTAGAAATCTACACCCTTGAGCTATTAAAGGCATTGATTCTTCTTCTGTAGTTGAGAGCTTCAAGATGTAACGACTCAATTTTGTTAAATCCTTTAATTTCAAAGTAACAGCGGAAGACTTGGTTTTAAATAAAAGGGCACGGGTACATTTAAAATTCAGACTAACCAAAGCCTGTTTTACACTGTTCACAACCAGAGAAAGCGATAAAAATTGAATGCGCATTCTAATTATAAATAACTTCTAAAAAAACTTAAAATCATAAGATCATTACAAGTTTTTAAAAACTAATGCTCTCATGAGCTCAAAACACAAAGTATACAAGGATGGAAAATATATACAAAAGCATTTGATGTAACGTCCCGTTATTTTGAAGTGAATTTTTATTTATTTATTTATTTTATTTATTTATTTAATGTTATTTATTTCAATTTAAGTATTTAGTTTAATTATTATTTTGTAATTTCGATTTTAGTAGTTAATTTTGACCGAAATTCGTTTTAATCGTTTTAATGCTCTAAATTCATTTCGGTGACATTAATAATTATTAATAGGCCAATTAATAATTATTTATCACCTTTAGATTTATTTAAGAGCATCGGGTTTCGATTTAGAAGTCAAAAGTCATAAAAGGACGCAACCGTCATTTCCAATTTCTTAAAATATCTAAAATTACTATTCATTTATTCTTTAAATATCACCATTTGACTATTTGCCTTCATCTTTCTCTTCCTTCCCTTCTCCATGGCCGTAGGCCTTATTTCTCCATGGATCGGTTTTTATTTTTCTTCATTTCTCATCCGTTACTCAATGGATCGGCTTGTTTTTGGTTCCGTTGGATTGGTAGGGACGAGGGCTACCTATCCAACCTAGCTTTTCGAACTTTCTCGTTCCCTAAGGGAAGTCCCAAAAAGTAAGTTTTCAAAACTTTTTAGGTGGTTTTGTTCGTTTTTGATTATAAATGAGATTTGAAGTTGAAATCATGAATTTCTATCATGAAAAATGACGATTTTGAGCCCGGATTTTCGAAAAACACTATTCACCCGAAAACACTATTCACACGAGACACTATTCATCCGAAATAACTATTCACCCGAAATTGCACATTTGTTCGCATATTAGTTATGAATTGTAATATGTTGTACAATCGGTGAATTGAAGGTGCAATTGCTCGGTAGTTGTTTCGTGGAAATTGGAGATTTGGAATTATTTGGCTAAGGTGAGAATAGTTAGGATTTAAAGTAATTATAGAAAACGAATAAGTGTAATGATTTGTAGAATCGGAAACTAAGATTAGAATCCAATCTAAGGTTAGAGGGAGTGAGTTAGTGCCTTAGGATTTTGAAGTAATCCTTTAAGCGAGAAACTTAGGATTTCTCGATGAAAGCCTTGAATCTTAGAAGATTCTAAGTTAGATTAGTTTCGGAGTTTAGAATGGATTATTGGAAGTTAAAGGATCTAAGACTTGGATAAGAACGATTGATAGAACCTCGGATTATTGGAAGTTAAAATTCTTGAAGGTTTAGAATAATCGTGAAGTTGAGATTCTTTACTTTATTAGCGGAGTTCGATCGATATATCGTTCGTCCGGAATCCTATCTATTTTTTTTACCTATGTCATTTACTTTATGTCTTTACTTTTGCTCAATTACTTTATGCATATTTCGGTTGCTTTATCATTTACATTTACTTTATTACTTTTGCAAGCATATGCAAGCATATGCATAACATCTCATATTATTGAAAAGAGAAAAATGAGAAAGAAAGGTGGATGACATGAGACCCCCACACTATTTCCATGCATAAGTATTGGTAGATGACATGAGACCCCCACAATACTTCATGCATAAGTTTTGGTGCATGTCATGAGACCCCCACACTACTTCATACATAAGGATAAGGGTGGATAGTATGTAAAAATCCATATTATCTTCATTTCATGCATAAATGGCGAATGTGTATCCTACGGGATGTACTCATTACTTTTATGCATATGATAGATGAGAAAGAGAATCGAGATGTTATAATTATACAAAGTTTATTTATTTTTCTCACTTATGTTATAACAAGTTGATGGATGAACAATTAGACTAAGTGTGCTAATTAGTATCATCAATTGGAAAATATGAAATAGAATGACCTAGACTTTGGAGAATTCTAGGAAAGATTGTGTCGGATTATTTGGACACAAATCGAAATGCGAATTTGAGGTCTATTCTTACTTTTTATTCTTATTATTCTCACCTGGGCTTAAGTTGTTAGCTCATGATATTACAAACATTTCAGGTAATGTTTGGGATCGTGGAAGAGGAGCCAGGTGCGCTTGATCGAGAGGATGATGATGATCGAGATGGACTATGTGTTATGTAAAATCCATGTACATGGTTTTGTGAACTTTATATCATTTTGATGATTTGTACTTTGTAATTAGCTCATAAGAGCTTATTGTCGTTGATTTATGATTATAATCATTTTGAACTCCTGGATAGGAACTTAATGTTCCTTGTGTATTTTAGATTTTTGAAATTAAGATGTAAACAGGTTTTTGGCCAGCAAATTTTCAAACATAACCACGCCAAATTTTCTTAAAATAAAAGACTTCCGTTGTTTTCTCTGATTTAAATTTTTTAAAAGTGACGGGTCGTCACATTTGAAGAATGCTATACAAAATCATGTCCATGTTCATCCATCGTCCTCGAATGTCAAGCAACACCACCTCATCTACCATGTCCCTTATGTCGAGAAGTACCTGAAAAGTTGTAAGTGTAGCAACATTAGCATAAAAATGCTAGTGAGAGTAAAATAGAAGCAAGCAATTCAATGGACAGAATTCCATACCGAAAATTGTGTCTAAAGGCCTAAAAACGCTATTTACTACACATTCTACACTTTCAATTACCATATAAGCATAAAATCGAAATGTAACTCCAATTCACTCAACATCCAATTTCGTAAAGTAATGAATTCGAGATTTGAAAATAAAAGTACTAAAGCTTACTATGTCTTTCTAAACAAAACTATCGCAAGTAAATAATCGTATGTCGAACTTTCTTTGTTACCACACCATAGATCACATATCGTGTTACCGCATGTTATCACATCAACATAGTACCACTGTAACGTCCCGTTACTTTCAAGGTAAAAAAAATTATTTATTTTATTTTAATTTAAGTATTTAAAGATTATTTTAGAATTAGTAATATAGAATTTAGTAGTTTATTTCGTTTTAAACCTTTTTAATCGCTTTAATAGTTTAAATTAGTTTTGGTCATATTAATAATTATTAACGGGCCAATTAATAATTATTAATCACCATTTGGTTAGTTTAAGAACTTCGGGTTTCGATTTAGAAGTCAAAAGTCATTAAAGGGACGTAACCGTAATTTCCAAAATTCTTAAAATATCAATTCACTATTCACTTCTCCTTAAAATCACCACATTGACCAAAATTGACCAAAACTCTCATCTTCTTCCTTTCAAAAACTTTGGGTCTCTTTAGCTCGGGTTTTACTCGTTTCTCAACGGATTGTCTCATTTCCGGTTGCATTGGAAAGCCTTCGGTCCTAGGATTCTTCTCAACCTAACAATCGTACTTTCCATCCATTTTCTAAGGGCCTCAAGGTATGTTAAAGTTTCAAAACCTAAGCTTCGAATAGTGTTTTAATGGAGTTTTCATTTGAATCTTCGATTTCTTGCCGAGAAACTCGATGACTTTAACTACAGGAGTTGTTTTTGGTGATTTTGGGAACTTACTCTTAACCCTAAACCCGAGTTTGAGCTGAAACCCGTCCCGTTTGAAATTTACTTTTTGTGGGCTGTTTTAGGATGCATATTTATTGATTAATTGTTTATTGTAATTAAATTCGGGAAATCAACTATTGTCCAAAAACCCTAATTATCGTTACCCATTGAAATCGGGAACTTGAACTACTTGAAACTAACCCGAAACACTTCTAAATTGCCTAAAAGCCTGGGAAAAACAAACCTGAGGCCCATTTTCCTTCTAGGGCTGAGAGCACCTATGGCCTTTTATTGGGTTTTTTGTCGTTTTATCCTTTTAGATGTTGTTTGTTCGATGTTTGGTTATTTATTGATTGTTAGATATAATTTAATTGTAGGTGTGTTTGGGCCATTGTTTGATCGCTCATTCGGAACTCGGGAGCGAAATCTACGTTTGCCAAGGTGAGAATAATTAGAATTTAACGTAGCTTTAGAAAACGAATAAGTAGAATGATTTGTAAGATTGGAAGTTGAGATTAAGGTTTGAATCAAAGATTAAAGGAAAGTGAGCTAGTATACTTAGGTTTGGAGCTAGTTCTATTTGATTGAGAACACTTTTGGATTTCTAGAGAGGAACGTTTAACTTTTGGAAGTTTCTAAGTTTAGAATTGTTTCAGAGTTTAGGATGGATTATTGGAAGTTGAAGGATCCAAGTTTAATAGAATGGTTAAGGAACTTGGATGTAGAACTTTGGATATTTATTGAAAAGTATAGAATTCTTGGAAGTGGAGACTTTATTGTTAAAGTTAAGAACTTACTTTTATTAAAGTACAGTTGACTTGATTTACTTATTTTTTTTCCGAAATCCCTATTTATTTACTTTATGTATAAGGAGATTTATGATCCATTTACTTTATGCTCTTCCGTTACTTTGAATGTTCATATATATGTTTACTTACTTTTGAAAGCATATGCATATCATATTGCATCATCGAAATGGAAGGAAAGTGAGATTAAAGGTGAATGTGAATCCTACGAGAGTTTTCATTACCTTCATTATTCATAAAAGGTGAATGAGAATCCTATGGGAGTTTTCATTACCTTCATTATTCATTTGAGATGGAGTTATATCATTGAGAAGGAATTGTATATTCTATTATGGAAAGTAAGATAATCAGGTGAATGTTAGTCCTACGTTGAGCTACCATTACCTAGCATTATTTGCATAAGATGTTATGTTTATGTAAAGATTATCTACCCCTTTTATACTTTTTTTTAATGAGCTAATGATTGATGATTAGACTACGTATGCTAGTAATATCATCTTGTAGAGCTTATGTGATATGGAAGTACTTTTTCAAATAGTTGAAAGTTAGTTTTCTAGAGTTTATAGAACTTTGGAAAAGAATATGTAAACTTACTGTGACGACCCGAGTCCTTTTAAAATCATTTAAAAATGAAACACAACGGAAGTCTTATATTTAAAAAAAATGGCGTGGTTATGTTTGAAAGTTGGCTAGCTAAAAACCTGTTTACATTTTTAATTCAGAAATTTAAATACACAAGGAACTTCAAGTTCCTATCCAGGAGTTCAAAAGGGTTATAATCATAGAAGTAAAGACGAAAAGCTCTTAAGAGCTATATACAAATGTACAAATCCCAAAATATATAAAATTCACAAAACTAAGTCCATGGACTTTTACAAACACCAAGTCCATCTTGAGGTCATCATCCATCAATCATGCAGCACCAGCTCCTCTTCCACGACCTCTATCAAGAGCATTACCTGAAAATGTTTGTAATATCATGAGCTAACAACAAAGCCCAGTGAGAATAGACAGAATAAAAAGTAAAGTTAGACCCCAAACCCGCATTCTGATTTGTATCCAAGTAAAACTGTCTTATAATTTACTAAAACTCTTAAAGTTTTGAAGAATGATTCCAAATCATACATTTCCTTCTGAGTCATACTTTTGATGGTTCATACTACATATAAAATTTACCCATCTTTTATGTTTAATCAATAAGGTTAATCTCGTTCGAACTTAACATTCCCAACAATCACATTCTAAGATAAATGTGATAATTTTCACATGTAGTATAATCATTTATCAATCACTCGCAAAGCGAGTATAAATAATACATCATCTTTATATCAAAATATCCATCACATGTAAATAATGTCAGGTAATGAACCTCCCGTAGGATAAGTTCATTCACCTCATTATCTCGCTTTCCAAATTAAATATACAAAATCCTTTCAATAATATATTCCCACCTCTAGTGAATAATGACAGGTAATGAAGCTCTCGTAGGCTAAGTTCATTCACCTCATTATCTCACTCACCAAATACAGGTAATGAACTCCCGTAGGCTAAGTCATACTCTGTATCCTTGTATATGTATCATAGTAATTATGGATAATACTAGATAATGTGAACTCGCATAGTTCCATCATTATCTCATTATCCATTTCCTCCGATCATGCAAAGTACTGTAACCTTTACATTCCTCATGATACATATACATAAACATAAACGAATAATACCAGACAATGCAAAGTACTGCAACCTTTACATGTCTCATTATTCCTCCCAATTCGATTATGCAATATGATATGATATGATATGGATAGGCTTTCAAGTACGAGAAAATAAATATAAACTTTCAAGGTAAACTAAAAAAAACATAAAAGGTACATGAATCAAGTATTACACTCTTAAATATATAATAAGAAGGTAGCAACTTCAGAATAGTCATCCTTAGGCATCGAAACTAACCTAAACTTAGAATTTCCGAGAGTAAAATGTTTCCTTTGAAACACTTATGAATTCTCTCAACTCGAGATCAAAACTAACTCCCAAATCTAATAAGTTAGCTCATTTTCTTATATCCTTTTTGATTCAAACCTTAAGATCGACTTTCGATCCTACAAATCTTTCTACTTATTTGGTTTCTAAAGTTACTTTAAATCCTATTTATTCTCACCTTGGCAAAGAAGATTTCGCTCCCGAATCCTATAGAGCGATCAAGAACACGGTCCACAAACACCTACAGTTACAATTACATCTAACAATCATTAATTAGCCAAACGTCGATCAATTAACACCGAAAAGCATAAAACGACGAAAAACCCCAAAAATCCCATAAGATGCTCTCATCCCTTGAAGGATTTTGAGTTTCGGGTTTGGTTTTCAGGCTTTTAGACAATTTAGAGGTGTTTCAGGTTGTTTTCAAGTAGTTTCGAAGTTCCCGATTTTAATGGGTATCGATGAATCGGGTTTTTGGAAGAAATTTGATTTCCCGAATTGAATTACAATAAACAATATATCAATAAAAATAAACCCCAAAACAACCCCCACGATGTAAATTTCAAACGGGAAGAGTTTCGACTGAAACTCTATTTTAGGGTTTAGGGAAAGTTTCCAAAATCACTAAAAACAAGTCCCGTAATTAAAATCATCGAGTTCCTCGGCAAGAAATTGAAGAATCAAAGAGAAAACTCCATTAAAACACTATTTGGAGCTTTAGGGTTTGAAGTTTAACTTACCGAGAAGTCCGTAGAACACGGGTGGGAGGCACGATTGTTAGGTGGAAATGAATCCTAGGCTTGATGGCTTTCCGATGCAACCAAAATCGAGTTGATTCGTCAAAAATTGAACGAAACCCGAAAATTGGGAATTTAGGAGGGAGCCTCTCGGCTTTGAGGAGGAAGAGAGAAAGAAAAATGAAGACTTTTCTTATTTTTGGTCAAAGATGAGTATTTAAGAAGAAAAGGGAATAGTGAATTGATATTTTTTTAAGAAATTAGAAATGACGGTTGCGTCCTTTAATGACTTTTGACTTATGAATCGAAACCCGAAGTTCTTAAACTATCCCAATGGTGATTAATAATTATTAATTGGCCCGTTAATAATTATTAATATGACCAAAACTAAATTAAGCTATAAATGCAATTCAAAAGGTTTAAACCGAAATAAACTACTAAATTCTAAATTACTGAATCTAAAATAATCTTTAAATACTTAAATTAAATTAAAATAAATTTATATTTTTTTGCCTCAAAAGTAACGAGACGTTACAGTCAACCCTCCTAAAAAGGCTTTTCGTCCCCGAAAAGTAAGCTCACTAAGTGAAAAGCTGAGGATACTTAGTCCGTATCTCATCCTCACACTCCCACGTAGCTTCTTTAGACACTTGGTTTCTCGAAAGAACCTTAACCAAGCGAATTGTCTTGTTTCTCAACACCTTCTGTTCGAATGCTAAGATCTTAACTGGTGTCTCGTCATAAGACATATTAGCATCCAAAACTATCGACTCGTGATCGATCACATAAGAAGGATCCGCCATGTACTTCCGAAACATCGATACATGGAATACATTATGAACTACTGATAAAGAAGGTGGTAAAGCCAACCGGCAAGCTACAGCTCCTACCCGATCAAGTATCTTGAAAGGGCCAATGAACCTAGGGCTCAGCTTACCCTTCTTCCCAAATCTCATAACACCTTTCGTAGGTGCTACCTTAAAAAACACATGGTTCCCCACTAGAAACTCAAGTGGACTACGTCGTTTATCAGCATAACTCTTCTGTCGACTCTGGGCAACCCTCATCCTCTCTCTAATCAAGTCAATCGACTTACTAGTCAACTGTAATAACTCGGGTCCCAAAAGCCTTCTCCCCAACCTCATCCCAGTGAGCTGGAGAATGACACTTTCTACCATAAAGTGTCTCAAATGGTGTCATCTCAATAGTAGCCTGGTAATTGTTATTATAAGCAAACTCTACCAAGTACAATTGAGATTCCCAACTACCTCCAAAATCAAGAACACAAGCCCTCAACATATCCTCCAGAATCTGGTTAACTCTCTCGGTCTAACCATCTGTCTGGGGGTGAAAGGTTGTGCTAAAATCCAAGTCAGTACCCATGATTGAATGTAAACTCTGCCAAAACTTTGAGACAAAACGAGTGTACCGATCTGAAACGATCCTCACTGCCACACCATGTAATCTAACAATCTCACGTAAATACTGTCGCAACCAGATTTTCGCGACGCGGAGTGACCACATCAGCTTACGAGGGTTTTTAAAAATATGTTTGAGAGTCGCCACCAACCATGGTTAAGGTGTGATTGGTCACCTAAATTAATAATTAAAATGGTCTGCGAGAATATTTACAATTCGAGTTCGGAGGTCTGTTGTGTGTAGGGAAGGTATTAGCACCCTACAACACCCGTAAAAACGGTTGCCAAATTTACTTCATGTTATCTTAAATAATTTTGAAAATTGGTCCTTTAATTTATTTATTTTTAATATTGATTTAATAATTTTTAAATAAATGTCTCATTCAACCTTTTCTTGACTCTAAAAATAGAGCAAGTTTAAAGAGTAAAATGAGTGGAGCTATTATCCATTAATTGAATTAATAACGATAAAAACAATAATAATGACGATAATAATAATAATAAAGATAAGGTTAATAATAATAATAATAATAATAATGATAATAATAATAATAATAAGATGATGATGATAATAATAATATTAATAATAAAAATAATAGTGATAAAAATGATAATAATAATAATAATAATAATAAATAATAGTAATAGTAATAGTAATAGTAATAGTAATATAATAATAATAATAATAATAATAATAACAACGATGATAATAATAATGATAATAATAATATTTTATTTTAAAAAAAATTCTTGTTCCTCAAGAAATTGAGGAGTTTGACGTCCTCAAATCCGTCCTAGGGTTATTATTTAAACTAGAGATTTTTGTGGGTGAAGAGGGAAATAAGCTCCACAAATACACCTTATTTAATTTTGAGATAGATATTTTTAGAATCAATTTACCATAATAGAATTTTAAAGAAATGTGAAACTTTTTAGTTTAATCAAAATATTATTGTTTTTATTTGAAATAAAGAAAGCTTATTACAATGGTTATAAAAATAAAAAATAAAAATAAATGTCTAAAATGAGCTTGAATCCAAGGTCTCCAAATTGGGAGGATAACCAGACAGCCAATGATCCAATTATAAATTATTTTGCCCAAAAAAAAACATGAGAAATATAAGTTTTTATCTATACCAGGATCTAAACCTGCATACAATATTGGAGGAAACAAGAACCGCTGAGCGAATCATGAATTTATTAATATATGAAATTAAAATTAATAATAATTAATCACCACGTTCAGCCCACGGTTTTCTTACCTATACAAGAAGTAGTTTTTGTTGGATTTTTTTTTATCATTAATTTCAAAATTGAAGACATGACACGCATGGATGAGGGATTTTCACCTGCTATATTTATTATTATTATATTATGAAAAACAGATTTGATCTTATCAGTTAATGTTTTTTTTTATCTCCTTTCTCTTTCTAATTTCCCAGATCTCATTGTCTCTTTCTTACTGATGTTTTATTTATGAAAGAGTTCTTTTTCACTAAAAAAAAATTCTATCAAAAATTGATTCTTTGAATGCTTATTTGTTTTTTCATATATGAAAACTTCTTCTCTTTTTTTTTTTACAGATTTGCTTCAAACTTTATTTTTTTTATTATTATTTTTTTAAAGATCTGTAACTCTATATAATATCAAAGATTAAAGTTTTTTGTTTTGTTTGGAGCATTTCGAAGATGCCAATAATCGAAGGTAATTTTTTATAATTTATGTACATGCATATTTTTTCGTTTACATACTGATTTTGTGAATGAAAACTGTTTTATTTTATAGAATGAGATTTTTTTTTTAAATTTTACCTGATGATTATTGTTGCTCTTTTTCTGAAAGCTATCTTCTTTGAGAAATTCTTCTCTGCTTCTCTTAAATTTTGGGCTCTTCCGTTTTCTTTTTTTCTTTTTTAAAATTTTATGGCTATTCGTGCTTTCTTTTTTTTTTTCCTCTGCCCGTTCCTTCCTTTCTCTATTTATAGATGAATTAAAAATATTTTTTTTAATTGATAAAATCTTGCTTAGATTTGCTAAGATCATCTCCTTTCTTTCTAATCTTTTAATTTTCGTTATTTTAATTTTGTTTCAAGTCCATAGAGAAGTTGGAAATAAGGCAATGGCGGTGGAGGTAAAAACACAATCACCACCCTTTTTTTTTTATTCTAAATTCTAGAGCGTTCTTAACTAAAGAGAGATAGGATCAAATTTCTTATTTATTTATTTTTTTGTATTTCTAATGTATTTTAACCCTTCAAATAGGGTAGAAAGTATTATTGTAATGTTAAAAATTTGGAAAAGAACTAAAATTATGATTGTTGTATTTTTTATGATTAATTATAAAATTATTGGATTAATAAAGTATAAATTTGGATTTTTATTTATGGTATGATCATGTAAGTTAAAATAACTACGGTAATCAAATTATCACTCATTTTGATTAATTTTGATAAAAATTGAGAAACATTGAAATTGAATTTTAAATAATTTTTTGTAATTATTGTTTGTTTTTATTTAAATTGGGAGATAAAATATTATAACTATTAATCATGAATCAATTTTTCATTTTTATTATTATTATTTAACAAAATAATAGGTTAAATATAAGGTATAAAATTAGGCTTTAATTTTATTTAATCATAAATTTTAATATTTGAGTTTTTATTTTGATTAATTAAAAATGATGATTAATATAAACTAAAGTAAAATATCAAATTAATTTTTAGGGTAAAAATGCCCTTTTATTATTATTTATTATGATATCAAATTAATTAGGGTGGTTTTGAAAACCACAATTAATTTCGGGGACCACAAATCTATGGGTTTTAAACTGAAGTGAATTGTAATAATTCATTTCAGTTTAGTTTATGCTATAAACTTTTACATTTTATTATGATTTTAAATGAAATTAAACAATTTGTTAAAATAAATAATTTAATTAAATAGGCCAGACCAAATACAGTGTCTACAGATACTGTTGGGATTGAGGCCTCTAGAAGAGTTCTCAAACGGAAGTCCCAACGGATCTTTCCTTGCAGTATAATAAATTCAAAATTCTAAATGCTTAAAAGAAAAACTAACCCTTGTCGAGAAGTGTCTGACTCTTTCTCGTTCTTCGATGGTTACGATCCAGGGACCACCAAAAAGATCTTCCTCACTAAGCACAAAAGAGAATCGGTGTGTGGGCACTATCTCCTTTGGAAAAAGGAAAAATTGGGAAGAAGAATTTTCTTCCCAAATCACCTTATGGGCGGCGCAAGAGAGAGGGAGGAGAGGAATTTCCTGAGCCTTTACTTTAACTCTCTTGGTTGTGTGTTTTGGGGTCACCCCAAATGTCCTATTTATAGGAGAGTAAAGGTCTCAGAAAATCTTCTGAATATCTTTTCATTTAATGAGATATATTTGAATAATAAAGATATTATATTTTATTCCATAATAAAACATTCCATATCTTTTATTTAAATTAATCAATATTAATTTAAATAAGATATTCCATATCTTCCATTTAAATTAATCATATTAATTTAAATAAGATATTCCATATCTTCCATTTAAATTAATCATATTAATTTAAATAAGATATTCCATATCTTCCATTTTAAATTAATCATATGAATTTAAATAAGATATTCCATATATATTTTAATTAAATAAAAATGCAAACTTTTTGGTCAACCCTTTGACCAAGGGGGGGGCGTGTGACCCCACCTTGGGCCACAGGCCCCTATCATCATCCAATGACAATATTGGGCATTTTTATTTTCCTCATTATTCAATGGAACAATTCCTTTAAATAATTAAATAAATAAAACTCCTTTTATTTATTCCAATAAATAAAACTCCTTTTATTTATTTCCTCATTTAATTTGATATTTTCAAATTAAATATTTAAATAGACTATTCTATTTAAATCCTCATTAATTTTGGACAACACAAAATTAATTTAATTAAATAGACTTCTATATTTAATCTCTTATAATTAAATAGACTCTTCTATTTAATAATTAAATAGACTCCTCTATTTAATTCCACCATTAATTAAATAATTAAATAGACTCCTCTATTTAATTTCCTTTAATTAATTGAATAGACTCCTCTATTCATTTCCAATTTTCCAAAGAGAAATTAATCATATTAATTTATGTTCTCGATTACATGCGTTAGCTCGGAGGACTTAATGGACCTATAGGACTAAGCTCCAATGATCCAGAATTACCTTTGATTAAAACTCCTTTTAATCAATTAATTCTCATTCATTAACTCCTAGATAACTCCACTAAATATCTAGAGTTGCACTCTTAGTACTATAGACATAGTTATGTCCATTGGCTATAATCATTAACTACACTTTGATCCTTCACAAGTTAGTTCGTATCCATGGCTAGGTATTTACACCGTATTAACCTCCATGATACATCTTGTTCCTTAAGCCCAACTGATTCTCCAATGAACAACCTTACATAATCTCTATTATGCATCTTTAACCTTTTCCTTGATCAGAGGAATATGGGGCCCCGCTGTTCAAGACCGAATCAGTCCATAAGGAAACGAATTCCAATTCTTGTGTAATTACGTTCCCAGCTATAAGCAAGATGCAATCCCCAAAGTGGGAGGCATATTGAGCGAACTATACGAGTCACTCTCACCTATGCAAATCAAAGGCTTGTCTCTTGCGAACAGGAGTTCGTAATCCACTCAGGATTAAGATCAATTGTACATGATCAACCGGTTGATAAACGAAGTGTCTTTCAGAACCTGGCTTTCCCGGAAGGCAGGTAAGTTTATCTTAGTCCGGTCTACTACAATCTCTATTGCAAGCAACACCCCCACTCACATGTCTCTACATGAGCGATCCAGGATGAGATCACTTGTGTCAATTCACAAGTGGGCCGTGTTAGTGGTGTTACCAGAAATAAGGCACCCAACCTTTATTCATGTACCACAGACTATTTGAGTTACACTTAAGTGAATCTTCCCGCATCATATGCTCACTTTAAGTTATCATACGTAACTCTGGATCTTATGATGGATTACATTTATTAAGCTAATAATAAATGATAATGTAAATATTACTAATTAATAATTCCTTTATTTATTTATAGTTTAATTGGATTACATAAGATTTAGGGCAGAAACCCCAGCAGATACAACTGTGCCCAAGTCTCAACTGGGTAGGTGATCCTCCTAGGTATAAAGTGTGCAGTCTTCGTCAAACGGTCAACAATCACCCAAATGGTATCTTAACCCTTTGACGTTCTCGGTAATCCGCTGATGAAATCCATGGAACTCTCTTCCCATTTCCATTCTGGCACACTCAGAGGATTAAGATAACCCAGTGGACTTTCCTCAATGCCTTGACTTGCTGACAAGTCAAGCATCTACTAACAGAGTCTGCAATCTCAAGCATCATCCCATGCCACCAATAGTGCTCTCTCAGGTCCCTGTACATCTTCGTACTACCTAGATGAATAGAGAAGATAGAACTGTGAGCCTCCTCCAACAGTTCCCTTCTAAAAGTCGATCCTAAAGGCACACATAGCCTCTTATGATACATCAGAGCACTATCTGTAGAGAAGGTAAAATGACTAGGAATATCTGACTCAGCCTCTCTAAAACTGGCCTGCAAATGAGTCTCTCCTTTCTATGCATCAATCATCCTCTGCCTCAAAATAGGTCCCACTGTTAAACTAGCCAGACTCACAGTGACCACGGCAATAAGAAATTCTATCTCAGATCGTTCCATATCCCACCTCAATCTCAAAGGTATGGCCGACAAAGCTGATGAATTAGAAGACTTCCTACTGAGCGCGTTAGCCACTACATTGGCTTTCTCTAGATGATACTGGATGTCACAGTCATAATCCTTCACTATAAGAATTTCGGGAATAGGTGACATCTTTTTGGCGTCACCTATTCGAATAGGTGACGGTTTTTTGACCGTCACCTATGGCAGTGTCACCTATTTAAATATGTTACGGGCATAAAAAACCGTCACCCATTCGAATAGGTGACGGGTAAAAACCGTCACCCATTCGAATAGGTGACAGGTAAAACGGGTCACCTATTCGAATAGGTGACACAAAAAAAACGTCACCTATTCGAATAGGTGACCCGTTTTACCCGTCACCTATTCGAATAGGTGACACGCAAATAGGTGACGGTCATAAAATACCGTCACCTATTCAAATAGGTGATGCCAAAAAAGCGTCACCTATTGTCTAAAATTTGAGAAAAAAAATATTTTTTTATTAATTGATTTCAAATAATATTTATAATGCACCTATCAAATTTAAGTAAAATATTACAATAATTACAATAAAAATATCACTAAATGGCTACATGAATTACAATATTTTTAAGCAAAAAAAGAAAATAAACAAAAAAACTCGCTCTCCTACGAGCTTCTTGCCCTTATCTCAGAGATTGTGAACCTGAAACAGTGGCACGACTTTGTAGCTCCCTGGACAATGCATCTACTTGCTCTTTACTTGGTACCTAAAATATGAAAGAATAAATGATCAAGTAATAAATAAATGATCAGGTAACGTGATACGATGCTGATTGCAAACACAAAAAATTACACAATTAGTTACACTGAATAGTCTTAACAGTAAAATTAAAATTGTATATAATTATATAAATATGTTTCTTCTCAAAATTAAAAAAAAAAGTAATAGGAAGAAAAAGTATTATCTTGCACGAGATTTAAGCAGACTTCAATGCCTTCATAGCACTCTAAAACAAATTCCAAAAAGTCACATGTACACAACAAACACGTGCTTTTTAAGCAACTAACCTTTCCTTTGAAAAGAAGCCACAGAAAACCCTCGGGTAATTGCTCTCCATCAGGCTTTGCAACTGGCAGTAATTTTTGACATTCAGAAGGTGACAAACCCCTAAAATGAATACCCTGAAAATATAACACACCACCCTTCAATTCCATCGCTAGTAATGTTGTTGGCATTCTTTTCAATTCTTATAGACTACAAATGAATATGTATCAAAAGCCCAATAAACTTAATAGGAGATATATCAGACAATTTCATTACAATTAACCAAGAGTATTGGATAATGTATACCTCATCTGGGTCAAGTAATGACGTTTCCCATAGAAGCCATGTCATTCCTCTCAAGCAGTATATAGATAAGGGCAAGTACCTATGAAAGAAACAACACTCTTAAGAGCCACTATGCAAAATAAACATACACCAAAGAAACCATGAAAAAAAAACCAAAAATGGTGAAATATAAAAAACAGCAGCAGAAAGAAAGAAAAGAAAAGAAAAGTAGTAAAGGAAATGAAGGCTATTGTTTATGTTCATTGAATGACTCCGTGTTTTTAGTAGCAGTAGCAGACATACCTCTCGAGGCATGAGTGTCTTGGGAATCACTCTGTCAAGAAACAACAACAAGACAAAAAAAAATATCAAAACTAAAAAAACCAGAACCCCATTTCAATAATTTCATTTCTTAATCACTCTGTCTCTTACTTAATTTCCAGTGTTAACTTTATTATGCTTACTTACCCATTGACATGGCCACCACCATCCTGAACAGCTTGAGAAGCCAAACCCATTAGGCCAATACTTCCTCCTCCATACACTAGATTTATGCTCCTTGATACCTTAAAAAAAAGACAACCAGAAAGCTCAAAACAAGAACAGAGAAAAAAACAGGAATTAGACAAAAGAAAAGTGAGAGAGGGAGATGAAAAGACACATTAACATTACTAAGTTTCTTAAAAGAAATCCCAGAAAAGAAAAAAGGAAAGCAATACCAATTCCTTGCCAAGTTCAATGGCAGAATCTTGGTAGCTAGTTTTCCTGCCTTGACTACTACCACAAAACACACAAATTCTTGTGAATTTTGATTGTTCTTGTTCTGTGTGTGTCTCATAAAAAATAATGTCCACAAACAAAAACACAACCTTTGATTTTCTGCCTCTCTCTCTCTCTCTCTCTCTCTCTGGTCTATAAAATGGAGTAGTGATACTGATGGTATATATAAACAAGCTCACATGTGAGAGCAGCTTAGCACGCTCGTACACCCACCATCACTCACGCAGCCATAGACCTTCCCACGCCTAGACCACCATTTCTCTCTCTCCACCACATAGACAAGGTAACAAGAATTTTGTAGATAAACAAGATACAAGCAAATATATAACCAGTTTAAGAAAGACACCAAGCTATAAAACAAGTATTTTATGAAGGAGAGCACTTACTTGCTTGATTGCCACAAATTCTTTTTCGATCTGTGAGATTAAGTGATTCTTCATATAAAGAACTTTTACGAATCATCTCCAACTCACTTTCGCTCCAGAATATCTACAAACACTCAAACAAGGTCAAAGTCAGAATTAGTAAATTGTTGTTCGTTGTAACCATTTCCAAGTTAAATGTCAGATATAATAAAATGAAATAATAGAAGGAAAATGAGGATCTACGACCTTGATTATTAGTTGATTTCAAACAATATTTATATTACAGCTATTAAATTTGACTAAATATTACAATAAAACTTAAAATATTACGTAATTCAACATGAATCATTGAGATGTGAAAAGTTAAAAAAAAAGCGGAAGCAACCAAAGCCAATGAGACTACAAAAAAAAAGAATTAGAAAATTCTATAACAATTTAAGACTTGGATTTTCTTGTTCGGGTGTTAGTAATGAACTGGTCAATCTTCTCATCTATCTTCTTTTCAAGTTCCAAGTCTCCACATTACACCTATATTATAATAAATAGAATAACAGCAGCCCCTAAAAAATTTGAAAAAAAAACTATGGTTCCACAAGACTTGAAGAATCTGAAATTGAGCAAAATTTAAAATATATAAAGTTATGCCTCATCCCCAATGAATATAATTAAATAGAAAGAAGAAAAAAATTGACAATGGGTAAGATCATTCCTGGTAGAAACACAAGGGGCAAGGGAAAAATAAATAAATCAATATTCAGATTAATAATAATGAATACAGATATAGAGAAGACTAAATTTTCTCAACTTTTATGCTGTAAGAGCTGAAAGAAAGGTACACATGAGTTGATACACACTAACTTGAAAAAAACCGAGAGCATTTTCCTAGCATTTTTGCTAGTTCTCATCTTAAAAAAAACAGTTACTTACATAAGTAATCTTAGAAAGCTCCAAATCAATGTATTTGGGGCGAACAAGACCTAAAGCTAGATGAAATTCAATTGTGTGTAGTAAGCCTGAAGTAATGTTGAATAAACATTATCATTTTTTTGAAGTAACGATGAATGAGAATGATAGAGTAAGAGCAATGGATATTGTATATACCTGCCAAACAATTCTATAATTATTAAGAGTAAGAAACGAGTCGATGCCAAACAATTCTATAATTATCAAGTATAGAGTGATCGAAAAACCTAGGCTCATAAAAATTAACAGAAGATCATACCACTTGATAAGTCATTAAAAATCAAACTCTCAATCCGATCAAGCAAATATATTGAAATTTTATAAGATTCAATAATTTATACCTGACTTTGAAGTACAACATCATCCGAGATTTCCAATTTTGTCCCAAGGTTTTGCAACAGTACTCATTATCCCCTTCAAAATCAAACTCATGATGAAGATATAATGTAACAAAAGTATGGACATGGACAGTAGAGTGAGTTCAATCCGATCAAGCAAATACATTGAAATTTTATTTACATGAAACATTGAAACTCAACAGTGATACTATATTCACACGTCTATAAATACTACATTAATGTATTAACCACAAGTTTCCAATAAAACATTACACGGAATTTCTGTCAACAATATCAATCTCTTTCAAAGGAAATAAGAATAAATTGTTATGAATTAATGGGCTTGATGATGTGATTATTTTACACAACATGTTGAGAACTAAATTGATCATTGGGCCTACTTTATTAAACTGAAACATCTCATCTTATGGAATTTACATTATTTCTTTAATAATATATATCTCAGATAGAATAAATATATTGACAGATAAAAATAAAAAATTTCATATAACGGAAACGCGAAGACACATTTATCTGTACGAGAAAATTATTATTTAGAGAAAAGCATAAAAGAACTAAGAAGTCATCGTTGGGAGTTGTTTCACTGATACTTTTATACATGTTGCTCTTTGATTTAGTTTTCAAAAAACCAAGAGGTATGGGTTGAGATCAACATTGTATGGCAGTGATTGACGGGATTGGCTGGGATGGGCATTCAAAATGAAGAAGGAGATATACAATTTCTAACGCTCGACAAGAAGGAGATGTAAAAAATGAATTTTCATAAGTGAGATAATCAATTGAATCTCCTAATCAAGGAAAAACATAAGTGAGATCATCAATTGACAACATGAACATCTATCCAAAAGTAACAGAACTCAAGGTGGAAAAAAAGGAAGATATCAAAGCTTTATCCACAAAGAAAGAAGCAAGCAGGTGAGGTATTTCTCAAAAGAAAAGAAATATGCTGAAAAGGGCATACATGTAACAATTATTTTGCAATTCAGAAGAATATAAGCTAGACGATGCATTTTAAATGGCAGACTAACCTGCATAAAATGAATAAAAACTATCAATGACGAATTGATGAATAATAGCTATAACAGTGATTATATTTTATAGAGATAATTTAATAGTTGAAACCAATAACCTTGAAATTTTGAATATATGGTAGTGCTTTTATGGGGAAAGTTGCATGGCGATTGTTTTAATGTGTTACAAAATGAAATTAAACTTGAGGTATCGATAATCTCCTAGGGATAAGTTTTTCATGGCATCGAGCACAAAATTCCCATGAACATATATCTGAATAAATAATGAATGACAAATGAAGAAATATTATCATGAACCGAATGGGATAACTCCTCTGAGTATCCCATGCACATCACACGTAAAAAATTTCACACGACAATTTTTTTTTAAAACCTTATGTTTTCCCATATAAGCAAACGATAGGCATCAACAATAATACATGGCCTCTTTTAATCAACATTTATAAGCCATCTTCGACATTCTTTCATTTATGAAAGTCAAAGAAGAACATACGTTTAAGAGACTCCTCACTCTGCTGTAAAACTAAACCTCTTCTTTAAGATCCTGAAATTATATGTTAAAAAAAAGGAAGATGATGCAATTTGAACAAACCAAATATAGTACGGTACATAATGAAATAACTAAGTATAAGTTCATTTTAATAAAAAACTAAGTTATGGCTACCATAGATGAAAAAGGCTATGAAATGACAATGATCAAGTTTAATAGAACATAAAAGTTTCTTCAATAATAGTCAAGTGTATTTACAGTGAGCAGTTAAATTTTCTCCAATTGTAAACATGTGATAACCATCTTTATTATCTTCTCGCCAGGGAGGAGAACCATTTCGAGCCACTCCCATTACAAATAGTGAATTATTTGTAATGTCTATAGGCATCCTTGAAGATGCAAAGCTCGGCACGTTCGAAATCTCATTCATGTAAAAGTCCTCCCTTCCTAAACCTATTATCCTAACCCATAATCTTCATTATCCACACAAAAAATTATAAAATTGCGTTCATTTAGATTAAATTAGTTGGGAAAATCCATATAACAAAATTAAAATATAGATCAGATACATGGAAGACAGAAAAAAAAAACAAAAAAGCCAATTGGTAACAGAGAATAGATCATGGAGGACAAAACAAATTAGAGAAATTTCATACATAAAAAGGAAAAAAAGTGTTTTGACCAATCATCCATCGAAATAAGGAATTCCTAGCACCTGATCTAACCAGCTAATGCATTAGACCTTTCTAAAAAAATGCTAATACAATAGATCAATCGAGATTCCCATAAAAATAGTCTTAACTCGAAAAATATCTAAAAAACGAATAGTCAGTTAATCATTAAAAAACTCAAATCTAAAAAAACGGTAGATCTAGATGATGAGAGATAATACCTTGCCGTCTGAACTATTACAAAACTAATCAAAGAACAAACCAGTAGATCTAGATCTACAAAACCACAAACAACACAAAAAAAGAAATCAGATCTAAAAGATGAAATCGCAGATTATACCTTTGGGGCCTCAGGAACAACATCCCAAAAAAAATCGAGACTTTATCAGATTTGTTGATAAATCTGATAAAGTACCATACAAAATCGATCTCAGTTCATCAATCATGCCTTCATCATATCCCAGAGCTTGAACAAGTTGTGGTATAAAACAAGTAACTCCCTTTTCTCTTGAGCAACATTCATTTTCTTCTAAGCGAGAGTGAAAGTGCGAGAGGGTTTGGGAGAAAGCTATTTGGTTGAGCAATTCTGTCTCCGTTTCGTCTGAGCTCCAACTTCAATGATTTTTTCTACGATTCGGTGAGCGATTTGGTTTTGGGAGAGAGCGGTTTGGTTTTGGGAGGAGAGCGATTTGGTTGAGCGAGAGAGCGAGAGAGTTCCGTCTGCATGAGTTTCTTTTTCTTTTTTTCCCCAAGTCTTCATCCACTTTTTCGTTGAAAGGAATGGGTGACGTGCTTTTCATTTTAAAAAAACTATTCATCCGCTTTTTCTTTTAATGTGTCACCTATAAAAATAGTTAGTGTGTTCTATTCCTATTTTTCTTATAGTGCTTAACGAGCTCTAACCATCTCTGCTGTCTCATATTCAATTCCTTTTGAGTGAAGAAATAATTGAGACTCTTATGGTCAGTACATATCAGGATCTTCTCACCATACAAATAATGTCTCCAAATTTTCAATGCATGAACAACAGTCGCCAACTCCAAATCATGAGTCGGATACTTCTTCTCATGCTCTTTCAACTGACGGGAAACATAAGCTACAACTTTCCCATGTTGCATCAACACACATCCCAAACCTCTATGGAAAGGATCTGTGTACACAGTCAGACCACCGGTTCTATCAGGCGACACTAGAACAGGTGCTGTCACAAGCATCCTCTTGAGCTCCTCAAAGCTCCTTTCACAATCCTCTGACCAAACAAAATCAACTCCCTTCCGGGTCAAACGTGTCAAGGCTGAAGCAATTTTGGATAAATCTTGCACAAACCGTTTATAATAGACTGAAAGTCTCAGAAAACTGCGAATATCAGCCACACTAGTCGGTCTAGGCCAGTTACTAACTGCCTCAATCTTAGAGGGATCAACAGATACTCCTCTACTTGATACTACATGGCCTAAAAATGCCACTTCTCTCAGTCAAAACTCACACTTTGAGAACTTGGCATACAATTTCTGATATCGTAGTACCGTTAAAACCTCCCGTAGGTGCATAGCATGCAACTCCTCTGTCTTGGAATAAACCAAGTTATCATCAATGCATACAATCACAAAAGAATCAATGAACCTTTTGAACACTGTGTGTAGAAGGTCCATAAAAGCTGTAGGCGCGTTGGTCAAGCCAAAAAACATAACTACAAACTCATAATGTCCATAAAGCGTCCTGAAAGCAGTCTTGGGAATATCCTCATCCCGAATCCTCAACTGATGATAGCCAGATCTCAAATCTATTTTCGAAAAGATTGTGGCTCCCCTCAATTGATCAAACAACTCTTCTATCCTGGGCAAAGCATACCTGTTTTCACCGTAACACGGTTCAACTCACTATAATCGATGCATAATCGCATCGAGCCATCTTTCTTCTTCACAAACAACACCGGAGCCCCCCATGGTGAAACACTTGAGCGTATAATCCCCAAGTCTAAAAGTTCCTGTAACTGGCTCTGGAGTTCTTTCAACTCAGCCGGTGCCATACGGTAAGGTGCCTTGGACAATGGAGCTGTACTAGGAGCAACCTCAATATAAAAATCTAACTTTCTTACTGGTGGCAAACCGGGTAACTCATCAGGGAAAATATCAACGAAATCCCTCACTACGGGTACAGAACTCAAGCTAGTCTCCGGTACAGAAGTATCGACAACACTAGCTATATAACCCAAGGCTCCATCACTTAGAAGCGTTCTAGCTTCTAATATAGATATCAAGGTGGGTGTTACTCGGCTACTAGACCCACGAAAGCATAAACTAGTCCCACATGGACTCATAAAATCAATAACTCTCTTAGTACAATCAATGGTGGCACGATTAGCTGATAGCCAATCCATACCCAAAATCACATCAAAATCAGATATAAGCACGATAATCAAGGTAGCATGCAAGCAACAACCTATAAAACACAAATCATCTGTGCTAATCATACTATCAGTAATAACAAAGTTCCCCACTGGGGTCGAAACACGCATCTCAAAACCTAACGGTGCAGACTCAAGAGCAGTCGACTCAACAAACTCAAAAGAAATAAAAGAGTGGCTAGTCCCAGAATCGAATAAAACAAAAGCCGAATGGCCTAAAACTGTCAGAGTACCAGTCACTACAACTTGCAACCTCGGCCTCCTCTCTAGTAGCAAATACATGAGCCTGATGCTGAACAGGTGGAGGAGGAACTGGTCGTGGTGGTGGTGGTAAGAGTTGTGGTGGTGGAACAACAGGTGGAAGTCTATACTACTGAGCCTGTCCACCCTAACCTCTACCCCTGTACTGACCTCTGCCTCGTTCCTAACCTTTGCCCCTAACCGGAGGAGCATACAAAGCCGGTGGTGCCGACTGTGGTCTCTGCTGAACACCCTGACCTTTGTAACCATACTGTTGTGGCTGTGCCTTATAAGCCCTACAGTCATAAGATCGATGTACATTCTGACCACAAACATAACATCTCAAGGGTAAGGTGCATCTCCTAGAATGATAACTGGCACAGTTATAGCATTAATGGTAAGCCTGTCCCTGTGCTCTCGGCTGTCCAGACTGGGCTAAACCCCGAGCATGCTGCTGCTACTGTCTCTGCTGTGGCGGTGTCCCTCGACCAGTATGGTCATCCCCCACCTTCCTCTTTTGAGAGGAAGTCTGTCCTGTAGCAGCTAGTTTTCCCTTCTTCTCATCGGATGCCAAATCCAAAGAAAGAACAAACTCTAAAGCCTCCTTGTAAGTAGTCGGACACAAAGTGCGTAGATGACCACTAATCTCAACTCTCAATCCCACCATAAACCTCTATTTCTTACTCTGAGGGTCAGCAATCTGTCTAGAAGCAAACCTAGACAGTCGATCAAACTCTCGCTCATACTCTGTCACTCATCTATCACCCTGTTTTAGGGTCAGAAACTTCACCTCTAATCGGTCTTGTAAATCAGCTGAGAAATACTTTTCTCATAAAACTTCTCTCAAAATACCTCCCAAGTAACCTCCATAGTGAGAGAAAGGGATCTAAAAAGGCCATCCACCAATAAAGGGCATCATCAACAAGAGAATACGTGCCACAGTGGACCTTCAGTCGGTCCGGGCACTCAATAAACTCGAAGACTCTCTCAACCCTATCAACCTATATCTCTGCAACAGATGCATCCAAAGACCTACCATCAAACTTATCAGGTGCATAACGTCTATACTCTCTCAAGGTCCTAACAGCATCAGTAATCCCAACCTGATCAACTACTACCTCTGCTGCTCTAGATGGAGGTATAACAGACAGAACAGGTCTACCAGCATCCCGTAATAAATCCAAGTATAAATCCTCAGCAATAAAAACTCCTCGCCCCTAAACAGGTGGCGGTATAACAGGAATCTCAGGTGGTGGTGGTGGTGGTGGAGGTGTATGGTTTCGGGCTCTGCCTCTACCACTCGCAGGAGCAGGGGGGTGCCTAGCACCCTTTATAGGAGGCATACTGCATCATAGTCAATATAACTTGATAAGTTACTTGTAAAAGAGAATTCACTACTCTTTTACCAAATCATAATAAATAGCCGAGTTTAAAAGATAAGAAGCTAGGAATACCTGTTGTCGCTGATCTCAGATGATGACTTTGAGAATGGACTTAAAACAAAACATAAAAACAAGTATGCATCGCATGTAGTCTACAGAACCCTAAGGCTCTGATACCAACTGTGACGACCCAACTCCTTTTAAAATCATTTAAAAAAAAAACACAACGGAAGTCTTATATTTAAAAAAAATGGCGTGGTTATGTTTGAAAGTTGGCTAGCCAAAAACCTACTTACATTTTTAATTCAGAAACTTAAATACATAAGGAACTTCAAGTTCCTATCCAAGAGTTCAAAAGGGTTATAATCATAAAAGTAAAGACGAAAAGCTCTTAAGAGCTATATACAAATATACAAATCTCAAAATATATAAAATTCACAAAACTAAGTCCATGGACTTTTACAAACACCTAGTCCATCTCGAGGTCATCATCCATCTATCATGCAGCACCAGCTCCTCTCCCATGATCTTTAACAAGAGCATTACCTGAAAATGTTTGTAATATCATGAGCTAACAACAAACCCAGTGAGAATAGGCAGAATAAAAAGTAAAGTTAGACCCCAAACCCTCATTGTGATTTGTGTCCAAGTAAAACTTTCTTATAATTTACTAAAACTCTTAAAGTTTTGAAGAATGATTCCAAATCATACGTTTCCTTCTGGCTCATACTTTTGATAGTTCATACAACATATAAAGTTTACCCTTCTTTTATGTTTAATCAATAAGGTTAATCTCGTTCGAACTTAACATTCCCAACAATCACATTCTAAGATAAATGTGATAATGTTCACATGTAGTCTAATCATTTATCAATCACTCGCAAAGCGAGTATAAAGAATACATCATGTTTATATCAAAATATCCATCACATGTAAATAATGTCAGGTAATGAACCTCCCGTAGGCTAAGTTCATTAACCTCATTATCTCGCTTTCCAAATTAAATATACAAAATCCTTTCAATAATATATTCCCACCTCTAGTCAATAATGACAGGTAATGAAGCTCCCGTAGGCTAAGTTCATTCACCACATTATCTCACTCACCAAATACAGGTAATGAACTCCCGTAGGCTAAGTCATACTCTGTATCCTTGTATATATATCATAGTAATTATGGATAATACTAGATAATGTGAACTCGCATAGTTCCATCATTATCTCATTATCCATTTCCTCCGATCATGCAAAGTACTGTAACCTTTACATTCCTCATGGTACATATACATAAACATAAACTAATAATACCAGACAATGCAAAGTACTGCAACCTTTACATGTCTCATTATTCCTCCCAATTCGATTATGCAATATGATATGATATGATATGGATAGGCTTTCAAGTACGAGAAAATAAATATAAACTTTCAAGGTAAACTAAAAAAAACATAAAAGGTACATGAATCAAGTATTACACTCTTAAATATATAATAAGAAGGTAGCAACTTCAGAATAGTCATCCTTAGGCATCGAAACTAACCTAAACTTAGAATTTCCGAGAGTAAAATGTTTCCTTTGAAACACTTATGAATTCTCTCAACTCGAGATCAAAACTAACTCCCAAATCTAATAAGTTAGCTCATTTTCTTATATCCTTTTTGATTCAAGCCTTAAGATCGACTTTCGATCCTACAAATCTTTCTACTTATTCGGTTTCTAAAGTTACGTTAAATCCTATTTATTCTCACCTTGGCAAAGAAGATTTCGCTCCCGAATCCTATAGAGCGATCAAGAACACGGTCCACAAACACTTACAGTTACAATTACATCTAACAATCATTAATTAGCCAAACGTCGATCAATTAACACCGAAAAGCATAAAATGACGAAAAACCCCGAGAGCATCCAAGTAATTTCAAAGTTCCCGATTTCAATGGGTATCGATGAATCGGGTTTTTGGACGAAATTTGATTTCCTAAATTTAATTACAATAAACAATATATCAATAAAAATAAACCCCAAAACGGCCCCCACGATATAAATTTCAAACGGGAAGAGTTTCGACGGAAACTCGGTTTTAGGGTTTAGGTAAAGTTTCCAAAACCACTAAAAACAACTCCCGTAATTAAAATCATTGAGTTCCTCGGCAAGAAATCGAAGAATCAAAAAGAAAACTCCATTAAAACACTATTTGGAGCTTTAGGGTTTGAAGTTTAACTTACCGAGAAGTTTGTAGAACACAGGTGGGAGGCACGATTGTTAGGTGGAAAGGAATCCTAGGCTCGATGGCTTTCCGATGCAACCAAAATCGAGTCGATTTGTCGAGAATTGAAAGAAACTCGAAAATTGGGAATTTGGGAGGGAGCCTCTCGGCTTTGAGGAGGAAGAGAGAAAGAAAAATGAAGACTTTTCTTATTTTTGGTCAAAGATGAGTATTTAAGAAGAAAAGAGAATAGTGAATTGATATTTTTTTAAGAAATTGGAAATGACGGTTGCGTCCTTTAATGACTTTTGACTTATGAATGTAAACCCAAAGTTCTTAAACTATCCCAATTGTGATTAATAATTATTAATTGGCCCGTTAATAATTATTAATACAACCAAAACTAAATTAAGCTATAAATGCAATTAAAAAGGTTTAAACCGAAATAAACTACTAAATTCTAAATTACTGAATCTAAAATAAATCTTTAAATACTTAAATTAAATTAAAATAAATATATATTTTTTTTACCTCAAAAGTAACGGGACGTTACACTTACTTAGACACAAATTAGAATACGGGTTTGGGGTCTATTGTTACTTTATATTTTGTTTATTTTCACTGGGATTGTTGTTAGCTCATGATATTACAAACAATTTCAGGTAATGCTTATGCTCGTGGTTGTGGGAGAGGAGCTGGTGCAGCTTGATCGAGAGGATGATGAAAAAAGGATGGACTAGATACACTTTTAAAAAGTCCATGGACTCATTTTGTTGTATTTGTGTCTTTTGATATGTAATTTTGTATATAAGCTCATAAGAGCTTCTTATTTTACTCTTATGGTTATTAACACTTTTAAACTTTGGAAAAGGAATTGTATTTCCTTACTTTTAAATCCCTGATGTGGAAAATGTATACGGGTTTTGGCTAGCCTAAGTTTCAAACATATCAACGCCGTTCTTTTTTAAAATTACTAAGACTTCCGCTGTGTTTTAGTTTTAAATGATTTAAAAAGAGTCGGGTTGTCACAACCACATACCGTGTTACCATATTCCACACCTCAACATGCTACTATGACCGTTTTACCGCATGTTACCACATCAACACACTACCATACTATGTTACCACATTTCGTACCATAATATGTTACCACGTACCGTGTTACCGCATGTTACCACATCAACACACTACCACGTACCGTGTTACCACATGTTACAAATCCACGAAGATTAAAGTTCCCAAAGTAAGCTAGTACCAAGATTAAAACACTACAATGCTCCTAATGACAATATGTCACTTTGAATTACATAAGTTAACTCCCAACACTAACTTCTAAGCTACTTTGGTCCAAAACTACTCAAAGTACCTTCAATTTCCAAGTTTCTTCTAAAGTTCTCCATAACCTTTTAATATTTCCAAGAATTTCCTCTACTTTACTTTCCCTCAAAACCACTAATTAACTCCAAATACACTTAAACTACGAACTACTCGACCTCACTTCCAAGGTTCATAGTCACCATCCAACACTAATGTCTCTTGACAATTAAACGAATCTCTTAACTTCGATCAAACAGTAACGTAATTTAATTCGAAACATAAAATTACTATCCAACACTTTACACTCACCTTAGCCAGTATGTTGAGCTTGCAAGGAGTTGAGGGAAAAGTTACACGAGCAATTATAAGACCTACAATTAAATTACACCTAATAAACGTTAAATTAACTAAACATCGAATAAACGACATCTAAATGCATAAAATGACAAAAAACTCGATATTTTTACCTATGTAGCTATCGGCCCAAAATAGAGGGGACAGTGTCGATTCAGTTTTCTGGCTTTTAGGCATTTTAGAGGCATTTTAGGTTGGTTTCGAGTATTTTGGAGGGTGGTACAATGAATGAGTAAACATAATTTAAGGTTTTGAACAAGAATTCCTTCCCAAAAGCTAAGTAAAACATAAAAATATCTTAGTTAAAAACACCCTAGCCATCTCAAAGTTTGAAAAAATCAAACAGAATGGGTTTTTGGTTCAATTTTGATTCTAGGGTTACGGAAAATTTGTAAAAACACTTAAAACAACTTCCTCAATTGAAATCTTCAAGTTTCGTGGGGAGAATTTGAAGATTTCAACCTTGGTTTCCATTTAAACACTATTTTAACAAAAACCCTTAAAGATTTAGAAACTTTGTCATAACTTGAGGCCTCTTGAAAACAAAGGAAAAGTTTCAAATGTAGGTTGAAAAGGAAGCTTGAACCGAGGGCTATCCAACACAACAAAGATCGAGATGATCCACAAGAAACAAAGAAAACCCGATAGAAAATTTCTGAAATTGAGGCCCACGACTATTTGAAGAGAAAATGAGATGAGTTTTTTTTTCTAATTTTTGACTAAAGCGGTGTATTTAAAGAGTGGATGAATAGTAAATAGATATTTTAATAAATCAAAAATTACAAACTCGTCTCTTGAATGCTTTTAGCTTATAAAACGAAACCCGAAGCACTTAAACTACCCAAAAGTGATTAAGAACTATTAATTGGCCCGTTAATAATTATTAATATGACCCAAACTAATTTAAGCAAATAAAGAAATTAAAAATGTTTATGAAAGAAATAAACTCCTAAATTCTAAATTATTAAATCTAAAATTAACTTTAAATACTTTAATTAAAAAAATGCCTCAAAAGTAACGGGACATTACACAAGATCATTTGAATCATCCTTTATCATCAGACACTCTAAGAAAGTCTAGACACTGTTGGAACTTGCTTTTAGTGTCTGTTTTAGTCATCATGTCAACTGCATTATCTTCACTAGGGATCTTCTTGATTTCAACAATGCCTTTCTCATATTGATATTCTTGCTATAATGTCGAACTCTCTTATAGGTTTTCTTGCAACTGATAAGTTGAATGGTGAAAATTTCACCACTTGGAAAAATAACATTAATACCATTATAGTCATTGAGGATCACAAATTCATCATTCTGGAGGAATGTCCTCCAGAGCCATCTGCTAATGCCACTTGAACTGTTCGAGAGCCTTATGATTGCTAGATCAAGGAAAACGAGAAAGTTTGTGTCTATATCTTGGCTGGACTTACTGAAGTCGTATCCAAGAAACTTGAAACTCCCCCTACAACATGTAAGATGCTGCAATCAGCATAGGAGATGTTTGACAAAATTTTTAGCACGTCAAACATGAGATCTCAAGTACATCATGAATGCCCGCATGAAGAAGGTAACGTCTTTTAAGGAACATTAACATGATTGTCCGCCTGAATGTGGCTGAGATGAATGGTAGTTCTATAGATGAGACTAGTCAGATAAACATGATCCTATAAACTCTTCCAGAAAGTTTCCTATCGTTCAAAATAAACTATATTTTGAACAAGGTTCGCATGAATATGTCCCAACTTCTTAATGAACAACAGACTTTCGAGTTAATATTTTTTTAAAGAAAAGAAGACACAATGTCTAGAGGTAAATGTTGCTACTGCTCAGGGTGCCTATAGTTCAGGTACTAAGAAGAAAAGGTTCCAGAAGAAGAAGGGTAAGGGAACTACCAACCCGACAAAAAATTCTAAGATTCGAAAAGTCTCCAAAGGGAAGTGCTATCATTGTAATCGTGAAGGGCACTGGAAACAAAACTATCCCAAGTACTTAGAAGAGATGAAAAAGGGTAAAGAAGGTAAATATGATTTGTTCTTCTTGAAAACCTTTAATGTTGTAACCACCCGATTTCGTTAAATCCTTTATATTCAAAGTCACAGCGGAAGACTTGTTTTTTTTTAAAAAGGGCATGGGTACGTTTAAATTTCGGACTATCCGAAACCTGTTTTACATTATTCACAATCAAAGAAAGTATAAAAACATGGAAATACGCATTTCCGATTATAAATAAATTTCTAAAATAGACATAAAATCATAAACATAATTACAAGTTTTAAAATGCTCTCATGAGCTCAAAATACAAGGTATAAGATGATGGAAATATACACAACAAGCATATCCTAGAATGCTAAACAAAACCCATGTCCATGTTCAATCCATCGTCCTTCAATCAAGCAACAACACCTCCTCTACAACGTCCTTTTTGAAGAGAAGTACCTGAAAAGTTGTAAGTGTAGTAACATTAGCATATAAATGCTAGTGAGAGTAAAATAGAGGCAAGTAATTCTATCGACCGAGTTCCATATTTGAAACGGTGTCCAAAGTCATAGCAAGCTCTTTACTACCCATTCCATACTCCCAAAATACAATTTATGCATAATATCAAAATGTAACTCCAATTCAATCAAACATCCAACTACATAAATTAATGAATTCAAGATTTGAAATAAAAGTACTAACGATGATTGTGTCTTTCTAAACCACAACTATCACAGGTAATAATCGTATTTCTTACTTGCTTTGTTACCACATCATATATCACATATTACCACATCTCATGTTACCACATCTTGTACCACGTATTGTTTTACCACATGTTACCACATCTCATATTACAATATATTACCACGTACCATGTTACCACATGTTACCATTCCATGAAAATCATCCTTCCCAAAGTAAGCAAGACAAGGTTAAACACCACTATATCATCAATGGTGAAAAGACAATCTTAGAATATACAAATAAACTCCCAAAAGTTTGCTCACGTTATTTTGGTCCAAAACCACTCAACATACCTTCCATTTCCAAGATCATTCCGAAAATCTTCATAACCTTACAATACTTCCAAGAATACTATAAGACTTACTTTCCACTAAAAACCACTAATTAACTCCAAATGCACTTAAACTACAAACTACTCGAACTCACTTCCAAGGTTCATAGTCACCATCCAACCATTAATATCTTTTAACATCAAGGTAAAACAATTAACCTCAATCAAACAAATTGTCATGCAAAATGAAACATAAAACTACAAACCAACACTTTAATCTCACCTTACTAATGAAGTCGAGTTTCTAAAGAGCCAAAGGAAAAGTAACACAAACGGTTACAACACCTATAAATAAATTACACCTAAAAACATTAATTAACCAAACATCGAAGAAATGACACACCTAAATACACAAAATGACAAAAAAGCCCGTAAATGGCCCAAGGTAGCTCTTGACCCAAAATAGGGTGTTGGGTTTGATTTCTGGCTTTTAGGAATTTTAAAGGCGTTTCGGGTTGGTTTCAGTATTTTGGAGGTTTGTACTATGAATGGGTAAACGTAAATTACGGTTTTTGACAAGAATTCTTTCCCAAAAATGAATAAAACACAAGATTAAACAATTATAAACTACCTAAATCAGCCTATGGTTTGGGTAAATCAAACGGGACGTTTAGGTTTGATCTCGAGTCTAGGGTTAGGGGAAAGTTTGTTAAGTACATAAAACAACTTCCTTAATTGAAATATTCAACTTTCATGGTGAGAAATTGAAGATTTCAACCATAGATTCCATTAAAACTTCAATTAGAAGAATACCCATAAATATTTAGAAACTTTGTCTTACCTTGAGGCCTCTCAAAAACGAAAGAAAGCTCAAAAGGTAGGTTGAAAAGGAAGCTTGAAGCAAGGGCTATCAACCGAACCAAGAATGGAGACGATCCGACGAGAATCGAATAAGACCCAAAAAATTTATTCTCACAAAATGACCCACGACCTTGAAGGAAAATAAGAGAAGGAAAAAAAAATTGAACTACATAATTGTTGGGATTGAGGCCTCTAAAAGAGTTCTCAAACGGAAGTCCCAAGGATCTTTCCATGCAGTATAATATTAACAAAATTCTAAATGCATAAAAAACGAATACTAACCCTTGTCGAGAAGTGTCTGGCTCTTTCTCGTTCTTCGATGGTTACGATCCTAGGACCACCAAAAAGATTTTCCTCCCTAAACACAAAAGAGAATCGGTGCGTGGGCACCATTCTCTTTGGAAAAAGGAAGAGGGAAGAAAAATTTCTTCCCTATACCTTAAGGCCGAGAACGGCAACGGCAAGGAGAGAGGGAGAGGGATTTTTCGAGCCTTCTCTTGGTTGCTTAACCGTGTGTGTTTTGGGGTCACCCCAAAGGTCCTATTTATAGGAAAACCAAGACCTCAGAAAATCTTTGAATATCTTTTTAATTATTAAATAATCAAATAAGATATTCTAAAATATATTTGAATAATAAAGATATTATATTTTATTCCATAATAAAATATCTCATATGTTTTATTTAAAATAATATTAATTTAAATATATTATTCCATATCTTCCATTTAAATTAATCACATTAATTTAAAATAAGATATTCATATATTTTAAATAAAATGAAATGCAAAACTTAGTCAACTCTTTGACCAAGGTGGCGTGTGACCCCACCATGGGTCACACGCCCTATCATCATCCATGATAATATTGGGCATTTTATTTTCCTTTTTATTTAATGGAACAATTCCGTTAAATAATTAAATAAATAAAACTCCTTTTATTTATTCCAATGAATAAAACTCCTTTTATTTATTCCAATAAATAACACTCCTTTTATTTATTTCCTCTTTAATTTGACAATCTCAAATTAAATATTTAAATAGACTCTTCTATTTAAATCCCCATTAATTTTTGACAACTTCAAAATTAATTTAATAAAATAGACTCCTCTATTATATAATTAAATAGACTCCTCTATTTAATAAATAATTAAATAGACTCTTCTATTTAATTTCACTATTAATTAAATAATTAAATAGACTCTTCTATTTAATTTCTTTTAATTAATCAAATAGACTCCTCTATTTGTATTTTCCTTAATTGATTTGACAACTTCAAATCAAATGCTTGAAATCGTTTTTCCAAAGAAATTAATCATCACTGATTTATGTTCTCAATTACATGCGTTAGCTCGAAGGACTTAATGGACCTATTGGACTAAGCTCCAATGATCTAGAATTACATTGATTGAACTCTTTCAATCAATTAATTCTTATTCATTAACTCCTAGATAACTCCACTAAATATCTAGAGTTGCACTCTTAGTACTATAGACATAGTTATGTCCATTGGCTAATATCATTAACTACACTTTGATCTTTCATAAGTTAGTTCGTATCCATGGCTAGGTATTTGCATCGTATTAACCTCCATGAGACATCTTGTTCCTTAAGCCCAACTGATTCTCCAATGAACAACCTTACATAATCTCCAATATGCGTCTTTAACCTTTTCCTTGATTAGAGGAATATGGGGCCCCGCTGTTCAAGATCGAATCAGTCATAAGGGAACTACTTATCTATTTTCCTATACGGAAAAGAGTGAATTCCATTATTGTATAATTACGTTCCCAGCTATAAGCAAGATGCAATACCCAAAGTGGAAGGCATATTGAGCGAACTATATCGAGTCACTCTCACCTATGCAAATCAAAGGCTTGTCTCTTGCAAACAAGAGTTCGTAATCTACTCAAGATTAAGTTCAATTGTACATGATCAACCGGTTGATAAACATAGTGTCTTTCTGTAACGGCTTTCCCAGAAGACAGTAAGTTTATCTTAGTCCAGTCTACTACAATCTCTATTACAGCAACACCCCCACTCACATGTCTCTACATGAGCGATCCAGATGAGATCACTTGTTCCAATTCACAAGTGGGCCGTGTTAGTGGTGTTATCAGAAATAAGGCACCCAACCTTTATTCATATACCACAGACTATTTGTGTTACACTTAAGTGAATCTTCCCACATCATATGCTCACTTTAAGTTATCATAAGTAACTTTGGATCTTATGATGGATTACATTTATTAAACTAATAACAAATGACAATGTAAATATTACTAATTAATAATTCCTTTATTTATTTATAGTTTAATTGGATTACATAAGATTTAGGGCAGAAATCCCAGCAATCTCCCACTTGCACTAAAGTTTTTCAGAGATTTATCTAGTAATCCTAAACTAACCCATATGACTCTCGAACACCTTAGCCGAAAGCGTCTTTGTAAATGGATCAGCAATATTATCCTCAGAGGCTATCTTTGTCACTACAACATCTCCTCTTTGGACTATCTTCCTTATCAGGTGATACTTTCTCTCTATGTGTTTAATTGCAGTCAATTGTATTTATTAAAAAAAAGAGAGAAAAAAATATTGAAGAGTTGTTTTTTTTTTCAAACAAGCTTACAATTTCAAGCTAAATGACACAAAAAACAGGATGGTGACAAAAAATGGAGTTTTGTACACTTATTCATGGATAACTACATAAAGAATTGGATGATGTCAAAAAAACGGAGTTTTCGAAGATGGGCAGTCAAATTGTCATAGATATTTTATTTTAAATACATGGAACTTTTCACCATGGAAGTGAGATTAGTATATTATCAAGCCAATTTAAATAAATATATATGTGTGTGTGTCTGTGTGTATAAAGGATGTATGAATAATATACCACTTGATTGAAATAAAAAATTGTCGAAAAAGTTGTTCAAGAAGAATTGACGGCTTGTTTCTTTTCTTTTTGGCAATCTTGTTCGTTGAATGTAAGAGGATGATTGGATTTTTAAGAAGGTGCCCTAATTCTAATTAAGGAATGAAGATGATAAATATGGAATATGTAAAAAATTCCTCTAATTATTTGGTTTTTGCTATTCAAATTCCAAATTAAATTTTGTACAATTTAAATTCCATATAAATAAATTGGAAATGATCTGAGTCCAAATTTGAGACTAAACTTAAAATTTTGGTTTGTAACTTTAACCAGATAAAACAAAATCCATCAAATTTGAGTTTTCGCTCCACATCAAAGAAAATTATGTGAAATTTCCCAATATAAAGTAAAATATTGAATAAATTCATATTTTGATTAAAAGGTAAAAAAAAAATCAATTATAAATTTTGATTGTAATATGTTTTCAAGATTCATCCACGAACAAACTTGTGCATAAATCTCGAAAAAAGGGGCATTTGTAAAAGGAGAAAATTCAACCATTTACAATTTGCCACATATTTATGTAAATAAATGATAAAATTATATGTCAATAAATAGAGACCTATCATAATTTGATATGTGTCTCTAATTAAATTATAAGACACAAATTCGACAAATAAGATGATGTCACGTGTCTATTTCAATGGTCATTTGATAATATAGCTTGCCCAACCAAATTGTGTCATGTAGCACTCAGGCCTATTATCAAATTAAACCCAACACACCATAAGGCCCATTGAAAACTCTATAAATTGAGTAGGTCATTCATAATGCAAGAACAAGTTTTGGACAGGAAGAAGATTAAGACAATCTTGAAAGGTCTGACGATCCGAGATAATTTCGATGACTCCGAACATCCAAGACGATTCGAAGAAAACAAATATCCCAGACAATTTGAAGAATTTGAAGATTGAAGACCTTGAAGAATTTGAAGATTGAAAACTCCAAAGATTGAACTCGAAGACTATAAACATCCAAGACAACTTGAAGGATTATTCGAAGACAAATTCTTTGAAGATGAAGATCCTACAAGCCCGGAGAGTTATAGTGTTCAAGTTAGAAGATTTCAATCAATCAATCCTTTGATTCCGAGAATACATTGATTGACCCTTGAGTCAAAGTTTATACTTCTGAGAAAGCATCAGAGGAATATTTATTAGAGATTGTATAGTGGGTGACGAATCCACCAAAAATAAATTATGTCTCTACTTTCGAGTTTATGGATTTTGTAATAGTGGAAAGTAGGGTCGAATCCACAGAGATTGGTGAATTAAAATTGGGGGTTTTTTGAAATTTAAAAAGAAATTGAAAAAAACAATAAAAGTTTAAAAAAGATTCAATGGGAGAAAGTTCCAACCAAAGGTGTCATCATTGTTTGATTTATATTATTTGATCATTGATTTTCTAATGAAATCCTAACTCATTCTCTAAATTGGTTATGACTATTAAGAACGTCTTATTAATCTATCCTTCCTTAGTTTGTCGGTAATTAAGATACGATCATTAATTACTTCCCTAATCAATGACAACCCTAGAGTACGACAATAGAATTTAATGAATGACAGCAATAAGATGAGAAGGACAACTAATTCTAGAGTTAGATTGATCGCACATACTTGGGGTTTTGCATGAACCTTTGAATGCTTAGGTATTAATTGTTTACAAGCTTGATGGTTTCATAAATTCTGAGAATTTTCATGATTAACTTTTAATTGTGCTTAATGCTAGAATTGCTAAGAGACTAGCAATAGTCTAAGTTTGGGTGTATTTGAAAACTCGTAATTTATGCCTGTTTATAAGTGGTTTTATCTCTAAAATAATTAAAATATGAATTTAATTGATTTAAAATGTTTATAATAATGTTAATCGTTGAATTTCATGAATGTAGACGAAAACAGCGCTCAAATCGGACTTAAAACGAAGAAGTTATGCTCATTTTAGTGTTGAAAAAGTCTCACCGCCGCAGTAATGGAAAGCCACCGCCGCAGTAATGGAAAGATTAAAAAAATAAGATTATTTGGTGGGTGGAGCAGATAAAGAAGCATATTTTATTGTTTATTTATCTGAAAATATCATATTTTTTCCTATTTAAAGACCCTCTTGTACCCTAATTCAAAGACCCCTCTTACCCTATTTTTCTTAGGACTCTTAGATAGTTTTTAATATCTTTTCTAGTTAATTTCTTTATTCTAACTAGAGAATTATCGAGGTTTGGTTTATGAATTTGTGAGGTTTTGTTCTTCAATTTAATTCCTATTTTCTCTTTATTCATGCTTTCTCTTTGCATATTTTATTGTTAGTTAATTCTTGTGCAATAGGGCCCGCTGTTCACTGATTAATTTTGCATATCGTTAGTTAGAACTTTAAATCTGTAATTGTTTAATTGTTCTAATACAAGTAGCATGATAGCATAAATTGATTAGGATACTTTTTGATTCATGTTATGAGAATTTATGATCTAGCTTAAATGAATTGGTAATCTGTGTTTGTTAGTTAGAATTAAGTTCTTCTCATCTTAATGTTGTTAAAGGGTTAAATCTTATTATTGTATTCTAGGGTTATCCGTTAATTAGGGAAGTAGTCATTTGTAAACTAAAGAGTTGAAGAGAATGTAATTCATGTATTTACTAACGACATACACATCATATATATACACATTAGAGTCTAACCTAATGGGCTTAAAAGTAATGGGCCTAACTATGTAACTATTATAATAAACTCAATAATTATATCTAACACTCCCCCTCAAGCTGGAGCATATGTGTTAATCATGCCCAGCTTGTTACAAAGGTAGTCAATCCGTGGTCCATTCAAAACTTTTGTAAAGATGTCGCCTAATTGTTCTCCAGTCTTCACATATCCGGTAGAAATCAGCCCCAATTGTATTTTCTCACGAACAAAGTGACAATCAACCTCAATATGTTTAGTACACTCATGAAAAACGGGGTTTGAAGCGATATGAAGGGCAGCTTGGTTATCACACCATAGTTTCATTGGATGCAAGACTGAAAATCCCAACTCAATAAGAAGTTGACGAATCCATATCACTTCACAAGCCGATCGAGCCATAGCTCTATATTCGATTCAAGACTAGATCGTGATACAACATGTTGCTTCTTACTCTTCCAGGAGACTAAATTCCCTCCCACAAAAACACAATAACTGGTAGTAGATCTTCGATCTTCTTTAGACCCACCCAATCAGATCCGAGAAGCATTCAATCTCACTATGTCCATGATTGCCATATAGAATTCCTCATCCAGGGGCACCTTTTAAGTAACACAAAATCTGCTTCAATGACCTTCCAATGTTCAATAGTAGGTGAGGACAAATATTGACTCACTATACTAACCGAATATGCAATATCCTGGACGAGTTACGAGAAGGTAATTAAGTTTTCCAACCAACCTCCGGGATCTTTCAGGTTCTTCAAATAATTCACCATCCCTTGTAAGCTGCAAATTAGGATTCATTGGGGTGCTACATGGTTTAGCCCCTAATTTACCAGTCTCTGATAGTAAATCTAACACATATTTCCTTTGAGAAAGGAAGATCCCTTTACTGCTTCTTGTCACTTCAAACCCCAAAAAATATTTTAACGCCCCTAAGTCCTTGGTATGAAATTGACTATGAAGGAAAGTTTTGAGGGATAAAATACCTGCACTATCACTTCCTATGATGACAATGTCATCTACATACACAACCAACAAAATGATCCCAGCTGCAGACTTGCGATGAAAAAGCGAATGATCCGATGTACTTTTTCTCATGCCAAATTGTTCAACTGCCAAGCTAAATTTACCAAACCATGCCCGAGGGCTCTGTTTCAAGCCATACAACGATTTTCTCAGATAACAAACCTTTCCATTCTCCCCCTGAGCAACAAATCCAGGTGGTTGCTCCATATACACCTCTTCGTGAAGATCCCCATGAAGAAACGCATTCTTGATATCTAACTGGTGCAAAGGCCAACCATATGTAGCAGCTAGAGAAATAAACAATCGAACTGACATGAGTTTGGCAACAGGAGAAAAGGTGTCAGAATAATCAATCCCATAGACCTGAGCATACCCTTTAGCAATGAGACGGGCTTTCAAACGAGCAATAGATCCATCAGGATTAACTTTTATTGCAAAAACCCACTTACAACCAATAGCTTTCTTACCTGTAGGTAAATCGACCAAAGTCCAAGTTCCATTTTCTTCTAAGGCCCGTATTTCCTCGATCATGGCATTACGCCACCCAGAATGAGAAAGGGCATCATGAACATTCTTAGGTAAAGACACAGAATCAAGTGATGCAATAAAAGAACACACAGAGGGAGACAAATTGTTATAAGATACAAAAGAAGTAACAGGATACGTACAAGTTCGTTTCCCCTTACCGGAGGGCAATAGGGAGATCAACTTGTGGATCGGATCTCGACGACAAAGCCTCTTGAACGACGGTGGTATCCTGGACATGAATCGGTACAAGATGAGGACGACGGGTAAACACTTGAGGAAAGGGAGGCATAGGCGGGGAGATTGGTAGAGGAGGAGGAACAATAGTTGGTACTTGGAAGGAGGTGGCAAAAGCAAGTCGGTATTTCAGAGGGAGGTGGAACAACGGTAGTAGTGGTGTAGATTAACAAGTTATCATCCTCCTCAGGAGAAATGTACGAGACAGAAGAAGAGAACGGTGTATTTTCCAGAAAAGTAACATCCGAAGAAACCAAATATCTATTAAGAACGGTAGAGAAACATCGATATCCCTTTTGAACCCGAGAATAGCCAAGGAAAATACATTTTAAAGCCTTGGGATCAAGTTTAGAAAGTTGAGGACGAACATCCCGAACAAAACATGTACAACCAAATATCTTAGGTTCTATAGGAAATAAAGGTTTATTGGGGAGCAAAGAGTGGTAAGGAATTTGACCATTAAGAACCGAGGAAGACATGCGATTAATGAGAAAACAAGTAGTAGAAACAGCATCTGCCCAAAAATGTTTAGGAACCTGCATTCGGAAAAGTAAAGCTCGAGCAGTTTCCAACAAATGTCTATTTTTACGTTCAGCTACCCCGTTTTGAGACGGAGTATCGACACAAGATGTTTGATGGAGAATGCCATGTGTGATCATAAAATTTTGAAAAGTGGATGACATATATTCTTTTGCGTTATCACTTCGAAGAGTTTTTATTGAGATATTGAACTGAGTTCGAATTTCAGCACAAAACGCAGAAAAATGAGAAAATACCTCGGAACGAGATTTCATGAAATAAAGCCATGTCATTCGAGAGTAATCATCAACAAATGTAACAAAATACCGAAATCCGGTTATAGAAGCAACAGGACAGGGACCCCAAACATCGGAATGAACTAACTCAAAAGGAGCACTTGCACGTTTATTAACTCGTGGACCATGATTGACACGATGATGTTTAGCAAAGTGGCACGACTCACAATCTAAAGAGGACAAATGCTGAAACTGAGGGCACAATTTCTTAAAAACAGAGAAAGAAGGATGACCTAATCGACAATGAGTATCAAAAGCAGACGATGACGATACTCGAGAACATGCAACAGAAAATTGAGGGTCAAGAACGTAGAGGCCGCCAGATTCATGTCCTTTACCAATAATCTGCTTTGTCGTAAGATCCTGAAACAAACAATAAGTGGGATAAAATGAGACACAACAATTTAAAGAGCGAGTAATTTGACTGACAGACATCAAATTAAATGACAAATCAGGGAGGCTAAAAACACGAGACAAGGGTAATGAAGGAATAGGCTTAGCTTGACCAGATCCAATAACAGCGGAAGTGGATCCATCTGCTAAAGTAACATGAGAAGACGAAGTATGTGGTTCGAATGTGGAAAGTAATTTAGGATTACCTGCCATATGGTCAGTTGCACCAGAATCTATGACCCATTTGAAGGAGGAAGAAACAAGACATAATGTCGATTTACCTGACTGAGCAATAGCAGTACCGGGGGCAAACTGATGATCCATTTTGCCAGCCATCAAATCAGAACAAACTTGTAATTGACCCCGAAAGAAACAAACAATGACCAAGATCAACAAACGGCTAAAGAATTAGCCACAAAAACGAATGATAGTTGAAACCCAAGTAGAAAACAAAACAGATCTGAAAATTGGCCACAAACAGATCTGACCCAAAAATAGCCAAAAAACCAGATCTGGACAGCACACAAAAGGCTCGTTTTCTTCACAAACAGGCACGAGTTGAACCCAAAAACACCACAGAACAACCGGAGATACAATTCCGATCAGACCCAAACAAACGGCGGCGGAAATGGCCCTCTCACTCGCCCTCACGCGCCGGCACGTGAGGAAGGAGGCGGACTGTGCGGCGGCGCGTGTGACTCCACGCGCGGTGGTTTCCGGCGATGGCAACTGCGATTTGACTCTTCGGCGGGCGGCGGTTCTTCCTATGAGGGTGGTGTCAACAAATGACCACTTTTGATCGAGACCCGAACTCGAACCCTAACCCTCTTGAACTAGAATTCACTCTACCAACTCTCAAACAAAATTAAGGACCTAGTACGCTCTGATACCATGTAAACTAAAGAGTTGAAGAGAATGTAATTCATGTATTTACTAACGACATACACATCATATATATACACATTAGAGTCTAACCTAATGGGCTTAAAAGTAATGGGCCTAACTATGTAACTATTATAATAAACTCAATAATTATATCTAACAAGATCGTATCTTGGGAATCGAGAATTTAAGGGAGAGCACTTGTTGTTCCGGCAACTCCCAACTAATTTAGAGAAGAATTTAGGAAGGCATGTTTAGTAATCGATGATCAAATTAATGAACCATAACCAAGATTAACCTTTACTTGGAAGTTTTCTCATTTGATTTCTTATTCTTTTTAATTTTGTTTTATTTTTATTTTTATAAACAACAACTCAAAACCCCCCTTTTTAGTTAACTTTAATTTAATTCCTTTTTCCCTGTGGAGATCGACCTTACTCATCACTACTACATAATTCTAAATCTCAAGAGTAAGTATTTATTTTTGGTGGTTTCGACACCCATCATTTACTTTCTTTTTCGCATTAAGAAGTATGGGTGTTGAAGAAAGAATGTCCCATTGGGCATGCCAATTTGTTCACACAGAATTTCAAATGGAATGAAATTAAATGCGGAATAAATATAAGTTTGTATTTATGAATAATTTGATGTTACAATCTCTAATTAAAATAATCCTCTTATGCTTTCTAAAAAATATATACTTCAATACGAGGGCCGGTTGGCGTCTTTCTCGGATCGTTGGACTGAATCTTTGGCTTTTGAGCTTGTGAAGAATCAATCGATTTGTTGTTGATCTTGAAGCTTGAACACTAAAATCTTTGAAACTTGTGAGATTTTAGTTCTCAACAATTTATCTTCAAGATGGTTTTCAGAGAGTCTTTAAAGTCATCAATCTTCAAAGTCGTCAACGTTTAGAGTCTTGATCTCCGGTCTTCAAGAAGTTTTCAAAGAGTATTTGGTCTTCAAAAAGTCTTTGGTATTTGAGAAGTCTTTGATCTTCAAGGCTTCAATCATCAAAGTCTTCAATCTCAATTTCAAGGTCTTCGATCTTTGGTCTTTAAGAAGTCTTCGATCTTTGAGGTATTTGATTTTCAAAATCTTCAGTCTTTTGTCTTTGAGTCTTTGATCGTCGAAGTCTTCAGTCTTTTCTCTGAATCTTCTCTGTTGTTCTTCGAGATCTTTGATCGTCAAAGCCTTCATTCTTTTCTCTGAATCTTCTCCGTTGTTGACCCTTTGTTTAATAAATGAATGGCCCCCTCTATTTATAGAGTTTTCTATGGACCTTTGGTGGATGTGAGCTTTATCTAATTTGGGCCCAATCGCCACGTGGCATATTTTCATTAGACTAATTATCTCATCCAATGGCAAGGAAAAGGACATGTGGCATTATTTAATTTGCCAATTTAATGTCTTTTAATTTAATTTAAAGACACGTGTCAATTTATGATTGATCTTCATTTAATGACATGTAATTTTGTCACTGACTTGAATTATTACGCTGCAATTTGTAATTTGTCAAATTTTCTTCTTCAACAAATGCCCCCTTTTCGAGATTTATACACGAGTTTGATCGTGGGTGAATCTTGAAAATATATGGAATCACATTTTTTATGCCAAATTTTGATTTTATTTGACATTTTTTCTTGCCCCACATGATTATGATTGGAAATTTTTATTCTCTATCTTTTTTTTTCATCCATCATATCATTTATTTGATGTGGAAAAGAGAAAAACTTTAATTCCATAAACTTGGAGTATTTAATAGGGGCAATTACTGAAATAACATATTTTTGCATACTAATTACTAAAATGTGAGAAGTTTTCAAAAATTACTCAAATAGACCTAATTTTAGTTCAATAAATTATTGAACTAAAAAATTAAAAAATTTAATAAGTTCATTGAAAATAATAATAAAAAATAATCAAATAGTTCAATAAATTATTGACCTTGAACTTAAAAAACCAAAAAACAAATAAACTCGTTAAAATACCTATAAAAAATAGTTCAATAATTAATTGAACTATAATTATGCTACTTGAGCAACTTTTAAAAAGTTGTTACATTTTAGAAATTAGTATGTAGATTTATGCTATTTGAGACAAATTCTTTACTTAATATCATGACAAAATATTATGATTTTGAATTTACATCTCATAAACCAAAATTTAAAGTTTGTTTAAAATTTTGATATTGAATTGATTAGACTATTATCCATAATCTACTTTGTTTGATATGGAAACAAAATAAGAATTCACTTCCATTAAGGAATTTAAAAAAATTGAACTTAAAATTGAAGTAGGATTTGAATTAATTTAATCATTATCTTTTAAAAAGATTTTGATTAAAAAAATATCTTCTTATCTTCGATTTAGATCCCTTCAATTTATTCAATGCACGGATGTATTTCTTTTTCATAGACGAAGGTGGGAGACTTGTACCAAATTCATATAGATCCAAAACTATCTCGTAGCCTCCATATTCGATGATATACTCCAACACATTTGAAGCAATTTGAACTTTGTTGTAGCTTTGGTCGTGGGCATTGTACAACCTTTTTTTATGCATTATATTCACCTCTTCTTTCATTTGCAAACCACGAGGTATACACCTTTTTTTTGGCATCTATCTGACCTCCACCAAATTAAAGAATATCCCTCTATGCTAAAAATGGATCATGCGACTAATTGAAGATGAAAATCAAGATATCAATATGATATCCGCTTATATCATTGAAGAGGAAGATTGGCGACAACCCATTATAGACTATCTCCAATATGGAATACTCCCTTCAAGCTCCCGCCACAGGAGAGAAATCAGGAGAAGAGCGGCTTGATTCATATATTATAAAGATAGACTTTACCGTCGTTCGTATGAAGGACTTTTCCGTCAATGTCTCAGAAAAGAAGAATCAAGTCAGGCACTAGAAGAAGCTCATTCAAGTCTTTGTGGTGCTCATCAATTAGGTCCTAAACTTCATTTTCAATTGAAGAGAACGGTATATTATTGGCCTACAATGGTCCAAGACTAAATGGAATATGCAAAAAAGTGCGAAGCTTGTCAATTTCAAGCTAACTTCATTCATCAGCCTCCAGAGCCATTACATCCAACTATGGCTTCTTGGTCTTTTGAAGCATGGGGACTTGACTTTGTTGGACCTATAATGCCTAAGTCATCTACGAGACACTCTTACATTCTTGCAGGAACAAATTATTTCTCCAAATGGGCAGAAGTCATCGCGTTGAAAAAAGCTAATAAAGAACATGTAGTAGATTTTATTCGTACTCACATCATTTATCGATATGGTATTCCATGTTATATTATAACAGATAATGGAAGACATTTTTCTAATAGCTTCATTGACAAATTATGTTAAAAGTTTAACTTTAAGCAATATAACTCTTCTATGTACAATGCAGCAGCAAATGGTCTTGCATAAGCTTTCAATAAGACGCTTTGCAACTTGTTGAAGAAAGTAGTGTCAAAGACAATGAATGATTGGCAAGAAAAGATTGGAGAAATATTGTGGGCATACAGAACAACTTATCGCATTCCTACTCAAGCTACGCCTTATTCTCTTGTTTATGGTGTGGAAGCTGTCCTTCCTCTTGAAAGAGAAATTTCATTTTTACGAATGGTGATTCAAGAAGGATTAACTGAAGAAGATAATGCAAAGATACGCCTTCAAGAGATTAAATCAATTAATCAATAAATAAATTCCTTTTTTTTTAATGATGATGCACTGAACTTAAAGTTTCCTTTAAGCTTCCTACGTACCCTTTATTTCAACAAACGTGATTACAAAGATGCACCAAGTCAAGACAAAGGAAGATAGAGTAAATCAAAAGCCTTCTACCTTCGAACAAATTCAACCTCTAGCTCCCACAAATCCATCTTTCAAAGATTGAGTATAACAAAGAAAGTGGATCAACATCAAACTTCTGCTTCTTCTCGCTCTTTGGTCTTCCAAAGGTTAAGCGTATCCACATCAAAGAAGAAAAATCAGATTCAAACTTCTATTTTCGATTGTCTCAAAGTATCAAGCGATCAACATCAAGGTAAAGCGAAGATCTTGAAGAAAAGATTGTTGATGGAAAAAAATGATGAAAAATAAATCCAAAGTATCGTCCCTTCACGGATGAAGAGAAAATCTTCCCTTCTCATAAGTACATATGGCTTTTTGAAAGTGGAGCGGCATTTCGTCATTTCTACCAATCCAATTGAACAAGTACATGAAGAAGGTGATGTCAAATGTCCCATAAAATGGAAAATTATCCTTCAATTTTGAGCTTGAAATGTAAGCTCTTTGTTGCAAGAGCCTACACTACATGATATTCCTGTCCTGCATGAGTTTAAAAGGTGAACAGCCCACCTAGCCAAAAAAAAAAAATTTGTTACTATCGAACTACGTTATGACTTGATCCCTATTAATACAAAACGTAGGCAGCTTTAAAACAAAATTTTAAGTCTAGTCCAAACCTTAAAAAAATCAAAATTCTTACCTCATCATCTTTCTCAAGAATATCATGATGAGTTCAAATAATGGTATGTTGTGAGTAACATCATAGTTAGGAGAGACTCAACGATCAATAGTCAAGATTGTTGAATTGGTGACCGCCTATAAATTGGGGGCATGTTGTCTTTACCGTAAGATTTTTGAGTTGGTGACCGCCTATGAATCGGTGGACATGCTGTCTTCACGGCAAAAGAAGTTGACCACCACATGGAGACGAGGCTGACCACTGCATGGAGACAGGGTTGAAAATTGACCACCGCATGGAGACGGGGTAGAAAATTGACAGCCTATAAATCGGGGGTATGTTGTCTTAACTCAAAAGAAGTTGACCACTGCATGGAGACGGGGTTGAAAATTGACCACCGCATGGAGACGGGGCTGACCACAACAAGGAGACGGGGTTGAAAATTGATCACTGCATGGAGACAATATTGACCGCCGCATAGAAACAGGGTAAAGAGATTACCATCGCTCAGAATTAAAGAGTGTCATCACCGCATTTGATTACTTTCAATAATTTTGATCGTTGTTTAGGGACATTATACACATCATAAAATCATGTTACCGATATAGCAAGCCTGCAATGAAAGTGTTAAAAGAAATTAGATGACTGAGAAATTTCAATCGATGATTCATCTCTCTTGAATGATAAAAAAATTTGTTGGCGCTTCAAATAAATTTTACCGATGTTTCTAACCTACAATGAAGTCATCTTAATATATATAAAGAAAATATGGTGGCTGAAAAATGTGAAGTATATTTATACTTATTCTAATCATACAAAATTATCTCTTGAAAGACCTATATTAGAGAACGTATGTATGGAATGGCCTATTTGGATTGACTAGATTGAATTTACCCATAAACCATTTCTATCTCATAAAGCAAGAGAGGTAAACAAATAAAAAAAAGTGTAAAAATTTGGGGGAGGTCAAATAGATGCAAAAAAAAAAAAAAAAAAAAAAACACTACAAGAAAAAACCGGAATATCGTCCCAATATTAGCGATGCAAATATTAGGACGCTATAATGTGAAGAATTTTATTGCTGAAACACAAGTTTGACTTTCTGTGATGCAATTCGTCGCTAATTTAGAAACCCAATAATAGAGACGTATTTTGACTGTGCAATAGAGATGAACTACGCCTCTAATCTTACAACTTAAACTATCTCCTTATATAGAGACACATTCCGTCGCTAAATTATGTCGGGAATTTTTCCCTCCATTTTAATAAGGTGGGAAATGTTCCCGCCAGAACAGAGACTCATTCTGTCTCTAAAATACCGGCGAAATGCTCCTCTTAGATGAAAGTTTATTAAAAACTATATCAGCTTATTCAGAGACATAGTCCGTTGCAAGGGGAAAATGTCATTCTTGATTTATAGACTAATTCCGTCGCTAATAATGGGGGGAAATTTTCCCCCCATTTTTTATGGCTGGAAAGCTTTCCGCCTAATTAGAGACACATTTTGTCTCTAAAAAAGACAGAAGAAATATTATAAATAAGTGTATTGAGAATGGATTTGAATAAAAGAAAATCACGTTTCATACAAAATCTCGGGTGAGAGAAAATACGTGGGTGGATGTATGTTCGTTTGCTTGAAAGGTTTCTCAATGACCAATTTGTAGTTGGGGTCGAAGAGTTTGTTGAGTTCTATCAATCTACCGTGATTTTTCATAACAACGGATAGAAGAAACGATGTCCATGCGAAAAGTGTAAGAATAAGAAGATATTACCGACAGATGATGTAAAGTTACACTTGTACAGTAAGGGTTTTGTTGATAATTATTATCAGTGGGTTTATCAAGGAGAATATGAGGAAACGTTCAATGTAGTGAAAGGCGAGTCATGTCGAAATGAAGGAAGTAGCTCGCAGTTCAATTTGAATGTGAATAAAAGTTCTGAAAAGGTTGAACATCACTACGATCAGCTAGAACAGATGGTTTATGATGGATGCGGTTATCAAGGTGATGGTCCTCAAAATTTATTAAATGAAGATTTAAATCAGGATGCACAAAGAATGTTTCAGATGATAGAATCAGCGAGTAGGCCATTGTATGAAGGTTGTGATGTCACGCAACTTGCAGCTGCTACCGAGTTATTGAATATAAAGGCAGAATTTCACATTCCCGAAAGAGGATACAACTCAATTTCACAATGGTTTCATCATTGTGCTCCTGCGAACAACACGTTACCACACTATAAGAATTTCGGGAATAGGTGACATCCTTTTGGCGTCACCTATTCGAATAGGTGACGGTTTTTTGACCGTCACCTATTTAAATAGGTGACGTCCAAAAAAAACCGTCACCTATTCGAATAGGTGACGCCAAAAAAATGTCACCTATTCGAATAGGTGACGGGTAAAAAACGTCACCTATTCGAATAGGTGACGGGTAAAAAACGTCACCTATTCGAATAGGTGACGCCAAAAAAACGTCACCTATTCGAATAGGTGACGGGTAAAAACCGTCACCTATTTGAATAGGTGACAGGCAAAACGGGTCACCTATTTGAATAGGTGACACCAAAAAAACGTCACCTATTTAAATAGGTGACACTGCCATAGGTGACGGTCACAAAATGACCGTCACCTATTCAAATAGGTGATGCCAAAAGAGCGTCACCTATTGTCTAAAATTTGAGAAAAAAAATATTTTTTTTAAATTAATTATAAATCAAATTTATATAATATACCTGTCAAATTTAATTAAATATTACAATCTCAAAATTTAAATATTACTCGATGCCTAGATGAATTACATTCTATAAACAAAATTAAATCATATCAATACAAAAAAAAAAAACAAATAACTATGACAAATTAATGTTCTTGACGTCAAGATCATCAAGCACCTCATCACCTATGTTGATATGGCATAAAGGGCAGTTGCTAGATCAGCTACGAATATTCGAGATAGAAGGTGCTTGCAATCCAAGGAAACTCTAACGTAGTGTGGTATTGAGTAGTGGACACTGAGAATCCTCTGCTTGAAAGAAATTAAAATATGCTTGTTAAGACATTATGCAGCAAAGCAATTGGAAATCAACAAAAAAAAAATTGCAAAATAACAAAATTAGTAATGACTAACTTGCAGTGTTTTCCTAAAGTTTTTGAGACGGGGTGCTGGGCTTCCATCTAAAAGTGTGTTCTCCAACTTATTTAGGTAAATATAAAATTGATCATAATTATAACTACATTGTTTTGATCAATGTTTAACAACTACCTCAATTCAAAACAAACTCTGCATAAAACAACTAACTCCTATGATGTAAAAACTTACAGCACAAAGCTTCTTAGTACTATTAAGAGCAATCTTAAAATTCTCCAAAGCTCAATCTAGTTAATTTTTATATCAAATAGACACATATAAGACCAACAAAACAAAAAGAAAGATCAAGTTAAGGGGAAACAAGCAAGAGAACATAATAAATCAAACATTCATGGTACTAGAGATAGAGCAACTAAAGAATTATTAACATACAAGCTTGATAAGTGCTTTCTGACTTTAATAAGACACAGTGTGGACACTCAGCTGCAAACAAGCGTACAAAAATGAACATATATATTTTTATTATAATAAACAAGCTATTTCATTGATGAATGAAAAAGCCAAAAAGATCAAAAATTACAAAATGAACCTACCAAAAATTACAAAAATGAACATAGATATTAATTTCTTAGATAAAAATAACATCTTTCATAAAAGAAACACACCTTCGAATCAGAATTAACGACTGCCCATTGGAAACTTTGGGATACAATACTTCTCCATTTATTATGATGGATCTAGAAAATTATTTAAAATGGGAACAATACACCATGGTAAGAAACAAACTAATGAAAGAAAAAGGGCAATAGAGAACACAACTAAGCTTAAACTCAAAACTCGTTGAAAAAAATGGAATTATCAGATTTTCCCAACCCAAAACAGTAGCAAGACGGTGGCTAAGATGAGTCTATGATGGCATCTGAGATGATTTATGGTAGCTGAGACAAGTCTATAGTGGAGAGAAAGCAAACGAAAATGAAATGGACAAGGATTACAATAGAAAAATTCAAATAAAAATGGACAAAATCAAGTTAGTTTGTTATGTTTGAACACCACAAAACAACCAATTACAATTTGTATAGTTTTAAAACAAAAAAAAAACAAAGAAATTATTGAGAATAAAAGAAAGAATGAATTACCTGAATACAAACCATTAAGAGGAGTAAGAGATGGACCATTTCTTGTTCTTAACTTTAGTCTTTGTTAGCTGTTGGTGATTTTCCAACCTTAATTTAAAAAAAAAATCAACATAAGACTAGTATTTTACAAGCGTGAATGGTGAACTATAGTTAAGCAATTATATTATCAACTGTTAGACTTAAACAATAAATCACCAAATTCATATTTTCTTTCTTTTGTTCAGGTAATTTTCGAAAAATATGTTTAGCAGATTAAGTAAACAAAACATTATTCTCACATAAAGATATGAAAACATAATTAATGCATTCGGGACCTTAAACAAATTAAACATATTAAATAAGAACATTTCATAAAGAAAGACAAACTATTTACTCAAGAGATGCACTGGGGACGTTACACAAATTCTAGAAAATGAGTTTGTTTTTTCAATTTAGATGCATCTTGCAGGAAAAAAAAATCAAATATACTAAACTAAAAAGTAGGGTGTGTAAATAACCCTATTCATCCCACACAACAAATCTTCAAACCAAACAGCCCATGGCTAGTAAGATGCCTCGTTGCAGTTGCAAGCAGTGAAAATTTTAACTACATAGTGGTTAGTAAAAGCATTAGTAAGGTCACAATGCTGAGTAGAAGTCGACAAGATCTGCAACAACAAAACTATAAAGAATAAGAAACTCGAGACTCCCCAATTTAACAAAAAACCTAGATCAAACCCATTGTTGTCAATTAAATTAAAAAGGGATAAAAAGATGAGGCCCTTTCTTTTTAAACCACATAACCGGCAAGAAACAAGAAAATAAACCTACATATTAAAAAAATAAAGACCTCTCCATAATCAAAATAGGATAAATTTACATTCTACTTTTATTTAAATGTGAAGAGCTCGAGAAGATTTGCCAACATGGTGAATAAAACAAGCAAATGTTGCACAAGAAATTTCTGGGAACATGAAAAAAAAAAAAGAACAAGCACTACAAAAAAACTGTCAAAATGCGACCAAAAATTTGCGACAAAAAAAAAAGTGGTAGTTTTAAAGTGACCACTTGGTCACTTTCTTTGAAGGTTGACTTTAAGTGACCATCTGGTCACTTTTTTTGCGACCAGATTGCGACCAAAAGTAGATGTAGTCATAAAAAATGGCGCGAAATTATGGCCAAAAGAAGCGACCACTTGGTCACCTATAAAAACGACCATTTGGTCGCATTTTTGTGACTAAAATATGCTTTGGTAGCAAAAAATGGCGCGTAATTTTGGAGGGAAAAAAGCTACCAAGTGGTCACAATTAAAAGTGACCACCTGGTCGCAATTTTTGTGACCTTTTTTGGGGAGTGGTAGCTTAAAATTGGAGGGAAAATAGCTACCAAGTGGTCACAATTAAAAGTGACCACCTGGTCGCAATTTTTGTGACTAAAATATGTCTTGGTAGCAAAAAATGGCGCGTAATTTTGGAGGGAAAAAAGCTACCAAGTGGTCACAATTAAAAGTGACCACCTGGTCGCAATTTTGTGACCTTTTTTGGGGAGTGGTAGCTTAAAATTGGAGGGAAGATAGCTACCAAGTGGTCACAATTAAAAGTGACCACCTGGTCGCAATTTTTGTGACTAAAATATGTCTTGGTAGCAAAAAATGGCGCGTAATTTTGGAGGGAAAAAAGCTACCAAGTGGTCACAATTTAAAGTGACCACCTGGTCGCAATTTTTGTGACCTTTATTGGGCAGTGGTAGCTTAAAATTTTGGCGGGAATTAAGCTACCATATGGTCACATTAGAAAGTGACCGGATGGTCGCAAATTATGTGATTTTATATGACCAATAATTTATAAATAACTATTTTTTAACACATGCGATGCTTGCACGTGGAATTTTTTGTCTTATTTTACAATTCAATAATTGTATACTTAAGAGTTTTATGTGTATTAGTTAAAATGTTTGTTAATCAATTTTTAAATTATATTTATTTTATGAACAAATAAAATATTTAATATTTTTGATTTTTTCCCACTGTATTTATGGGGTAATTTCCTTTTACTTTATCTATTTTACCCCATAAATACAGTCGGAAAAAATCAACAAATATTAAATATTTTATTTGTTCATAAAATAAATTACATTATAAGCTTAGAAAGAAAAAAAAAAAAAAAGAATAGATGATTGAAAAAATTACCAATAATTCCAAACTTTCAAGATGTGGTTAATTTTATTGATTGCATTTCTTAACAATAATAATAATGTCAATTAAATAAAAATTATTCACTTTCAATTAATATAAAAACTCTTCAAGATCAATAAGCTGCTATCTAAACGCCTTTAGATTTTTCTAAAATTTGTGTAGAGTAAATAATAATATTTAACCTCGTCTTGAAAATATCTGAATTTCATACAAAGAGAGAACAATAATATTGTACAGAGAAGAATTATATTTTCCTTAAACCTCTAGTTGAATCTAGTCGTTTGACTCTTTTTTGTTCAAGAAAAGCATTTACAATTATGAATAAAGCAATAGACCAAACTTAAAATCAAAAGATGATGAAATACGATGAAAATGAAATTAACTTTTTTTTTTATTATAAGAAAGATTCCTCTTGATTTCAACTTTGACATGTTTATATCGAATTCTGCAGTTGGAATTGCTTCAAATGAATATGTGGATGCAAATTAATTATATATAAATATGTACATCTTCAATAGTCTATTTGGTTCCCTTCTAGCACTTTCTATCTTGAAAAACAAGAATAAAATTATCTATATCTATTAAAAAAAACTCTTAAATAGAATCAAATAGTTCCAAATCAAGAATTACAAAAATTTATCTTGAAAATCATGAAGAAACATATCAATGAATATAACAACATGGAAACAACAGTTCCCGTCATATGTAAATATCAGAAAGTAACCCAATATACAAAAAAAAGTATAATATACATATTAATATTTGCGACCAGGTGGTCGCAATTTCACAAAAAATGTGACCACATGGTAGTAATTTAGAAAGGAAAGGCGACCAAATGGTCGCATTTTAGGATTTAGGGTTTAGGGTTTAGGGTTTGGGGTTTAGGGTTTAGGGTTTTGGAAAGAAATGCGACCAAATGGTCGCATTTTTGCAAAAGTATAATAATATTTTTTAAAAAATACAATTGAAATTGCGACCGTATGGTCGCAATTATGGGCGGTAACTTTAAATTTTCATGAAATTTATGGCGGTGAATTTAAGTAATGCGACCATTTGGTCGCAATATTTGGCGGTGAATCTCATAATTGCGACCAGATGGTCGCAATCGTTGATGGGGACTCGTGAAATGACAGCTATCCTTGGTAATGGCAACTGGGCGACCATTTGGTCGCTTTTTCTATAAATGCGACCAAATGGTAGCATTTGTATTTGGAAATGCGACCATATGGTCGCAATTTCCCCAGCACGCGTGACTGTTCATTTCCTGTCATAATTACATATTTGCGACCAGTTGGTCGCAAAATATGATTTAAATTTCCATCCCTTTCCTTTCCCCCGTTTCTTTTTCTCTTTTCCCGTTTCTGCTTTCTCTTCTTTTCTTCTTTTCTCTTCTTCGCTGCCTCTCTCTTTTTCTTCCTCTCTTTTTGTTCGTTTCTCTCTTTCCCCTATCCGTTCCCCGTTATTTCTTCCCGTTCCCGTTCCCATTCTTCCTCTAAACCGAAAACCCTCAACCACCAATCCCGGTTTCGATTACACGAGGTTAGTTTTCGTAACAAATTGAAGTTTAGTTTAAGAATTTAGAGTTTACTTAGTTTTAGTTTTTAGTTTTTAATTATGTAGTTTAGTTTAGTTTTGTTAATTAAATTAGTTTTAGTTTAATTTAGTTTTAGTTTAAGTAGTTTAATTTAATTAGTTTAGCATTAACTAATTAATTAGTTTACTTTAATTTTATTACTTTAAGTAATTTTAGTTTAATTAATCTAATGGTTTAATTAATCTAACTTAGTTTACTTTTAATTCAATTTAAGTAGTAATTAATTTAATTACTTAATCTAATTTAGTTTAATTACTTATTTAGTTTATTTAAGATAGTTTACTTTAATTTAATAAAATTAAACTAAATTAATTTATAATTACACTAGAATTGATGTAACGTCGCGTAAATTTCACGGTAATTTTTTTTATTTTTTTTAATTTATTTATTTATTGTTATTTTATTTTATGATTTTATTTATTCATTTAGTTAATTATTTAATTCTTATTTACTCTAATTATAATAGCATTCATAGTTAGTTAGTTGTTAATTAATTAGAATAGACTAGTTAGTTAATTAGTTAAAAGTAGTGTAGATTAGATTAGTTTAATTATTAGACCCTAATGGCAATAGTAAATTGAATGGATGAGAAAAAAAGGGCCCACTTGACCTTATCCAAAGAAATAGGGTTTTGGGACATGCTGGGAATTTTTCAAAAAGATTTTTTTATATAAATTCCTAATCCTTCTTCCTTCAGCTCCCAGCCGCGATTCGTCCAAACCGTGCCCCGTTTGATTTTTTCGTTATTTCTTCATTCTCTCCATGAACCAACCCATCTCCCTTGTCTTTCGTTTTCCTCTCGTTTCGTGCTTCCCGTCCTAGCCGTGCTTACCACCCCGACTGCCATTGAAGGACAGAAACGGAGCTCGACGGAAACGCATAAGAAAAGGGCGTTTTTCTTGATTTTAATAGCTAATGATTCGGGTTTTTCCTTCAGTTAATGTGAGACAAGTTTATAGCCAACTTCTCCCTTTCATTTTTGAGCAGCAACTGCCATAGGAAACGGCCGGATTCTGGGTTCAAAACACGCCGGAAATGCAGAGAGGAGGAGCTTGTTTCTTCGGTTTTGGAAAGGTAAACAATTGGGTTTTGTTTCGGGTTTCGTTTGTAGAACAGGAGGGATCTATTACTAACTGTTTTCCTCTCAAAATCCGGTTAGCTTTGGACTGAACCCTTGCCTTGAAAATCGGGAATTTCACTCGTCGGACTCGGTTTGGAATAGGGATTTGGAGCGCGTATTCGTCCCCACGTTCAAGCCATCCGTTTTAGTCGACCATTCCGATCATTTTCCCAGTCAAATCTTAAGAAAACGCACCGGAAAGCCAAGGTAAATCGCCGCCGTTTTTCTCCCTGTCGTGCGTGGGCCAGGGTGTGTTGGTGAGGGAGAACGGTTCCATTGAACCGGCGTGGCGGTTCACCTGAACCGGTTCAGCCTGGTTCAACTGATTTTTCTTGCAATTGGAGTCGATTCTCGCTATTTTGGTCCGGTTCTTTCGCTAATTAATTGTAATTAACTATTTTCCAGGTGCCGGGAAACTTTAGGGACTTTGGTTTTGCTTAATTAAAAGCCGGTTCTCGTTTATTGATCGATTGCTAATCCCCAAAGGTGAGGATAAATAGAATTTTACAGTAAATTTAGAAATCAAATACTTGAACGATTTGTATGACTCGGGAGTTAAGTTAAAATTGGATATAAGTGAATTAAAGCATGCTAATTTCGTGAAACTATAGGAATCGGGAGTATAGATTTGATATGCGAATTCATGGGTTAAAATTCTTGGGAGTTTAAGCATAATTTATTGGATTACTTCGGTTATCGCTTAAAGAATGTTTACCATGTGCTCTTGGATGTTCAATTTAGTTATCGAGCTATCCTTGATTAATTTAATTCTTACCGAGACCGGGCCCTCCCATCATTGGATATATTATGTTCTTAGCAATTATTTACGATATCGATGTTTCTCTCGATTACACCGAGTATTACCAAGACTGGGCCTCCCGCATTGGTTATATTATGCCCTTAGGAATTAGTTATGATATCGATGTTTTTCGATTACACCGAGTTATAATCGAGACTGGGTATTCCAAGGATTGGGCCTACATTACAATTATTCGATTTGCAGGATTATCGTGAATTTATTATATGCATGTGCTTACGAGCCTATTCATGCTATACTCTTAACCAATGACAATCGTTCTCTTCTCCTGGACATCGTTACTATTTAGTGGCCCTGAAAATGATTCTCCGTTTAACATTCTGATTCCTGCATTTCTGATTCATTACTATCACACTTGTTTGCTTGGTGATGAATAATGAGATAATGTATAGACTGCGTGTGCTTGCATTTTCTGGTATTATTCATGGTTCGGTATATGTATCATGAGGTATGCATTGACTACGTGAGCTGCATTAACGGAGGAGTTGAATAATGAGATAATATTTAGTTGTGTGAGCTAAAATTATCTGGTATTATTCATAATTGCTATGATACATATACATTATAGACTGCATTGACTACGTGAGCTCTGCATGTCATTGGTGAGATAACGGGATCGTGCATTGACTACGTGAGCTGCACCATCTGACGTTATTCACCCAGGAGGTTCTATTCTATGATGCATCGACTACGTGAGCGAGCATCGGTTCTTGATAAGAAAGTAAAGGCTTTGAGAGCTTTACTTGATATTGGAGGTGAGATAATGGGATCGTGCATAGACTACGTGAGCTGCACCATCTGACATTATTCACATGTTCTATGATCTTGTACTATATTCCATGTTTCTTATTACATGCTCTCTGTTCTATAACGCCTAGGCTACGTGAGCTAGCATTTGATCTGATCTATGATGCATCGACCACATGAGCGAGCATCGGTTACTTTGAGAGCTTACTTGATATTGGAGTGAGATAATGAGATCGTGCATAGACTACGTGAGCTGCACCATCTGACATTATCCACAAGTTCTATGATCTTGTTCTATATCCTACGTTCTATGTTCTATGCTCCGGTTCATGTACCTGTTCTATGATCTTGTTCACATTATTAGTTAAGACCTTGGTAGCTCAACCCATGTTAGGTCTTATCCTGAAAATAATAACTTATGATTACATACCCCGATTATCTAAAGTTGGGAGATTGATTACCTATTTGATCCTTAATCGTGTTTCCTACCCTTTATCCTCGGGAGAGTCACATAACCCTGCTCTCGGAAGTGGGATTGGGTAGTTAAGAGACAGTAGGATTCGTTGGACACAAATCCGGATGGGATTTGATGTTCTAAAGTTACTTTCTATTCAATTTATCTTCACTGGGCCCCCCGCTCACTATATTACACTTTCAGGTTCGACGTCGTCGTGCTCGTGGAGCTGGTGCAGCGTGATTAGCAGATCGATGATGATGGATGGACTTGAGTCAGTATAGTCCATGGACTTGTCTTCCTTATTTCATATCACTTCTTATGTATTTTGTTGAGCTCTTTGAGCATTATTATTTACACTACTTGTCCTTATGCATTTTCTGGATTTATGTAATAACTTACTTTATAGTTTGAACTTAAAAAGGGAAGCGCTTCCCATATTTGAATATTTAAGGATTTGGATTTCATTTGAAATGAAAGGATGTTTTAACGATTTACAGGTTTTCTATTCTTATTTCAAGTCTTCGGCTTGTGCTATTATTAAATTCTATTTTTAAGAGTCGGGTCATTACAGTTGGTATCAGAGCCTAATGGTTCTGTAGACTTCGTGCTTCGCACGTTTGTTTTTTTATTTTCCATGTTTTGCTTTAAGTCCATCATCTAGTCATCGTCTTAATCAGCTGCACCAGGTATTCCTAGACCTTTACTTTTGAATTGTGCTACTTATGCTTTAATAGTAGCGTAGTGAGTTATATTTTGCTAAATATCTTATCAAATTGCATCTGTGATTTTTTTTATCGCCTCGTAAAAGCCACGATGTGGTGATGACTATTTGACCTCTGATTAAGGTCTTGGTAAGGGAGCTGAGAATGTTAGTGTACTTTTGGAGGTTATATACCTCATGTAATAGGGGGACATGCTTGTCTGGGACCCATTAATAAGAGATGAAAACACTCGGGTGAGTATTTATTAAGAACTAATCGGTCTGGCACTGGTCCAGTAACCTAGATTCAATTCAAGGAAAAAGTCTCTGGTCTGAGTTGTGAAAGTTGAGTTACGGTAAATGGTAAATCATTGTGATAGTATTGTGTTAAAAGAGAAGTGTGATGCCACTAAAAAGGGGAAATTGGAATACTTCGTGATGAGTCCCATCGAGGACCATTAACGACTCTGTTAATTGGTTAATGGCCTAGTTTGGTCGCTTTTACGCTACGATGTATCAATCAGAGTTGCTGAGTCTACCACATGTGAGTCTGGACCATTGGGTTCGAGCTGTGTGTTTCCACCCCTCTTGAGAAACATGTCATTGTGGATAGGATGGTTCGTACTGATGATCGATGTATTTTGGACTGTTATTTGCATGCTACTCTGATTGTGATACCTATGTCTGATTTGAATGTGATTCTGGTATGGATTCGCTATCACCTAATCATGTCAGAATTGGTTCTTCTGAGAAAGTCCTTGACTTGTAGGATTGTGTGGGTCTGGCTTTCATCTTTGCGGGACTCGTAGTAGAGTCACACCTGCTATAGTTTCTATGGTTCAAGCTAGATCACTTTTAAGTGATGCAGCGTGGAGTTACCTAGTCAGTGAAGTTGATACCTCGGTAACCGAGCCTAGTTTGGGTTTAGTACCAGTTGTGAGGGATTTTGCCGAGGTATTTCCATAGGGGTTTCCCGGATTACCACCTGTTAGAGAGTTAGATTTTCAGATCGAGGTTAATTATGGAACAATGCCGCTGTCTAAGGCACCCTACAAGATGACACCTTCCGAACTAAAAGAACTCAAAAGTCAGTTTAAGGGCTTTTGGATTTAGGATTCATTCGCCCTAGTGTCTCCATGAGGAGCACTCGTTTTATTTGTGAAGAAGAAAAGTGGTTTGATGAGATTGTGTATTGATTACCGAGGATTGAACCGAGTCACTGTGAAAAATAAATATTCTTTGCCCAGGATTGAGGATCTTTGATCAGTTGAATGAAGGTACTGTCTTTTCGAAGATAGATTTGAGATCCGGTTACCATCAGTTGAGGATTCGAGAGGATGATATTCCTAAGACTGCGTCCCGGACGCGTTATGAACACTGAGTTTGTGGTTATGTCTTTCAGGTTGACAAATGCGTCGACAGCTTTTATGGATCTCATGCAAACTATGTTTAGGAGGTTTATAGACTCCTTTGTTATTGTGTTCATTGATGATATTTTGATTCATTCTGAGAACGAGGAGTTGCATGCTATACTCCTAGAGAATGTTTTGACGGTGTTGCGAGAGCAAAAGTTGTTGCAAAGTCCTCTAAGTGTGAGTTTTGGCAAAAGAAGTGGTCTTCTTAGGCCATGTGGTTTCGAATAGAGGAGTGATGGTGAATCCCTCTAAGATTGGAGCGATGAGTGGTTGGCCTAGACCAACTAGTGTGACCGAGATTTGTAGTTTTCTTGGGCTTGCTTATATTATAGACGATTTGTGCAAGACTTTTCCAAGATAGCATTAGATTGGACGTTTTTGACAGAAAGTGGACTTTGTATGGTCCGAGAAGTGTGGAGAGAGCTTTGGGGAGCTCGAGAAATGATTAGTGACCGCATCTGTTCTTGTATCCCCGGATAGATAAGGTGGTTTGACTGTGCATACTGATGCTTCGAAGAAGGGTTTGGGTGCGTTTTGATACAACATGGTAAGGTTATAGCCTATGCTTCTCGTCAATGGAAGGAGCATGTGAAGAATTACCCCCACCCATGATATGGATTTTACAAGTGATTTGCCAAGGACAGGTAAGGGTTAATGACATAAATTGGATAACAGTCAATGGATTGATCAAATGTCTTGGATAAGTGGACTCAATCTTAACGGAAAAACGGAATAGTGGACTTACGAGTAGAAACTTGGGCTTAAATATTTTGGATAAGCTTTTGAGGTCTGAATGGAGTAAAAGTCACTATAGAGTCAGATCAAGACAGCTGAATCATTTTAAAATGTTCACAGAGTTCACCTTATGCCATGCACATCAAGTTAAACCTCAGTGTTGTTCTCATCATCAGGTAAATGGTCAGACCGGATGGATCAAGCAGATTTTGAGTTTACGCTTCAAGTTTGTACTCTAAAGTAAGGACACTTAGAATAATCAGTCATTTCAGGTGTAGTTGTTTACAACATCGGGTATCGACCTACTACGGAAAAGGTACCAAAGGAGATCTTGCATAGTCAAGTTGTAGATTGACAGTTTGGTGAGACGAAAGGTTGAAAGTAAGATGTTTGAGCTGAGCTAATTTAGATAACTAATGGGCCTTTCAACTTGACCCCGTGAGGGATGAGAACTGAACAGATTGGGTAGAAAAGATATGTAGACAGTTGGCATCAAAATTCAGAGTTGTGTGAACAAGGCTGTGAGATCTTGTTACTGACTTCAATGATTGATTCATGAGATATGAGTCAGAGGGCAAGTTTAGCTATTCATATTGAACCGACTGAGAATTCTCGACTGAGAGGGACAGACCGCTTATTGGTTGGCCTTGCCACCAGTGTGGCTTAGAGTGCATAGTATGTTTAGAATGTTCGTGTTTTGGAATTACCTTTCGGCTAGCGATGCTAGATACAAGCTCACTTTATGGGTTGTTTTTTTTTTATAGAGATTTGGATGTTGTGCGTTGAGTTCCGAATTTCAAAACCAGTGTCGTTGTAATGATTATGGAGATTTTGGACTTCGGTGGAAAGGGATGTTTATGTAAATGACTGGTTGTGAGATTTATAATTTTGGATGGCTCTACAGGGAGTTGAGACGAGTATATATCATTAAATGTGAGTAAGTTTCTGGTGTGAACCGTTTTACAATAACTGTTTAAACTTTTGAGCCGTGAGAAATTACAGGCAATGCTCAGATTAATTGCGATAGAATATGAGCAGTGTATAAAAGTGAATCATTGATTTATACTCAGATCCTTAGATGGAGTATATATAATATTTGTTCTGTGATGAACGACACGATTATGAGGATATTGGGGACCTTGGATGAAATAGGTCGAGTTGTCAATGAACAAGGTTGAGATGTTTAATAAAGTGGGAATTTATTTGGCTAATGCTTATTGGTCGAGAAAATTAATGGTGGTAACTTCATTTTGGTAATATTCTTGGTCGAGAATATTAGAGGTAACGTTCTTATTTTGCTAATGCTTCTCGGTCGAGAACATTAGTGGTAATACATGGAATATGTGATGTTTGCGATTGATTATGAGCCGGTAGCCCTGGATGAGTATTTTTCCTATGAGGAGACACCTGTTTAGATCTTAGCTTCAGAATAGAAAATATTGAGAAATAAAACAATTAACTTGGTCAAAGTTCTATGGAGAAATCAAGTATCGGAAGAGGCCCCGTGGGAATGTGAGGATGATATGAGAACCCGATACCCTCATTTGTTCGCTTAGAAGTACTTTTCGAGGACGAAAAGTCTTTTAAGGTGGGTGGACTGTAACGTCGCGTAAATTTCACGGTAATTTTTTTTATTTTTTTTAATTTATTTATTTATTGTTATTTTATTTTATGATTTTATTTATTCATTTAGTTAATTATTTAATTCTTATTTACTCTAATTATAATAGCATTCATAGTTAGTTAGTTGTTAATTAATTAGAATAGACTAGTTAGTTAATTAGTTAAAAGTAGTGTAGATTAGATTAGTTTAATTATTAGACCCTAATGGCAATAGTAAATTGAATGGATGAGAAAAAAAGGGCCCACTTGACCTTATCCAAAGAAATAGGGTTTTGGGACATCTGGGAATTTTTCAAAAAGATTTTTTTATATAAATTCCTAATCCTTCTTCCTTGACTCCCAGTAGCGATTCGTCCAAACCAGGTGCCCCGTTTGATTTTTTCGTTATTTCTTCATTCTCTCCATGAACCAACCCATCTCCCTTGTCTTTCGTTTTCCTCTCGTTTCGTGCTTCCCGCCCTAGCCGTGCTTACCACCCCGACCGCCATTGAAGGACGAAACGGAGCTCACGAAACGCATAAGAAAAGGGCGTTTTCTTGATTTTAATAGCTAATGATTCGGGTTTTTCCTTCCGATTAATGTGAGACAAGTTTATAGCCAACTTCTCCCTTTCATTTTTGAGCAAGAATCGCCATAGGAAACGGCCGGATTCTGGGTTCAAAACACCAGGAAATGCAGAGAGGAGGAGCTTGTTTCTTCGGTTTTGGAAAGGTAAACAATTGGGTTTTGTTTCGGGTTTCGTTTGTAGAACAGGAGGGATCTATTACTAACTGTTTTCCTCTCAAAATCCGGTTAGCTTTGGACTGAACCCTTGCCGGAAAACTGGGAATTTCAGCTCGTCGGACTCGGTTTGGAATAGGGATTTGGAGCGCGTATTCGTCCCCACGTTCAAGCCATCCGTTTTAGTCGACCATTCCGATCATTTTCCCAGTCAAATCTTAAGAAAACGCACCTAGGAAAGCCAAGGTAACTCGCTGCGTTTTTCTCTCGTCGTGCGTGGCCGTGGGCGTGTGTTGGTGAGGAGAAACGGTTCGATTGAACCGGCTTGGCGGTTCACCCGAACCGGCTGACCTGGTTCAACCGATTTTTCTTGCAATTGGAGTCGATTCTCGCTATTTTGGTCCAGGTTCTTTCGCTAATTAATTGTAATTAACTATTTTTCCAGTCGGAAACTTTAGGGACTTTGGTTTTGCTTAATTAAAAGCCGGTTCTCGTTTATTGATCGATTGCTAATCCCCAAAGGTGAGGATAAATAGAATTTTACAGTAAATTTAGAAATCAAATACTTGAACGATTTGTATGACTCGGGAGTTAAGTTAAAATTGGATATAAGTGAATTAAAGCATGCTAATTTCGTGAAACTATAGGAATCGGGAGTATAGATTTGATATGCGAATTCATGGGTTAAAATTCTTGGGAGTTTAAGCATAATTTATTGGATTACTTCGGTTATCGCTTAAAGAATGTTTACCATGTGCTCTTGGATGTTCAATTTAGTTATCGAGCTATCCCTGATTAATTTAATTCTTACTGAGACTGGGCCCTCCCATCATTGGATATATTATGTTCTTAGCAATTATTTACGATATCGATGTTTCTCGATTACACCGAGTATTACCGAGACCGGGCCTCCCAGGATTGGTTATATTATGCCCTTAGGAATTAGTTATGATATCGATGTTTTTCGATTACACCGAAGTTATAATCGAGACCGGGTATTCCAAGGATTGGGCCTACATTACAATTATTCGATTTGCAGGATTATCGTGAATTTATTATATGCATGTGCTTACGAGCCTATTCATGCTATACTCTTAACCAATGACAATCGTTCTCTTCTCCGATTACTGTTACTATTTAGTGGCCCTGAAAATGATTCTCCGTTTAACATTCTGATTCCTGCATTTCTGATTCATTACTATCACACTTGTTTGCTTGGTGATGAATAATGAGATAATGTATAGACTGCGTGTGCTTGCATTTTCTGGTATTATTCATGGTTCGGTATATGTATCATGAGGTATGCATTGACTACGTGAGCTGCATTAACGGAGGAGTTGAATAATGAGATAATATTTAGTTGTGTGAGCTAAAATTATCCTGGTATTATTCATAATTGCTATGATACATATACATTATAGACTCGCATTGACTACGTGAGCTCGCATGTCATTGGTGAGATAACGGGATCGTGCATTGACTACGTGAGCCGCACCATCCGGCGTTATTCACCCAGGAGGTTCTATTCTATGATGCATCGACTACGTGAGCGAGCATCGGTTCTTGATAAGAAAGTAAAGGCTTTGAGAGCTTTACTTGATATTGGAGGTGAGATAATGGGATCGTGCATAGACTACGTGAGCTGCACCATCTGACATTATTCATATGTTCTATGATCTTGTACTATATTCCATGTTTCTTATTACATGCTCTCTGTTCTATAACGCCTAGGCTACGTGAGCTAGCATTTGATCGATCTATGATGCATCGACCACATGAGCGAGCACCGGTTACTTTGAGAGCTTACTTGATATTGGAGTGAGATAATGAGATCGTGCATAGACTACGTGAGCGCACCATCGACATTATCCACAAGTTCTATGATCTTGTTCTATATCCTACGTTCTATGTTCTATGCTCCTGGTTCATGTACTGTTCTATGATCTTGTTCACATTATTAGTTAAGACCTTGGTAGCTCAACCCATGTTAGGTCTTATCCTGAAAATAATAACTTATGATTACATACCCCGATTATCTAAAGTTGGGAGATTGATTACCTATTTGATCCTTAATCGTGTTTCCTACCCTTTATCCTCGGGAGAGTCACATAACCCTGCTCTCGGAAGTGGGATTGGGTAGTTAAGAGACAGTAGGATTCGTTGGACACAAATCCGGATGGGATTTGATGTTCTAAAGTTACTTTCTATTCAATTTATCTTCACTGGGCCCCCCGCTCACTATATTACACTTTCAGGTTCAGACGCGGTCGTGCTCGTGGAGCTGGTGCAGCGTGATTAGCAGATCGATGATGATGGATGGACTTGAGTCAGTATAGTCCATGGACTTGTCTTCCTTATTTCATATCACTTCTTATGTATTTTGTTGAGCTCTTTGAGCATTATTATTTACACTACTTGTCCTTATGCATTTTCTGGATTTATGTAATAACTTACTTTATAGTTTGAACTTAAAAAGGGAAGCGCTTCCCATATTTGAATATTTAAGGATTTGGATTTCATTTGAAATGAAAGGATGTTTTAACGATTTACAGGTTTTCTATTCTTATTTCAAGTCTTCCGCTTGTGCTATTATTAAATTCTATTTTTAAGAGTCGGGTCATTACAGTTGGTATCAGAGCCTAATGGTTCTGTAGACTTCGTGCTTCGCACGTTTGTTTTTTTATTTTCCATGTTTTGCTTTAAGTCCATCATCTAGTCATCGTCTTAATCAGCTGCACCAGGTATTCGTAGAATGCTCCCAAATTGTACATATAAAGTCCATGTCCCGAAAGCCATCCACTCGTGATCAAGCAACACCATCTCCTCCACCTCGTACCCTACTAAGAGTAATACCTGAAAAAGTTTAAGTGTAGCAACATTAGCATAAAAATGCTAGTGAGAATAAAATGGATGCAAGCACTTCTATGGACCGAATCCCATATCGGAAGATGTGTCCAAAAATCTAAGTACTCTTGCACAACCCATTCAATATTCCAAAGTACTTTACATAATAAGATCAATCCATTCTACTAACTCGTAAATTCGGAAAGTAAATATTCAAGCTCGTAAAATAAAGTAGGTACTAGTGCTTAACAAAGTAAATGACAAAGTAAATAACAAAGTAAATAACAAAGTAAATGACAAAGTAAATAACAAAGTAAATAACAAAGTAAATGACAAAGTAAATAACAAAGTAAATAACAAAGTAAATGACAAAGTAAATAACAAAGTAAATAACAAAGTAAATAACAAAGTAAATAACATCCGTGACCACTTATCACCAATCATAACCATTCCGTGACCTCCGTGCATAACGATAATATGCATGCATAACGATAATATGCAAGTCACCAATCACAATCATTCCGTGACCTCCCTGCATAACGATAATATGCATGCATAACGATAATATGCAAGTCACCAATCACAATCATTCCGTGACCTCCGTGCATAACGATAATATGCATGCATAACGATAATATGCAAGTCACTGTGACATCTATGCATAACGATAATATGCAAGCATAACGATAATATGCAAGCATAACGATAATATGCAAGTCAACGTGACATCTATGCATAACAATAATATGCAAGCATAACGATAATATGCAAGTCAACGTGACATCTATGCATAACGATAATATGCAAGTCAACGTGACATCTATGCATAACGATAATATGCAAGCATAACGATAATATGCAAGTCAACGTGACATCTATGCATAACGATAATATGCAAGTCACCAATCACAAACCATTCCGTGACATCCGTGCATAACGATACTATGCAAGTCACCGTGACATCCGTGCATAACGATACTATGCAAGTCACCAATCACAAACCATTCCGTGACATCCGAAAGTGAATCTCATCACTAATAATATCGTACTAACTCGATTCTACACAAGAATCTCTCCAAAGTTCTTTTAACTATTCTAAAACTACTCAAGATAAAAGGAGTACATAATACTCTTCTCCAAGTTCGGAATCTAATTCTCCTCGAGAATAATAACTTAATCCACCAATAACATCTTACTTTAAACAACAACCAATCTTATTTCATTCTCTTTAATACCTTATATCTGTACATAAGGTTTACATCAAAAATTACAATCTCCAATTTCAAGATCTTCCAAATAAATGAGAATCTAGTTCTCTCATATAAACAATTCAATCTCATTCTTCTTTCCTATGGCTCTCGGTTATATATCAATTGCATTTCTTTTCTCTATAGAAATGTATGTTAGACATAATGTTTCAATTCTTTTCTCTATAGCAACTTAGGCTATCAAAAGTTTATATAACATTTACCAAAGCTCCCGAACTCAAGAAACTAACTCCCAAATAACATACATTCTTGGAAAGTTCTCAAGTCTATTAACCCTCTTAACATCGATCTAACATAAACGTCAAGCAATTCGAAAACATAAAAGTAATCACAACCATTTTAAACTCACCTTAGCCAAATTAGTTTTGGTCCAAAACTCCGATTTCCCACAATTCAACAACCGAGCAATCGCACCTACAATTCACCGATTGTACAACATATTACAATTCATAACTAATATGCGAACAAATGTGTAATTTCGGGTGAATAGTGATTTCGGATGAATAGTGTCTCGGGTGAATAGTGTTTTCGGGTGAATAGTGTTTTTCGAAAATCCGGGCTCAAAATCGTCATTTTTCATGATAGAAATTTATGATTTCAACTTCAAATCTCATTTACAATCAAAAACGAACAAAACCACCTAAAAAGTTTGAAAACTTACTTTTTGGGATTTCCCTTAGAGAACGGGAAACTTCGAAAAGCTAGGTTGGATAGGTAGCCCTCGTCCCTACCAATCCAACGCAACCGAAAAACACGACGATCCGCCGAGAAACGAAAGAGAAACGAAGAAAAGAAAGAAAAACCAAAAACTCTCCAATGGAGGAAGTTGCTCACGGCAAGGAGAAGAAGAAAGATGATGAGTTTGGTCAAATCTTGGTCAATGATAGTTTAAGAAGAAGAAGAGAAGAATATCTAGATATTTAGGTTTAAAGGGAAATTACGAAAATGCCCTTTTGATGACTTTTAGCTTAAAAACGAATCCCGGACATCTCAAACTATCTCAATGGTGATTAATAATTATTAATTGGCCCGTTAATAATTATTAATACCATTAAAACGTAATTAAATAAATAAAGCCATTAAAATGACTTAAAATGAAATAAACTACTAAATTCTAATTTATTGATAAATAAATGAATTTTAATTACTTAAATTAAAATAAAATAAATAAAAGTTTTTTTTTTTTATCACAAAATAACGGGACGTTACAATTAATCTAATTTTACTTTACTTTATTTCAAACTAAATGATTAGTTTATTTTAGTTTTACTTAATTTAGTTTAATAAATGTAATTTAGATTACTTTAATTAAATCAATTAATTTAAAGTAGGGTAATTAATTCAAATAGTTTAACTTCAATTATACTTAAGTAGTTTAAATTAATGAGTTACACTAATTTAATTAATTAATTTTTGTTTAATTATTAAATAAAAATTATTTAATTACTTAATTTTAGTTACATTTGATTAAAGTAAAGTACAATTAGGTTAATTGAACTAAAATTAATTCAATTAAACTTAAGATTAATTAATTAAAACTAAAATTAACTAATCAATTACTTGGAATTAAAGTAAATATAAATTAGCTTAATTGAACTAAAATTAATTCAATTAAACTTAAGATTAATTAATTAAAACTAAAATTAACTAATCAATTACTTTGAATTAAAGTAAATTAAAATTAGATTAATTGAAACTAAAATTAATTGAATTTTAGTTTAATTCAATTAATTTTAGTTCAATTAATCTAATTTTACTTTACTTTATTTCAAACTAAATGATTAGTTTATTTTAGTTTTACTTAATTTAGTTTAATTAATGTAATTTAGATTACTTTAATTAAATCAATTAATTTAAAGTAGGGTAATTAATTCAAATAGTTTAACTTCAATTATACTTAAGTAGTTTAAATTAATGAGTTACACTAATTTAATTAATTAATTTTAGTTTAATTATTAAATAAAAATTGTTTAATTACTTAATTGGGAAATTTCATTGGGTGGCAAATTTTTATGCAATATTTGTAAAAATATCACCTCAAAAAAATATTTATAAATATAGCAATTTTTATCATGTTTATCAATGATAAACACTGATTTATGTGTTTATCAGTGATAAACATAGTGTAAAAATATGTAATTCAATGTTTATCATTGATAAACATGATCAAAATTTGCCATATTTGCAAATATTTTTTTGAGCTTATATTTTTACAAATATTGCTTGAAAAATTTCTAGATTTGCAAATGCCCCTACTTAATTTTAGTTACATTTGATTAAAGTAAAGTACAATTAGGTTAATTGAACTAAAATTAATTCAATTAAACTTAAGATTAATTAATTAAAACTAAAAGTAATTAATTTTAGTTTTAATTAATTAATCTTAAGTTTAATTGAATTAATTTTAGTTTAATTGAATTAATTAAGTTTAATTGAATTGATTAGTTATAACTAATCAATTAATTTGAATTAAAGTAAATATAAATTAGATTAATTGAACTAAAATTAATTCAATTAAACATAAGATTAATTAATTAAAACTAAAATTAACTAATCAATTAATTTGAATTAAAGTAAAGTAAAATTACATTAATTGAAACTAAAATTAATTGTATTTTAGTTCAATTAATCTAATTTTACTTTACTTTATTTCAAATTAAATGATTAGTTTATTTTAGTTTTACTTAATTAATCTTAAGTTTAATTGAATTACTTTTAGTTCAATTAATCTAATTTTAATTTACTTTTATTCAAATTAATTTGATTAGTTTATTTTAAATTATTTACTTAATTTATGTTAGTTTAATTTACATTATTTCATTAATTAATTAATTAATTAAATAAACTAATCAATATTTTACTTACGTAATTAGTATTAAATTAGTTTATTTTGGTTGTAGGATTATGACGGGCAGACGACGTCCTCCCCCGGTCGAGGCGAGCCTGGCGATGCGGGTGACGAGGGGTCTCCGCAGACGCCATCTGGCGTTGCCCCGATGCGGACGACTACGGAGGAGTTGGACATCCTCTTCGATTACGACACGCGACTTGCCGCCACGCTCGATGATGGAGTCCTCGAGACCGAGTCTGCGACACCACAGTGCCGCCAGGAGACTCCCTTGCCACGCCTCGGGGCTTAGCATCGGGGTATGCGTCGCCGGTCGGCGTCAGTCTGCATCAGGGTCGGATCCAAGTGGCCCCTCGACTTCTTGCACGCACTGTCTCAGGTCACGAGACTCCACCCTTCGGATTGAAGGGGATACGTAAGTAATTTTGTTTACTATTTTTCAAAAAGTTTTTTATTCTTTTTAACTAATAGTTTCTAATATATAGCACAATAATTTTTTGTGATTTTGCAGAGTCTGTACCAGATACTAGCCGTTTCAAAACGGTTTCGCGAGGTCCTCCAGGAGCATGCCTCTACCCAGCGACCTTCACTGGACGAAGATTCCGACGACGGAGAAACGCTCGGATGTACGACGATTGGAAGGTAAAAACATAATTTATTTTCATAATTAATTAATTTTGAAATTTATAGAAATAAATTTATTACTTTAACAATTTTTTATTTCAATTTTTTCAGGGCAAGTTTCCTGTTATCGATCCCGATATCACCGACGGTAGATTGCTCCCCCTATGGGACAGTCATGTCCGGGATCGATTCAAGGACCTCATGTTCCAGGCGCGCAGAAGGCAAGCAGCAAACCGCCCCGTGTGGATGAGCCCGGAGGACCACGCGCGGCTTCTCGCGAGCTTGAGCACTCCTCAGGGCAAGGCAGTGTCAAGCAGGAATAAGGCCAACCGCGCGAAGAATCCCAGGAAACACACAACGAGGGCGCGGACCCCACGAGCAGCACCATCGTCGATTGGTATGTTTTTTTTTCCTCGTTCGTTTCTCGTTTTCTTTTTCCTCTTTTTTTTTCAATTACTTATTAATTTATTATGTTTTATTCTTCACTCTTTGATTTTTTAGGAAGCGAAGCACGGGCGCCCGTCCTGCCTGGATGAGCCGCACCGAGTTCTTCACACGAAGAAGGACCGGGACGTTAAGTCGACGATAAGGCGAAAAGAAGTTCAGGTATTTAATATTTTTTTCAATTATTATTTTTTCTTTAAAATTTTTCATACATTATATATTAACCATTTTATTTTCTGAATTTTAAATGTTTAGGAACGTTTCACGAGTCCTTGACTCAGCGATTGCCCACACCAGACTCGCAACCGACTCAGGAGGACCGTATAGAGGCGTTCTTGGAGGCTGCTGGAGGGGTTCGGCCTGATGGGTCAGTTCCTGGGCTCGGCTCGTACGGGCGACGCCTTTATGCAGATGTGCCCCGGCCTCAGCGGAGCGGAGCGAGCACTAGCTCCGGCCCTTCTCCGGGTGAGCAGCAGCTGCGCGCGGACATGGAGGCTATGCGTGAGGACTTCGTTGCTCGAGTCGCTACTATTGAGGCCGACATACAGGCACGAGTCGACGCCCAGGTCGCATCCGCTTTGGCCGCGTACTTCAGATCTCTAGGCGGCGGCCCTTCTACATCGACGCCTCCTCCCCCACCCCCCGCCCCTCCGCAGTAGTTCTAGGATTCTTTCGATTGTATAAAACGTTTTTTTAATATTTGATATATATATTTTTTATTTGAATTCCAATTTTTTTTTTATGAAATTTTAATATTAATTAAATAAATAATTAGTAATTAATAATTAATAATTAATTAACTAATTATTGAAATTTAAATTTAAAAAAAAAATTCTTAAATGCGACCAGATGGTCACTTTTAAGCGACCATCTGGTCGCATTTTAACTGAGACTAAAAGTGACCATTTGGTCGCATAAAATGCGACCATTTGGTCACTTTTTTATGTGACCAATTGGTCACTTATCTTTCACATAAATTACGACCAGATGGTCGCTTTTAGCGACCATCCGGTCGTCGATTTTTAATCGAGCCAATAAGTGACCATTTGGTCACAAAAATTACGACCATTTGGTCACTTTTTATGTGACCAAATGGTCACTTCTATTGAAGATAAAATGCGACCATATGGTCCCTTTTAATGCGACCATATGGTCGCATTTTAAAAAGTTTGACTTTTTTTCGACCAAAATTTTTTGCGACCAGATGGTCGAATTTTTGTGACCATGCAGTCGCACAAATTCAAAACCGACCAGCTTTTTAGCAACCACTCAGTTGGTCGCATTTTGGTCTCATTTTAGGTGAAACACGACCATTTGGTCGCAATTTCCTGGTCGCAAATTGGCAGTTTTTTTGTAGTGAAGTATGCATACGATCCATAAAGCAAACATAATGTCAAAGAAGTCTCAAAAAATATAAATTTAAATGTATGTCTTAGCACTGTGCACACATTGAGTGGTTCAATTACTCCTTTCAAAGGTAAGCAATGATAACCTTAAAACACTAAAAAACACACGAAAAAAAATTGTTAGTGAACTTAAATTTTAAAGAATATATAAAATGGGATTGAATCATAACCTTTACAAAAGGTTATTTAACAAAGACACTAACTAATTAAAGAAGTCACAGTGTAATAAATTCAATAGAATTACAAATGAACCTAATATAAAAATTAATTCATTAATATTACACACAAACGTTATTAACAAGAAAATAAAATAACTGAATCTCACGATTACAAGGGCATATCATATGGAGTTATAGATAATGTTTAAGCAAACATCTACAAAAAAAAAGGTCATTTCAACCCATAACCATGACAAGTTTAGATATATATATTGAGGGAGGGAAGAGAATCACCTTGTCAGCTGAACCGATCAAGAATAAATCATCCCAAGCCACAAATTTCACACTTGTTGCCTAAAGGAACAAGGTGCAATACTCCAATTAGAAAAATAATTATAGTAAAATGAAAACTACAAGATTTCACAAGAATTCATCAAATAAACCTTCTTTGAATGACCACTTAACGTAGTTAAAATCTCCCCAAATGATCGATAAAAATAAAAGCATTTGGTTTGATCCTCCATGCTTATAATACAACACATAAGCAGTTGCAAGATATCAAAAACCATTAAGTGAAAGTTTAAAATTAAATAAAGAGTCGAAGTCATACCTTTTACTGGAGTCCGAGGAGATAGACATGATTTTTACTAGGTGTCATTCCAAGAGGGCAAAACCAGAATCCTTCTAAAATGAAGTGAAAGAATTTTAGTTATAACATCATGATCTAATCTTGATATGAAAACCAAAAAAGGGAAGAAAAGGAAATCAATAACAAATGAAGATTGAAAAGATTATAGATCATAATTCAATTGAACTTGATAAGTGGCATCATAAATAAATGTATAGTAAATTATAATCCATATTCAACACACTATCTTTTGGGTATTGTCTATAGTTTGTTCAAAACTGTCTGACAAGTGAAAAATGCATCTAATAGACATTAAAAGCATAAAATGGAAAAAATGCATCATTATTGAATAACAAAAACTTTTTCAATAAACCAGTAAGTATATATATGGAAGAGGTTAAGTTAGGCAATCAAACCAAAGGCTAATTATTCAAGAATCCAATGAATAAATATTGTATTTAGCCCATTTAGGATGGATTTTTATACATTTATTAATCATATTTTAATTAAGATGTTAGATTCTAGAGTTCTTTTGAGATAAAACACAGGCTTACATTTAAAAAAAATCAACAATCCATCTTCCATTTCGAAAAGTCGTAGGTCCCATAACTGTTTTGTGAGAAACCAGGATCATGAACATCAAAAAAATCGCTCCGAGTAGAAATGTAAACAAAATCAACAATCAAAATTTACAATCTCACCTTCCAAAAAATCATTGATTTTCCTACAATCGATTGTAGGAAAATGTCCAAATGACGTGAAACAACACAAAACTATATATATGACCAAAAAAACAAGTGTTAAATTATGAAAGAAATTCTTAAAGGTGTTGAATATTCACCCAAATACTAAAAAATTACAGACCGGTAAAGGTAATGGATTCAGAAATATACCCGGTGTCATCCGCAAAAAAACAAGTGTTAATTTATGTTAGTTCAATGTTTTCAAAGAAATCAGCAAGTAATAATCTTTTCTTTTTATTATAAAAGTCATTCCTACATACACTTGTAATGTTTTAAACTCTTACAAAGAAAGAAGAAATTAAGGATAATTACCAATTTTTCCTCCATGTTTATCCCGATTGAAGCACCCTTTCCTCACATTTTTGTTTGTCTTTCTTCTATAGTTGAACTATCAACCTTGTTCTCTTTCTCTTTCAGGTACTTTGGATAAGAAGGATCTCTTTTTTAATCTCTATCTGCTAGTTGTCAACCACTACACAGCAATGACAGTTTTCAATAAAATAGAAATCAAGTTTTATCAACATTTTTTTAACATTAAAAAAGAAAAGTGGGGGTTTAACATGAAACTACATTTATAGACTCAAATGAAGCTTTTTCACTAAAGTTTAAGTTGGCAGTAGTTCTGTAAAAGAGCTCTTGACTCTTGGTTTAAAAAAACATCAAACCAAAACCATTTACATCAAATACCAGCTAAGTACGAAAAAGAGAGTACTCAATAAAGTTTAACTCCCTTAGCTTTTGGCAAGTTAATTATCATGGATGATCTTACCTCAACAACCCTGTAAAAAAAAGGTGGTGATTGGATTCTTTTGACAATTGTTTATATTTTGTTTTATATTTTTTTTAAAACAAAATATAAACAATTGTCATTAGAAAAATAAATATAATAGCCTCAATAGTAGTGATATGCTCTATAAAGTATAAACAACCTTTATTTTTGGCAGCCCCTAGATCAAGGGTTGAAAAATAGTTTAAATGAAGATCGTCTTATGATCAAATATATGATATATCAACATCAAGATTTGTTACCTCTCCATAAACCTGCAAAGATTTATTTTATATTAAATTATATTTTATATACTTAACATACATATATGATAAAGAAACAATTGTGTCATTAGCAAAATAAACTACCAACAGAGGCATATTTTGCTCAACCACTCAATGTCTGGTAGACATTTACCAATAAAACATTTGTAACACCATCTTGGTTATGGAAAGATACAGTTTGATAGCATAAACAACCCTACTTTCCCCTTTAAAGCATCACCATTTTAAAACAATATAATACAATCTCATTTTTCTTATAGTGATACTTCAGCAGTTCATTTTTTCTTGTAAACTAAGTGCTTAGTGCCAAGATGACAGCAATTCATTTGTGTTCAAAGACTATAATACTTGATACTTATAAGGCATTAATTTAAGGATGAGATAAAAAAAATCATTTCAATATAATACAACCTCTTTCTGTACTTTGTTTCCATAAAAAATGATTAGAAATAACATCAAAAACATTCCCAAGAAGAAAAAATAAATCATTGATTATACATATTTTCATGAAAAGTTTATTTTAAAGAGAAGAATCTATGAACATGTCAAATAAAAAAATATAACTATCATCACGATATTGATTTACATAATTCACGATGTTTACTTTTGAATATTTAGAGTCAAGTTCAATAGCTTTGGATGCATCTTGAATGACACTACCATATCCCTCCAATTTAGTATGAGCAAAAGCACGATTTACCCAATATACAACATTCTCAACAAGCTCAATTGCTTGTGTATACAAATCAATGGCTTGAGCATATTTATGGGGTGAAATAAAGCAACAAAAACATCATCAGAATTAGCAGACTTTTATTAATTACAGAACATAGTTAAAACATTTTCATAGAAACAAATTCTTCATCAGGGGAAAACTATGTAAAATTTGGTCCGTCTAGCATGTTCACAACTATGTAAAACTATGAAAACGTGAAACAAGAAAACAGTAAGGAATCAGAAATCAGAACGCATGCAATTAAGAGTTGATGTAAAGGCTAGAAGGATGTAACAGGTTAAATAATGAAATGCCTCTCTCTCAACCCAAAGATAACCTGAAAAATGGCTAATATTCCTCTTCATGGTTTGAGCCTACAAAAAGAGGCATATTAAGATACATAAGAAAAATACTACAAATCCTTCAACAAAATATAGACAATGTTATTGGAAATTGAAAGGGAACATTAACAGATATAACATCCACATCAAAGTCATGAATATTTTGGTCACCTTTGCTTTCTTTCCAAACAGAATGGTGTGGAGTACTTGTAGATTGTTATCCAACTTTTTCTTTGGTAATTTGAAGGCCTCTAAAACAATTTTCATGGTTAGCTAATTGTTAAACTTTTGAGACAATTTGAGCAAAAACTTGACATTATTAGATGGAAAATTTACTTAGCCTAGTAAAATAGAACCTTAAGTAGCACTGGAAATATAATAAAGAACTCAAGATTAATAAACCATATATACCACAACTAAAGTTACACCAAGACAATCTATAAGAATGATATAAAAAAGGACAATACTTAGAGATATATTAACTTGGACACAGGTTCAAAAATAGTTTAACTTGAGCCACCTCCCAAACACTTTCACACTACCCCTCATAAGTACTTAAATATTAAATACTGTAACAATATGACTCAATCACATTAAGTCTACATCCATTTTTCTTATTGATTTAACATTCAGATAAACCGGTACTCATCAATGGTCATTGGTCATAAATTTTATTTATTGCACAGTGACAGACAAAAGCAACGCGAAGACTCTGAATTTTTAAGCGATTATTGCAAGAATCGCTTAATAAATTAGCAAATAGAATAAGAAATCCAAACAAACAGATACAAAAGTTAAAATGAATACCATGTCAGGTCCTGTTAAAGTGGCTGCTACTAAGTTGTCACCCTGCAATTTAACAACCACGTAATGGCCTTAAAAGATGACAAAAATATTTTCCAAAGAAGGATGAAAGTCTGTATACATGGAAGTAGACTAGACAGAAAGATAGGAAACATTTTTCATTAAAAGATAGGAAATATTTTTTATCTAATAATTATTCTTTTTCAGCCACGTAATGCAAAAGTTAAAAGACAGGATGAAAGTCTGTTAAGTCTACAATTTAACAACCACGTAATGCCTCTTCTATTTTTCTTTATCCCCCCTTAAAAGATAGGAAACATTTTTCAAACATATGATGGCTAATTTAAATAGTTTGGATCACCTACAGTAGAAAAGAAACACATCAAGTTATCTAGTCAACAAAAAGATCAAAATTTATAACTGAAAAAAAAAAACCCGAACAAAACAAAAAAAGAGATGCAAACAGTCAGTATAGTGTAAAATCTGAAGGGATGATTTACTAAATTAGCGGAATTTTATTTAGTAAACTTATTAACTTTTAATAACGGATCTATTAACATCATGCAATTTGTGATAAAACATGTAGATTCATGCTTATATTTTCGAAAATTAAAATCAAACCGGAACTTACATTGAGTAAAATCGGAGAATTGGTTGGAGGTTTCTTTACAGCATCAATCCTCAGCAACACCGGATCTTCTACGCTATATCCCGATCGATCAAACGAAATTCGATTGTGGGATCGAACTTTAGAAGAATTTGGGAAGAAGAAAAAATATTTTCTTCCCAATGACTAAGGAAATTTCGGCAATGAGGGAGGGAGAGGAGGAAGAGAGAGTTCCAACTTTCTATGGAATTGTATTGTGTGATTTATGAATGACCCAACCCTCCTATTTATAGAAAAATAGGAATCCTAATCACATTAGGATTAATCTATAGAGATAAACACAAAAAGAAAAAGATAATCTCTTTCCTTTATCTAGCAATTTCGAAAATGCCAAGGATAAATAGGAGATTATTTTATTTTCTTTATTTTTATTTATCTTGGGTAAATAAATCTATGTAGTTATTTTAGGATATAATTCAAACAATTATCTCTTCCCAAAATACATCATATGGCCGAAAATTGCATATATTAATTAAAAAAAATTCTAATTTATTTAATTAATTATTTCGGGCCAATTCCAATTGGGTTCATTAATCCAATTGGGCTAGAAATTCTCTCTCAAATTAATAAGTCCAACTTAATTAATTTATTTATTAATTATCATTTAAATAAAATATTTTATTTAAATAATATTAATATTTTCTCCCGACTAAATATTATCCAATTTATATTTAATTATTAATTTCCATTTAAATAATTTTCATTATTTAAATAATTAATAATAAATATAATAATTATTAATTTCCATAAATTAATAATTTTATTGACAATATTTTATTATTAATTTAATTAATTTTAATTATTAATTTCGTTTAAATATAATTATTTAAACAATTAATAATTGTTAATTAATTTCAAATTATTAATTACCATTTAAATATACTCAATATTTAAATAATTAATAATGTATAATTAATAATATTTCATTATTAATTTCATGTTTAAACAAACTCATTATTTAAACAATTAATAATGTTTATATTAATTACCGTTTAAATATACTCAATATTTAAACAATTAATATTGCCTATTTTAAGTAATTCACTTTACTTAAAATTTCCATTTCTTCTACTTGATTTCGCGACTACGATATTTGGGCTAGCATAGGGACCCGATGGACCTATAGATCATGGGCTTAATAATTAGTCAATTAAGTGATTAACTCATAATCGTTAATTACTTATTATCTAACTATGAATAATTCCACTATAGATTCATAGCTGAACTCCCCTCACTATAGATGAGTTATGTCCATTTAGTTTATCTTTTATTTATATCGTGATATTATCCTTCACGTGGAACCCTCATAATTACAGCGGATAAATTTACCGTTTTGCCCCCTGTAATTACCGCTTTATCCTTGTGTTCCCGCTGATTCTCCAATGAACTTTATCTTTAGTCGAACTAGAGATAAGATACTTCGTGATCAATAGAAGTCGTGACGTCACTTGTTCATGTCTCGAATCAGGACATCAAGGGAGTTTCCTAAAGTTCCTAAAATGTTTAGGTATCGCACCGATACCTGGTTAATTTATAGGAAAGTTATGAATTCCATCTCGTGAAAATGAGTTCCCAGCTACTTATCTAGTCATGTTCCCAAAAAGAAGTGTATTGAGCGTTCTTACAGGATCGCTCTCAACCATGTGAATCAAAGAACATAACTCCATAAATAGGAGTCCGCATTTCACTCAGGATTGAGATCTATCACGGTTGATAAACTTAGTTTGATATTCGATCATTTCTCGTAAACGGTACTAATGAGAAATTTGATCGAACATCGTGGTCCTGTCTTATACATTCAACATTGCATATGATACTTCCATTTCATGTCTCCCACATGAATGATCAGGATTAGATCATTTGTCTATAAACAAAATGCGAAGCTATCAACAGTGTTACCAGGATAAGGTTCCCAAACGTTATCCATTTACTGTAGACACTTTTAAGTTACTCATCTCGACTTTAATCCTCTTGTATGACTCACATACTAAGTCGTGATTTCATAAGAGTAACTTAGGGTTTACTATTTGAATGTTTTGATATTTATATATTTCCATATATTCCTAATATCGTCAATTGAATCAATCTAGATTATATAAAGAACTTATGTTTATTTATTTAATTTATTCGAAATAAATTATTATAATTAAATAATTACAAGTTCTAGGACACCATTCCTAACAATCTCCCACTTGTCCTAGATCTTTGGAGATTTGACTTGTAATTCCAGTCCAACTGGATGACTATCAACTACTTAGCCATGGTAGTCATTTTAATACTTTATCAGTAACGTTTTCATCTGTTTAGTATGTAATTCTTTTGTCTGATGTTAGTTTCATTAAGTGTAATAGATTCCATATTTTATCGCCATAAAATAAACTCTATTAACTATTGATTTGAAACTATCATGTTCAACCACCTTTCATTTTCTAACAACTTAGTAATCACGCGAATTTAGAGTTTAGTTAATAAAAACTCATTTTACTTATACTCAACTCATTTGATGTTTAATTCGCAAAGGTCTTTTGTCGAATTCTTACATGGAAGTAAATTCATGTTCGAATTTGAGCCCGTGCAACTCATAAAATCTCCCATTTTATCTATGTGCACTAACATACTATTAGTAAATTTTATTTTAGTCACATTGGTTCTAGGATTCTCGAAATTCTTAAGCTCCCACTACAAAGTAATTCTCCATTACTTTCATTTGTTTAATGATTACAATTCTATACTTCTTATTATTTCCAAAAATAATGTATAAGTATAAGTGACCATTTTCAACTCAACTAGTGAAAATTCGTGTCATTTTTATTTCACTTATTTTGAACTTTATTCATTGATTTTGAAGTCAATGAGTTTCATTTGGACTTCAAAAGTCCTTTGGTTCGTATTATGACGCTCCCACTCAAATAAAGTTCTACAAGTAGTTTAACAATTTAAACTTTTAAATAACTACTTGTTTTTATTGTGAAATAAAATCATTGTAATTCTTTTATATCTTAATTAAGGTTTAAAACTTTCAGTATCACTGATTTACTGAACTTTTCTTTAATAATTTGTGAATTCAATAATTCGCTAATTATTACTATCAATTTCTATATTGTTTATTCCATATCAGTAAGTGCTCCTTTAAAACATTCTTTTAAATAACTGAATGTTTGGAATACTAGAAATTGATTCTTTGTTCATTTTTCACGTAAGTTTAACATCTGAGTGTTGAACTTTAGTGATTTTAAGTCCAGTTATCTTTGATAAATCAAAGATGCTCAATTTCACTCATTTCTTTAAGTTTGTAGATCAACATGGTTATCATCTCAAATTCTTTGAGAACCATCTTTAAGAGGTTAATCCTTTAACTTATTTAAGTGATTTTAGACTTAAACATTTAAACATTTTTAAACCTTCATAACTTGTTTAGATATTTAGTAGTTTAGAATTTGGATTTGGAATTTATTTGTTTTATTCTAAGTATTTTGAATAACCATCCAATCACACTTTGGAACGTTGTAATAAAATTGCAAAGGAATATTTAACTAAACCACTTTTATTAAAAATATTCCTAATTGATTCTTATAAGGTGAGAATCAATTTTTTATTACATAATTCAAAATTTAAAACAAAATCTAAAACTAAACTAAACTAGAAATATGAAAAATTAAAGACTGAAAACAGTAAATCCAATCTACTTCTATCTTGAGTCATCTTCAAACCAAAGGGTGTTGAAGAATCAAGCTGCACCTGTAAAGTTTTAAAAAAAAACTTTGTGTTAGTGACTATTGAATCAACCATTCAAAATAAATTTCTCAAATTTTTCACTAAGTAAATCTAATTTACCTTCTTTCCCCTTTTTCCTTTCTTCCAGATATTTGGGGCAATTTCTCTTCCAATGTCCATCTATGTTGCAATGAAAACATTTCCCCTTAGGCTCTTTGGTCTCAGCCTTAAATGCTTTCTTCTTAGCATTGAGCTTGGTCTTTTTAGCAAGAGAGCTCTTTTTCTTCTTAGAAGCATTGAAGACAACATTTGCTTCTCCCGACTTCTTGTTTTCCTTTTTCATTGCTTGAAGGTTTGAAGTTCGTTTAGCAATTGAGTAAGGGAGTAACTCGGTTTGTTCATGACCAAATTGCTTTTAAAACCGAAAAAAACTTCGGTGGGAGAGATTCCAATATAAAGCTTATCTTGGGACTCGTCATCAATCATGGCCCCGTTCGTTTCACTACGTTAAAGTAGTTCATCATTGTCAAAACATGATCACGAACAGATGTGCCTTCTTTCATTTGAGTGTTATAAAGCTGACTTTATAGCATCATGACGTGCTTGTTTTGATGGTTGGCCAAACATGCCCCGCACGAATCAGCTATTTCCAAAGCCGTTTCCATTGGTTCATGTTTCTTGGCTAAGACGTCACTCATCCCGGCCATCAAATAAACACGGGCCTTTTCATTGGCCCGGACCAGCGCTCGTATGCATCCTTTTGACTTTAGGAGCATTGGTAGCAGGTGTGTCAGGTTTAAGTTCACTAAGAACGAATTTCAAGTCTTCTACCACGAGAATGGTGTTCATTTCATTTTTCCAGGAGGTGTAGTTATCTCCATTTAGTTTGTTCTTTCCAAGGATTGTGACTAAAGCGGATGCCATTTTCCTGAAAATTTAAATAAACCTTATCTTAGTAATCTAACATGCTTTCAACATTCAAATACTCAAAGTTTCGACATATAATTAAATATGATGCATGAATGCGAACATATTAATGAACAGAAAAGCCCTAAAACATGTTACTATGTCACGATATTTTAATGATCCAGGTGAAGTGCCGTCGAATGATAGGTCGAGTTACCATCATTAAAACGAGATGCCACTCGAACAATTGACAACTCCAGAATAACTCATATTCCTATGTCATTGTTTACCGTGTATTTGGTCCAGGAGTTTTGATAACACAATTTATCAAATTTCTTTTAAGTGTGACCCACTAATTTAGTCTTTTAAATAAAATTGAAGAGTGTCTACGAAGTGTAGATTCAGTCTTCAATCAATCTCATTTAAAATTCTTTATCCCTTTCGGGAGACCCAACTTGATATTGATTTATACAATAAACCTTCCTATGGGAATGAACACTGCGCGGTGTTACAGAGGCCATGTATAAATCTCACATTTCGAGCCCATTAGTGGAGACCATAGGATTCATTGACATGTTTCCTTCTCCCACTTAATATTTTGAGTTAGGGTTTCATAACTTAGACTAATTCAGGCTAACTCATTAATCTAAGTTTTAATTAACCTAATCAACTTTAACTCTTAAATTGGTTAGATTAATTTTATAAAGTGATTGTTCAAGTTTTCCTAATTTAAACTAATCACATTATGCGCCGTCTTAATAATTTTGATTTATTAATTTGAACTTTTCTCCCAGATCGCTCCCAGTTAGAGGCGCTCCGTGTTAGGGGAACTTTATGAAACCTCATCGCTTGGGCAGAGCTTTCTCGCCAGAGATCCGTTCAATTTAATTAATCTCAATTATTAATTTTTAATTAACCCTTAATTAAAAGTTTCTATTTGTTTATCTTATATGGATTTTGGCCCAATTGTTTAAACAATAATTCCATATTACAAATAATTCATTTAGTTTCTATTCAACTTTTAAACTAGATTTAACTTTTGAATTTTAACTAAATAAGCATGCTTTTAATTCTAAAACAATCGAATATAATTTTCGATAATAACATTTATAAAATAAAATTATAGCATGCTTCACATACATTAGCATATAATAACACATATTATATCATGATGCATGTATGTACAATTAATTAAAATCATACAACCTATGGTGGGATTTTCTACATGACATACTCTTATGCATGAATATTATTTAAAAACAATTATATCATACATATAAACAATTTAAATAATAAATAGCTAAATTGACCGGTATTCTTGGCACTATTTCTAAAACGGAAAATTAAAATTACAACTTAATTAAATCTTCCATTCTAGAACTTGAGGCTTCAACTTTCTCTCTCCTCCATGGTGTAGGCGTGGGCATGGGTATTTATGGGGTAAATATTATCTCCTTAATATTTCCATAAATACTTGTTTTAAAATAATTATCTTTTAATTATATGGAAAAATAAAGAAAATATTTTCCATGTAATCTTATATCAATTTCTAAATTTATAATTTAAGATAGGGATATAATCTTTAAAAAAAATTTTATCCTTATCTTAAATATTTAAATTTTTAAATTGAGATAACAAGATAATTATGTTAAAATATCTTACCATATCTTACCTTTTCTCTCTCCTTGGGCGTGGACCTCATGGAATGGTGGAGAAAAATTTTCTTCTTCCTCCCCTTTGGTGTAGCCGATTTTTGCCTCCTTTGATATGGGAAAATTACAACTTTTTCCTATACCCTAAAATTAGGGTTTACAAATTTTCTACTAAAATTTAAAATCCTAAGTGCCTCAAGAATACCTAAACAGTCAATTAGCAAACCTCCACAATTTATATAGCACAATTTATATAAACATACATAAAACGATTTTTATGCAACCCACCAAAATTTTCGAAAAATCACAAATTTAGCATGATAATTAAAATTAGCTCTGATACCAATTGAAGGGATGATTTACTAAATTAGCGGAATTTTATTTAGTAAACTTATTAACTTTTAATAACGGATCTATTAACATCATGCAATTTGTGATAAAACATGTAGATTCATGCTTATATTTTCGAAAATTAAAATCAAACCGGAACTTACATTGAGTAAAATCGGAGAATTGGTTGGAGGTTTCTTTACAGCATCAATCCTCAGCAACACCGGATCTTCTACGCTATATCCCGATCGATCAAACGAAATTCGATTGTGGGATCGAACTTTAGAAGAATTTGGGAAGAAGAAAAAATATTTTCTTCCCAATGACTAAGGAAATTTCGGCAATGAGGGAGGGAGAGGAGGAAGAGAGAGTTCCAACTTTCTATGGAATTGTATTGTGTGATTTATGAATGACCCAACCCTCCTATTTATAGAAAAATAGGAATCCTAATCACATTAGGATTAATCTATAGAGATAAACACAAAAAGAAAAAGATAATCTCTTTCCTTTATCTAGCAATTTCGAAAATGCCAAGGATAAATAGGAGATTATTTTATTTTCTTTATTTTTATTTATCTTGGGTAAATAAATCTATGTAGTTATTTTAGGATATAATTCAAACAATTATCTCTTCCCAAAATACATCATATGGCCGAAAATTGCATATATTAATTAAAAAAAATTCTAATTTATTTAATTAATTATTTCAGCCAATTCCAATTGGGTTCATTAATCCAATTGGGCTAGAAATTCTCTCTCAAATTAATAAGTCCAACTTAATTAATTTATTTATTAATTATCATTTAAATAAAATATTTTATTTAAATAATATTAATATTTTCTCCCGACTAAATATTATCCAATTTATATTTAATTATTAATTTCCATTTAAATAATTTTCATTATTTAAATAATTAATAATAAATATAATAATTATTAATTTCCATAAATTAATAATTTTATTGACAATATTTTATTATTAATTTAATTAATTTTAATTATTAATATAATTATTTAAACAATTAATAATTGTTAATTAATTTCAAATTATTAATTACCATTTAAATATACTCAATATTTAAATAATTAATAATGTATAATTAATAATATTTCATTATTAATTTCATGTTTAAACAAACTCATTATTTAAACAATTAATAATGTTTATATTAATTACCGTTTAAATATACTCAATATTTAAACAATTAATATTGCCTATTTTAAGTAATTCACTTTACTTAAAATTTCCATTTCTTCTACTTGATTTCGCGACTACGATATTTGGGCTAGCATAGGGACCCGATGGACCTATAGATCATGGGCTTAATAATTAGTCAATTAAGTGATTAACTCATAATCGATTAATTACTTATTATCTAACTATGAATAATTCCACTATAGATTCATAGCTGAACTCCCCTCACTATAGATGAGTTATGTCCATTTAGTTTATCTTTTATTTATATCTGTGATATTATCCTTCACGTGGAACCCTCATAATTACAGAGGATAAATTTACCGTTTTGCCCCCTGTAATTACCGCTTTATCCTTGTGTTCCCGCTGATTCTCCAATGAACTTTATCTTTAGTCGAACTAGAGATAAGATACTTCGTGATCAATAGAAGTCGTGACGTCACTTGTTCATGTCTCGAATCAAGTACATCAAGGGAGTTTCCTAAAGTTCCTAAAATGTTTAGGTATCGCACCGATACCGTTAATTTATAGGAAAGTTATGAATTCCATCTCGTGAAAATGAGTTCCCACTACTTATCTAGTCATGTTCCCAAAAAGAAGTGTATTGAGCGTTCTTACGGATCGCTCTCAACCATGTGAATCAAAGAACATAACTCCATAAATAGGAGTCCGCATTTCACTCAGGATTGAGATCTATCACGGTTGATAAACTTAGTTTGATATTCGATCATTTCTCGTAACCGGTACTAATGAGAAATTTGATCGAACATCGTGGTCCTGTCTTATACATTCAACATTGCATATGATACTTCCATTTCATGTCTCCCACATGAATGATCAGGATTAGATCATTTGTCTATAAACAAAATGCGAAGCTATCAACGGTGTTACCAGGATAAGGTTCCCAAACGTTATCCATTTATCGTAGACACTTTTAAGTTACTCATCTCGACTTTAATCCTCTTGTATGACTCACATACTAAGTCGTGATTTCATAAGAGTAACTTAGGGTTTACTATTTGAATGTTTTGATATTTATATATTTCCATATATTCCTAATATCGTCAATTGAATCAATCTAGATTATATAAAGAACTTATGTTTATTTATTTAATTTATTCGAAATAAATTATTATAATTAAATAATTACAAGTTCTAGGACACCATTCCTAACAAAATCGACAATGATAAACAGCAACAGGGAAAAAAATCAGTTTTGTGTGGAAAACCAAAACAAAAGAGAAGAAAATCCACCACATAGAAAATTGGTAGATGCAAGTCGAGTAGTGACCGATCCTTAGCACTGAACACATACCTTAGTTTTTATTACTTTAAAAAGTCACGACACAGGCTTTCGGGTAGGCTCAAAATAGCATATCTCAGAAAAAGCATTCCCACTCTTATTTTCTTTAAAAATAATCAAATTGAAAAAGAATATTTTTCCTAACTAAGCCTTACCTCCTGTCTAGCTTTTACATTCAAAATTTCCGCAGTACAAAGTTAAAATGAAAGTCACTAAAAAGACAATGAAGCAATTGACATCAGGAAAAGATGAAGAATGTGTAATGTTTACTAAGAGTTCAAAAATATGGGGATACAAGTTCTGGGAAAAGAGGAATACATAAAAATTAGAAGTTTTGATACCATTTAGAATTTTCCCCAACTTTATAAGGGAATAAATTATAAATTCATGTTTCCCATGAAACCACATTAAATTAATAAAAGAATCAAAAGAAACCTATAGAACAAATAACAATTCCTCAGCTCCAAACCCTCTATATCTACGCACTTTCACTACCTAAACTTGTTCCAAATTGCAATTCAACCTGTAAACTTCTAAAATCGGACCACCTTTTGATACAAATGGGTTCAACCTCACCCAAAGTAAAGTTAAGACTGAGGCGAAAAGAATTGACCAAACAATAAGGATCGTCGGTATTTTTTTCCTAACAATCCCTTTAAGAAGGGGTAAAGGTGGATAATCACCCACAGAGCGAAAAATAGTCTTTCGAAGAGAGGACCCCATGCATCATATCCATTATTTATGGCGTCTGCAACTCCGATAATCACACCAACAATGTTCAATAATCTTAATAGAGGCTGAAAGGAAAAGTACCTTGAAGAGTGGAATCGAAGACTGAGAATCTTAGGGTTTCGTCTGTTGAGCAAAATCCCTTTTCTCTTGAGCAAAATCGAATACTGAGCAAAATCAAAGACTAAGCATGATTGACGGATGAACATATCAATGGAGAGTGGAGAGTGGAATCGAAGACTGAGCAAAATCCCTTTTCTCTTGAGCAAAATCTCTTTCTTCTGACCGATTTCTCTTGACCAAAAACCCTTTTCTTCAACGATTTCGCCTGCGACTTGGTTTGAAGTATTTGAGAGTGAGAGATTTGGTTTCAAGAAGTTGGAGATTTGGTTTCTTCTGACTTAGTGTTGAGCGAGAGGTTTTGTGTTTCAAGGGTTTCGTTTCTCTTTTTTTTGTTCGTTTCTCTTCCGCGTTTTGTTTCTCTTTTTTTTTTCCGCGTTTTAATTAGAGAGATTAGGTGAAGTGGTTTTAATTTTAAAACTATTCATCCGCTTTTTTTTTCATTGTGTCACCTATTAAAATAGCAAGTGTGTCCTATTCCTATTTTTCTTATAGTGCCAATGAATTTGTACGATATGAAGAAATTAGTGGAGGGTCTCGATTTACCCGTGGAAAGGATCGATTGTTGCCCAAACGGATGTATGATATTTTGGGGTGCAAATGAAAATTTTCATATGTGTAAAATGTGCAATCATACGAGATACAAACAAGGTAAAAAAAGGCTCATTCTATATACCTGCAAGTTTTATTTACCGATCACACAACGACTGCAACGGTTGTACGCGTCAGAAGTCACTGCTTCTCACATGAGGTGGCATTACGAGCACTCATAAGATGAAGGAGCAATGAGACACCCTTCTGGTGCTGAGGCATGGAAACATTTAAATCGTTATCATCCAGGATTTGCACAAGAAATCAGAAACATTAGATTAGCTTTATGTACTGATGGGTTTAACCCTTTCGGGGCTTCTGGAGCTCAATATTCATTGTGGCAAGTTACGGTGACGCCGTATAACTTGCCTCCATCGATGTGCATGAAAGATCCTATGATTTTCTTAACGGTAATTGTACCAAGCTCGAAAAGTCCGAAGCAGAAGTTGGATGTCTACCTCCAACCATTAACTGCTGAGCTATGTGGTTTATGAAACGATGGCGCTGTGACGTATGATGTTTGTCAAAAAACAGAACTTTGTGATGCGAGCAGCAGTTATTTGGACAATAAGTGACTTCCCGGTATATTCAATGTTATCAGGTACGTTTGTAAAATTGTATAACTGTTTATATTAGATTAAAATTTATGTTTTTACGCACAACATAACGAATCTACTACCCTAACTCAATTCGTTAGGGTGGAGCACTTCAGAAAAGTTCGCATGCCCTTATTGCATGGACGATACCGGTACCTTCTCATTGGTGCATGGTCACAAAACTTGTTGGTTTGACTGCCATAGAAGGTTTTTACGGCTCAATCATGCATGTCGATCGATTAAAAGTCTGAGACATTTCATAGCGTTTGATTCACGCTATTACATATGCTATAAACACTCGAGTCAATTTCATATTTTAATGTTATGAACATGTAACATAACATCTCTGAAACTCTATGATAACCTTTAATATAGCTATTTTAAAATGCTATTGTATATATATGTTACAGCCTTTTACGAGAAAGATTTGATTGGAAAAGGGTTAGAATTTGATTCCCTAATTTAACATATTTATCAAGAATTTAGAGAAACATAGGCAATGGATATAATTTAAACTCTTTTGATCACAATAATGAAATTAATAATTACTTTAGCACATTGTTAAAATCATGGCTACCATAAATGTAGGATAGCCATGACACACATCATATAATAACTACATAATTGCATTTTAAAGTCATCACAATGAACAAACAACTCTTACTATTTGCAAATGAGAATGAGCTTCTTTGTTTTCTCGAAGTAGCGAGTAAGCTTATGAAATCTACTATGTAATATCCCGTTACTTTTGAGGTATAAAAAAAATTATTTATTTTATTTTAATTTGAGTATTTAAGGTTAATTTTAGAATTAGTAATTTAGAATTCAGTAGTTTATTTCGGTTTAAACCTTTTTAATTGCGTTATTAGTTTAAATTAGTTTTGGTCATATTAATAATTATTAACGTGCTAATTAATAATTATTAATCATCATTTGTCTAGTTTAAGAACTTCAAGTTTCGATTTATAAGTCAAAAGTCATTAAAAGGACGTAACCGTCATTTCCAAAATTCTTAAAATATCAATTTACTATTCACTTCTCTTTAAAATTACAACTTTGACAAAATTTGACCAACCCTTCTCCTTCTTCTCTTCTCTTTTGGCCGTAGGTCTCAAGAGCAAAGGAAGAATTTTCGGGTTTTGTTCATTTCTCAACGGATCGTTTCATTTCCGGTTGCGTTGGAAAGCCCTCGGTCGATGAATTCTTTTCAACCTAACAATCGAACTTTCCATCCATTTTCTAAAGGCCTCAAGGTATGTCAAAGTTTCTAACCTAAGTTTCAAATAGTGTTTTAATGGAGTTTTTGATTTGAATCTTCGATTTCTTGCCGAGAAACTCAATGATCTTAACTACAAAAGTTGTTTTATGTGATTTGTGGAACTTACCTTAACCCTAAACCCGAGTTTGAGTCAAAACCCGTCCCGTTTGAAAAATACATTTTGTGGGATGTCTTATTATTGAATAATTGTTTATTGTAAATAAATTAAAGAAATCAATTATTGTCCAAAAACCCTAATTATGGCTACCCATTGAAATCGAGAACTTCCAAACTACTTGAAACCAACCCGAAACACGTCTAAATTGCCTAAAATCAGGAAAACCAAACCCGAGACCCACTTTCCTAGAAGGGGCCAAGAGCTTGATTAGGAAATTCCGGGGTTTTTCGTCGTTTTATACTTTCATATGACAATTGATCGATGTTTTGTAAATTAATAATTGTTAGATGTAATTTTAACTGTAGGTGTTTTTGGCCCATTACTTGATTGCTCTTTCAGAACTCGGGAGCGAAATCTACTTTTGCCAAGGTGAGAATAAATAGAATTTAACGTAACTTTAGAAACCGAATAAGAAGAATGATTTGTAGGATTGGAAGTTGAGATTAAGTTTTGGATCAAAGAATAAAGGAAAGTGAGCTAGTATACTTAGGTTTGGAACTAGTTCTAATTGAGTGAGAATACTTATAGATTTTCTCGAGAGGAATGCTTAACTTTCGGAAGTTCTAAGTGTACAATTGTTCCAGAGTTTAGGATGGATTATTGGAAGTAGAAGGATTCAAGTTTAATGGGATGGTTAAGGAACTTGAATATGGAACTTTGGATACTTATTGGAAGAATTAGAATCATTTGAATTGGGGACTTTAAGATAAAGTTAGTATGTAAGTTTAACTGAAGGCCGTTTGGCTTGATTTATTTATTGTTTTTCTTATCAAAAGTTTCTACTTTCTTATTTTATGTTTAAGAGTTTTACGTGGCCCATTTACCTTTATGTTCTTTCATTTACGTTGAATGTTTATATTTACTTACTTGTGCTTGAAAGCATAATCATATCATATCATATCATATTGCATTATCGTTTATTGGGAGGAATAATGAGGCAATGCATAGACTGAGTGTACTTGCATTGTCTGGTATTATTCGTTTTATGTTTCCGTAAATGTACATGAGGAATGCTAAAGGACTGCGGGACATTGCATGATCGGATGAGAAGGATAATGAGATAATGATGGAACTATACGAGTTCACATTATCTGGTATTATCCATAATTACTATGATACCACTATAAGAATTTTGGGTTTAGGTGACGGTAGTTAAAAGAATGGGTTACGGTTTGTTAAAAAAGTAGCGGAGGAAATTATTTTCCGTCACCCAAAAATCGCGAATAATAAATTTTTTTTTTTTATACATTCTGATTTTTTTCAAAGCCTTTTCTCTCTCACTCGCGAACGATGGGGAAAAACCTTTCGATTTCATATCTCTCGCCCTTCCAATTTCCTGCACTCTCTCAAACCTTAGGGTTCGATTTCAACCTCTCAAAAACCATGATAAAGTGGACGATTTCTTCTTCTCTACCTTCTCTCTATAATTTCAGATCAAGGTTCAAAACCATGATTTCTATATCTTAATGAACAGATCTTATCTTTTTGTGAAGATATGTATATTTGATTTTGATTTTGGTATATCAGTCGTAGATTTCATACAAAAATCGATGGTTCTACGAACGGAATTGTAGATCCACCGAAGGTCAAAGAGAAAATTGGCGATGTTCCATCTCGACCTAGGCTTCTTATCGATTTGGCATTTTCCCTCCTTTGTTGATTTTTGCCTTTAATTAATTCCATAATTTTTCTCTCAGCAAGAATCCATGTTCTTATTTCTCATCCATTTCTTTACAATCACGTACAGTCCCAATTTTTCTGGGATGTTGTTCCTAAGGCCTCAAAGGTATAATCTTTGATCTTATCTTTAAGATCTGATTTTTTTTTTTTGTGGTTTTGTAGATCTAGATCTACTGGTTTGTTTTTTGATTATATTTGTAATAGTTCAGACGACAAGGTATTATCTCTCACATCTAGATCTACCAGTTTTTAAGATTTGAGTTTTTTTAATGATTAATTGACTATTAGTTTTCTAGATCCTTTCTAATACTTTACGATTTAAGACTATTTTGATTGGAATCTCGATTTATCTATTATGTTAATGTTTTTTAGAAAGTTCTAATGCATTTGCTGGTTGGATCAGGTGCCCATGTAATTGAATCCAACTCCAAAAATCATTTTGAAATGGTAGACAAGTTGTTCTAATGCGGCAACATTAAAGAAGGGCTAATCAATTTAATTTATACAAGGTAGTTGTCACTTACAATCAGTATTTGTTCTACCAATGCTTTAATATCTATAAACATATAATTCTTCATTGAACATGTGAAATAGAAGAGGAATTCAAAGAGAAATAGAAGAAGAAACAAAATGCAATTTAAATATGTTTATCTTTGAAGTATAAGGTTTCAATATGAATTCACTTTAATTTCATTTGGGATACTAATATTGTTTCAAGCTAAATTTCTGTAAGGAATAAATGTCTTTCTCTCTAAATTCATTCCTCAATCTGTAGTCTTTTTAATTACCTTATTTAGTCATTCTCTGGCCTTACATTTGCTATTGTTGTGCGAAATTGAGTTGTGTGCTTTTATGTATTATGGATGGTTTCAATTTCAGAGTTTATATTTAGTGCTTTTAATCCATTTTTGGGTAAAATGATATACAATACCAATTTTCATGAAGTTGCATAAATAGGTTTTTGCTCTATTTATTCCTCTATCTTAATAAGTAGGTAAGTTCAAGCAAATATGATGTCGAACACGTTGGATAAGTGCCCATTTGTTGCTTCAGATTGGTCTTTCTTCCCTGCACATTTAATTGATTGTGATGACTTTAAGATGATTCTTATGTAATTATTGTGGACTTATGGACTAGAACTAGCTATTTGCCATTTGGTTCTTAGTAATGTTAAGTAAAAGAGAGTACTGCAGAAACTCATTTATGGGTTTTAAATGAATTGCTTAAGTATGTTTGTACTGAAATAATTCTTTACTTTTCCATTTGTCCATGAAATTTATTTGCAATGCGAATGCAGGTTTTGGAGGAAACGAGTTTTGATGTCTCAAAGCTTCTTATCAAAGAGGATTATATTGAAGTAATGTTTGGAAAACAAAGAATGCAGCTCTATATTGTAGCAGGTGTGAAAAATGATACTGCCTTTGGACCACTTACTAAGAAAGAGATCATTGTACGGATTCCTTTTTTTTTTTTGGTCTTCTTCAAATTAGAAATTCTTGAACATAGAATTTAGATAATTTTTTCCCTTAATGGACATAATTTTTTTTATTATCGATCCATTTATATTTAATGACCTATTGAGTTTAAAGTCACTCGAATTCTTTCTTTCTTTTTTGGTTTATCATCTTAGATTGGACAATATTGACCATTGAAAATGGATAATGTGGTTACTACTTTCAACATTTGAGTTTAGTTAGCTGTTCTTTCTATCTTCCAAGTGATTTTAAATAGTTATCTTTCATTACATATGCTTGGAGTTGGCATTATTATTCCTTGCTAACCAAATATTCTCTCTTCATTTTACGCTTCGATTTTTCATTTATTTAATTATTGAATTGTAGATTGTAATCCTTTGTTTTGAGATTCTCTCTTGGAGTCTTAGATCAGATCTTGAATGCTTTTCAGTTTTTTGTGTGATTTATGTAGATATCTACTGGAAGAATGAGCATTGGATGATGTGCACCAGCGAGATCTATACCGCTGCGGAAAGAGATCGATATGAGAAATATGTGAGTATCAATTTTCAAGCATCATCGCATGAAATTACAATTTTACCTATTTCATTCTTGAGAATGCATAAAACTGTTCAAAAACATATGAAATAGATGATCAAGCTGTTTTAGATGAAATACTGTCCCTATTTGGTTTATCTCATTCAAGCTCTCTTCCAGTTTAAAGTTTTCATCAAAAAGCCCTAATTTAATATTGATTTATTCCAGTTTAAAGTTTTCATCAAAACCCGAACAACTCTTCACATGAGAATTTCAGGGACGTTTCTTTTTCCTTTTACATCGCTCTTATAGATTTTTATTCATATGAATTTAAACTTTAATTATTATTATTTTTTGCTCAATCTACTTTGCTTGATAAGATTCCCTAATATATTTTAGTTTCCCTAATATTTTTCTCAATCTATTATGGAATGATCTCTATGTGTTTGATGAAATGTTTGAATTGAATATTGGATTCGATTTTTCCATAACAAAGCAAGGAATGGAAGGCTCTCTATGTGTTTACTGAAATGTTTAAGACAACTATTTAAAGTTCTCAAAGATTTAAGAAGTTCAAGGTCAGTTTTGTTATGAAAAATCCAATCCAATATTTGGAGTTGAAGTTGTATGAATTTTTAAAATATTAAAGTGATAATTTAGATAGCTATTTAAAGTTCTTAATTGCTAGTTGTAACCCATAAGAGGGTGTTGTGCATAAGCATTTACTAGATAAGATTGCAAGTAGATATTTTGCTAGTTAAGTGACTTATATATTAATTTCTCTTTCTCATTCAACTAATGACCAACTTCTTATGCAGAGCAAGGAAAATTTTAAAATGGTGGAGGATGAAATAGATTTTGCAAAAGGTATTATGATAGATTTGAACTATAGGATAAGTTTGTATATGAAAAACTACTTGCAAAATAATTTACTAAGTTCTTAAATTTAAGGGGCATTCACCTAAGCATTACATTGCAATACTTGGGACAAAGAAGGAGCAGGAGGAGCATAAAATTTTATGGCTCTGTTAGCTTAAGTCAAATTTCACTAAACTCTTCTATTCTTGTCTTTATAGTTTTGTAATAATTTTTAATTAATAGACTCAACCCCATTTCTTTTCATTGAAAAGGAGATAAATTTATCTTGAAAGAGTTATTATACAATACTTGAAAGAGCTTTTTTTTATGTTCCTTTTATTGATTATTATTAGAGATTCTTGAAAAACTAAATTTACCTTAGCATATTGTTAAGATATCATTTATTTTATATGTATTATATTTATGTTACATTCTTATTTTATAGATTAAATTTACAAATTAGAGTTCTAATTCTCCATTTATTAACTCAGAGAGTATGCATCTGATCATTTTCAATTGTTTTAAATTGAATCATGGTTTTTATCGATTGAAAAGTATAGCAACTACTAATTTCTTAATTATTTGTGGTAGGCATTAGATGTGTTTTCTTATTCTTTATTTGTATGTATCATTGTTTTACTAGTCAATATAACTAATGCATGAACATTTTGGTCATAACAATTATTTATCCTGTGTATTTGAAAATTAAATATGACTACCTAAACTTAAGGTTGTTCAACAACATTTTTCTATTTGCTTTAAGCTAAAGCCAATTATTTCTTTTTCTTGCAAGTTGCAACTGGGCTGCTGCTCACTTTAAATTAGGCTGGTATATTAAGCTTGGGGACATCCACTGACAATCGTTGATTGCTTTGCTGATGGATTCGACACTTTCAATCAAAGTAGAAATGGGTAAGTTTCAATTTTCAATCTCGCTCATCTTGAGTTTATATTAAATTGAAATTACATCCGTTCTCATTGTCTCTATACAATTATTTTTTAGTTGGTTTATGATGGAGGACGTCATTCTTCACCCTCTAATCGCAACACAGGAAGTTTATTTGTCAACCAGTTTAATGCGCTAGAGATGATACTAATTTTTTTTATATTGGTGTTAGAAATCAATTCTAATGTCATCATAGGATTGAAATATTATTTTGAATGAATATTTGTCATTTTCTATGCTGAGTTTTTTACTTGTAAATTGTTCCTCACTATATAAATTTGATACTTTAAATTATCTTTATATGTAGTGTATTTGAAGCTGAAGAACTAGGAGTCTAATTTTCTATACAACAAAAAATAGCAACATTTTTTATAAGATAAAATTTGTGCATTTATTAGTTATTTGGTGGTTTACACCACACTATTATTTGTTCTACTAGAATTGATTTCCTAACATATTGAATCTCCATGGAGCGAGCATTGCACGTTGTTATCTAAATCAAGCGGCTTGAAGCAATTTGTTCTGAAAGTTCTCTTAACTTCTATAGCTTGAAGCATTAGGATAATGAAAGATGTTCATAAGAGATTTTAAATGTAGATGTTAGGTTACATTACACATAATCTTTTACCACATTTTTTACTTCCCTTGTAAATTTAGTAATAATGCATTAAGGGTGCTTTGAAATTTGAGGTAAATGATTTACATATCTGACTAAACATACATATGGGGGGTTTTTTTTTTTTAAATTCTACTACTTGAAATGGTAATTTCTTGATTTTCATCTTCTCTAATTTTAATCAGGCTTCTCTCATAAAAAGATGTATTTTTCATGTCTAACATCGAGTAACTTTTGACCTTCTACTCTAATTTGTACATGTCTTTTCCTTTCTATATTCTCTTATCTCAGTTTCTTTAGTTTTCGGTTTTAGCTGAGTTAATTTACTGTTGAATAACTTGGACTTCTTCTTTTGATGCCAAATTAAGTTTGTTTGTACAAAATATTTTTTTCCTCTCCATTTGAGGACTTTCCCTCTCTAATAGAGAAAAAGAATTGCATGATAGAGTATATGAGAATTTATTTTATTAGCAGGTGAAATAAAAACTAATTATTTGGCTTTCAAGTTTTCCTTATTATTATTAGAAGGTGCAATAAAATCAATTGTTGCCGTTTTTTTTAAATGCACTTGGTTGTTTATGTGAATTGCTCTGAATTAGTCAATTATCAACTGGGAAAGATGAAGGAATGGCATTCGTCTTTGTAAGTTTGTCTTTGCTTCTCTTCCTTTTGGTTTACTTCTCTTGTCTCAATTTCAATCTCTAATCTGTTTGAGTTTTTATTTTTAATTTTTAGTTCATTAATTATTCTAACAATGGTTTTCTCTTTAACTCTATATGCAGATCATTTCGGTTCACGATTGTAGGAAAATCCAAAAAATTTTGAAAGGTGAGATTGCAAATTTTGATTGCTTATTTAGTTTACATTTCTACGTAATGGAGCGAATATTTTGATGTCCATGATCTTGTTCTGGTTTGAATTTCTGAATTTGAGAATTCCCGTTGTATAATGAATTGGGTAGGATTGATTCTCCTTATATTGGATTAAAAGATTCACACTTTTCCTTTGTCCCTGAGCCACAACCCCCATTTTCTTTTGTATTCTTTGTGTTGAAAGGAATTGAATGTTGCTTCAAATTATCTATAATTAACCTCACTAAAAATATAACCTCATGCTGCTCTTTATGTTGCTTTCTTCTTTGATATCTTATTTTGCTTAGATTGATTAATTTATTATAATTTTCATTAATTTGATAGATAAATCAAAATATAATTCTATTGAATGAGTCTATCTGCATTATGATTATTTAGTGCACTATCAAAATGAGTGGTTGGAGGTATAAACTACTTTAGTAGTTGAGTTGACTACATGATCCAGTAGTCTGTTCTTCATGTATAAAGATAATGAATGTACGAACACGTGACATTAATAAACTTACAAAGCAAACGTTCGCTATATGTGTGAAAGGTTTGGTTATATTCTTTATCTATTATTCGACACTTTCATTTAGAGTCCCAAGTTGAAATAAATAATTCATTAGGGACTATATTGACATGAAATTGGTTCAAGAACAGAAAAGCTATAGGTTAGTCTTTTCTCTATGCTTCTGTAGTTTGCCTTGACATTTAGTAGTACATATTGAAATGCAGGATTGTCACCTCCTCATTGATTTCAGGACTTAAAACATCAGAATTGCAGTTCACGACCAACGAAAATAGGTAAGTAGTAATCGGAAAGTAGACGTGATGATTTACAAGAAGATATGGCATATTTGGTTATTTAAAGTAAGGAAACAATATTATCTCGGCTGCAGTAGATTAACTATATTTTGTTATTATATTTCAATTATTGAAATATAATTCAAATTCTGAAAATTTCACTAGTAAATTTGATTACTCGTTATTATTGTTCATATCGATATCATGTGTATTTCTGAATCATTCATGGATATGGAAGGGATTAGTTTTTTGGTCTATTAAACTCTCTAAAAGCATGTGTTCTTCATTTTTTCACTTTGGATTAATGATGTTTGAACATTTTTATCCTTACTTGCGGCTTTGAAAGCAGGTGGAACAACGGTTTTGTTGGTATGGTTAGTTGTTCAATGGCTTTTTGTGGAGGTTTAGAAATTCTTGTGTATATTCTAGTTTTTGAAAAGCATCATTTGTAATATTGTACTCTAAATTTGTGACGTATTCTTGTTATATATTGTATATAAAGTTTGTGGGTTATTCTTGTAATGACCATGTATTTACTCTTTATTATGTTGATTGATCAATATAAGGTTCATGGGTATCAAAAAGTCACTAAATGGTGATATTATTAAAATTATAATAGGTGACGGGTAAAACGGGTAAAACCTGCTGACGGGTAAAACGGGTCACCCATTCGAATGGGTGACGCTTTTTGGCGTCACCCATTCGAATGGGTGACGTTTTTTGGCGTCACCCATTCGAATAGGTGACCCGTTTTTTGAGCGTCACCCATTCGAATAGGTGACGTTTTTTGGCGTCACCCATTCGAATAGGTGACCGTTTTTGGCGTCACCCATTCGAATGGGTGACGTTTTTTGGCGTCACCCATTCGAATGGGTGGCGTTTTTGGCGTCACCCATTCGAATAGGTGACCCGTTTTTGGCGTCACCCATTCGAATGGGTGACGTTTTTTTGGCGTCACCCATTCGAATAGGTGACGCTTTTTTAGACGTCACCTATTCGAATAGGTGACATCGCCATAGGTGACCGCTAAAAGCGTCACCTATTCGAATAGGTGACGCCAAAAAAACGTCACCTATTCCAAAATTTCTTATAGTGTACATATACGAAGATACATGGTATGACTTAGCCTACTAGAGCTCATTACCTGTATTCAGTGGGTGAGATAATGAGGTGAATGAACTTAGGCGACGGGATCTTCATTACCTATCATTATTCACTAGAGGTGTGTGACGACCCGACTCCTTTTAAATCATTTAAAATCAAATTGGCAACGGAAGACTTATTATTTAATAAAAATTTGGCGTGGATATGTTTAAAACTTGGACTATCCACAACCTGTATACATTTTTCACATCAGGAAATTTAAAAGTAAGGAAATGCAATTCATTTTCCAAAATTTAAAGAAGCTTATAATCATAAAACTTAAGACAAAAAGCTCTTATGAGCTTATAAACAAATTTACATCTCAAAGACACAAAATAAAACAAAATAAGTCCATGGACTTTTAAATGTAAGTCTAGTCCATCTCAGCATCATCATCAACTCGATCAGGCCGCACCAGCTCCTCTCCCACGACCCCAAACATTACCTGAAAATGTTTGTAATATCATGAGCTAACAACAAGCCCAGTGAAAATAAACAGAATAAAAAGTAACTTTAGACTCCAAACCCGCATCCGGATTTGTGTCCAAGTAAAACTCAAATTTCCTTACCTTTCAACCATCAAAAAGTGTTTTGTATCAAGTACTACACTTTTACTTACCAATTCTCCCAATTAATTGATGAACTATCTTCCAAGTATTTAGGAGGATGTGTTTCATAACACATATAACACTTTATTTCATTCTCATCAATACCTTATACTATACATAAGGTTTACTTCAAGTATTAATTTCCAAATTCAGGATCTTCTAATTAAATGAGAATCTAGTTCTCTCATATATAACATAATAATTATACAAGGTTCAATACACCCTTGTATTCTCTCATTATACAATTCAATTTCCTTTCTCTTTCTTATAGCACTCGGCTATCATCATGGTTCATTCTTTTTCTCTATGGAAAAGTATAATATACATAATGTTTTATTTCTTTTCTTTAATAAATAATGTTAAGCTCACTCGGTCTTAACATATATAAACATTCATTAACTCACTAAACAAGTGTAAAAGGCACACAACCTTTACTTTAATATAACCATCACATGCGAATAATATCAGGTAATGAAGCTCCCGTAGGTCAGTTCATTCACCTCATTATCTCGCTTTCTAAAATAGAATATACAAAGTCCTTTCAATAATAGCATTCCATCTCTAGTGAATGATGACAGGTAATGAAGCTCCCGAAGGTCAGTTCATTAACCTCATTAAACTCACTTTCCAAAATAAAATATACAAAGTCTTTTCAGTAATATCTTTTCACCTCTAGTGATTAATGTCGGAGAATGAAGCTCCCGTAGGTCGGTTCATTCACCTCATTAACTCACTCACCGAATCCGGTAATGAAGCTCCCGTAGGTCGGTTCATTCACCTTGTATCTTCGTATATGTATCATAGTAATTATGGATAATACCAGGATAATGAGAACTCACATAGTTCCATCATTATCTCATTATCCATCTCCTCCGATCATGCAAAGTCCCATGATCCTTTAGCATTCCTCATGTACATATACGGAAATATAAAACGAATAATACCATACAATGCAAGCACACTCGGTCTATGCATTGTCTCATTATTCCTCCGAATTATCGATAATACAATATGATATGATATGATATGAATATGCTTTCAATCGCAAGTAAATAAATATAAACATTCAAAGTAATCGAAAGAACATAAAGGTAAATGGATCACGTAATACTCTTATACATAAAATAAGAAAATTAGGAACTTCTAATAAGAAAGCAATAAATAGATCAAGCCAAACGGCCTTTAGTTAAACTCGACTTACTAACTTAATCATAAAGTCTCCAATTCAAATGATCATATTGCTTCCAATAAGTATTTCAAGTTCCAAAATCAAGTTTCTTATTCATTCCATTATACTCAAAACCTTCAACTTCCAGAACTAATCTAAACTTAGAACTTCCAAGAGTTTAACATTTCCCTTGAGAAATCCATGAGTTCTCTCGCTCAATTATAACTAACTCCAAGCCTAAGAATGTTAACTCACTTACTTTAATTCTTTCAATTCAAATCTTAATCTCAACTTCCAATTCTACAAGCCGTTCAACTTATTCGGTTTCAAAAGCTACTTTAAATTCTATTTATTCTCACCTTGAATGCTCCCGTGACAACAAAGTTTCCACGAGCCAACAAACGAGCAATCGCACCTACAATTCATCAATCGATCAACGAATTGCAATTCATATCTAATAAGAGAAAAAGTGGGATTTTCGGGGTGAATAGTGATTTCAGATGAATAGTGATTTCAGATGAATAGTGTTTTTGGGTCAATAGTGTTTTTCAAAAATCCGGACTCAAAATCGTCAAAATCCTTAATAGAAATTCATGATTTCAACTTCAAAACTCATTTATAATAAAAAATGAACAAAATCATGTAAAAAGTTTTGAAAACTCACTTTTTAGGGCTTCCCGTAGAGAACGAGAAAAGCCAAAAGGTTAGGTGGGATAGATAGCCCACATCCCGAGTATTCCAACGCAACTGACCTTATCGAAAACGGTCAAGAATTGATGAAAAGCCAAGAGAAAAAAACTCTCCCACCATGGGAGAAGAGGCTCACGGCCAAAGAAGAGAAAGTTTGGTCCAACTTTGGTCAACTTGTGATTTTTAAAGATGAAAGAATAGTGATTTTAGATATTTTAAGAAATTTAGAAATTACGGTTACGTCCCTTTAATGATTTTAGCTTATAAATCGAAACCCGAAGTTCTTAAACTAGCCCAAAGGTGATTAATAATTATTAATTGGCCCGTTAATAATTATTAATACAACCAAAACTAATTTAAACTAATAAAACGATTAAAAAGGTTTTCGAGCGAAATTAACTACTAAATTCTAAATTACTAAAACTAAAATTAAACTAAATACTTTAATTAAAATAAATAACTAAACTATTAAATAAAAAAAATTTCACTTCAAAATAACGGGACGTTACAAGGTGGGAAGATATTATTGAAAAGAATTCATATATTATATTTGAAAGTGAGTTTAATGAAGTGAATGAACTTAACCTACGGGAGCTTCATTACCTGTCATTATTCACTAGGGATGGATAGACATTATTAAAAAGGAATTTGAATATTTTATTTTGGAAAGCGAGATAATGAGGTGAATAAACTTAGCCTACGGGAGCTTCATTACTTGACATTATTCGCATGCGATGTTTATATTGATGTAAAGGTTATGTGGCCTTTACACTTGTTTAACGAGTTAATGAATAGTGGTTGGACCACGTATGCTAACATTATCGTCACTATCGTAATTGTGATTGTTGGTTATGTTAAGTCCAAACGTGATTAATATTATTTGATTAAACATAAAAGAAGGGTAAACTTTATATACATTACGAGGTATTAAAAGGATGAACTAGAAAAAGGTATTGGATATGAAAACATTCTTCCAAATTTTGGGAGTTTTATTAAAGAATAAGTAAGTTTTACTTGGACACATATCAGAATGCGGGTTTGGTGTCTATTGTTACTTTTTATTCTGTTTATTTTCACTGCGCTTGTTGTTAGCTCATGGATATTACAAACAATTTTAGGTAATGCTTATGCTTGTGGTGGTGGGAGAAGAGCTAGTGCTGCTTGATCGAGAGGATGATGATACATAGATGGACTAGATACACTTTTAAAAAGTCCATGGATTCATTTTGTTGTATTTGTGTGTCTTTTGATATGTAAATTTGTATATAAGCTCATAAGAGCTTCTTGTTTTACTTTTATGGTTATTAACTCTCTTAAACTTTGGAAAGAGAATTGGATTTCCTTACTTTTAAATTTCCTGGTGTGAAAATTGTATACAGGTTTTGGCTAGCCTAAGTTTCAAACATATTCATGCCGTTTTTTTTAAATACTACGACTTCCGCTATGTTTTAGTTTTAAATGATTTAAAAGAAGTTGGGTCGTCACATACTATCAACAATAATCAAATGGAATATAGAGTCCTTATCCTTCATATTCCTTTTCAAATGCTTCCTAATTGACACTGCCTTGTTGATAAGGTGGTATTAGGATTTTCAAGAACAAGACCTACACAAATTGAAAAAATAGCATCTTTTAAAAAAATCATATAGTCAATAATTTTGTTTCCAAATCTATGCTTTCAAAATTTAACTTGAAAACCCCTAAAGCATAATCTAAATATTTCAACATTATAAGTGAATGGAAGAGATTAATGCAAATTTTGAAATGAAGTGCTTTTTTTATAAATCAATTGGAGTTCTATTAACATGAACACATTTTTTATCTTCTTCCAAGGGTTAAATGACATTTTTTTTATAAACATAATTAAATAGCCCATCAACTTGACCTATTTTTGCTACATCTATTTCTCCAAAAAAACAAGCATTACAAATATCTATTATTAAATTACAAACAACTACCATCTTATACATCTGAGCTCAACAAGGTGAAAAAAGAAACTAACTAAGAAAGACATGTACAGTTCATTGAGTTTGTTCAATTTACATGAATTTATGTAATGATTTCAATGTAAGAGGTATTGTAGGAGAAAATCAAAGAAATTAGATGAATAGGTAAATGAAGTTATTTAATCAAGCAAAATAAAAGTTAAATTCAGACAAATGGATAAGATAAGCACCGTATCAATTTCACAAAGCTGCAATAAAAATAAATAGACATATAAGAACCATTAAGGGTCTAGCAATTCTAATAAAAACACGATAATACATAATCAATTCATGTCAATTATAAAACATAACATATAGATAGAGAAATTGAAGAAAACCAACCTTTTTGTTGTATCCACATTTACAACACCATTTTTTTCCCATTCCAAGACTTCAATTGAGAATTCAAATAGAGTAGAAAAGATGGGAAAAACATAGAAATGTACTATAAGCAAAACATATGAAAGTAGGTACGGAAAAGGGTTTAATTTTTATCATTTGAAAAATAAAAATTGTGAGCGTCAATATGCAACAGATTAACTAAAAACTTTTCAGATGCTATAACTAAGTTCTAGTTATTTATAACTACAAGGAAGAGAACCAACAGTACAATAACTATAAAATATCTAAAGGAAAAAAACGAATGGAGAGAAAGAGATGCTATAAAACCTATTATACACATGTCAAAACAAAGATTTGAATATGAAAATTTGTAGACTCTAACCTCAGGAAAATGTTTTACCTTCATCTTCTTTAAAAAAAATACTCCAACCACGGCAAGAAACGAAAAATGTCACTATTCTCCTTTTGTGGCTTAATAATTTTGATTTTTTAAATTTAGAGTGTGACTCGAAGCGCCAAACAAGAAAACACGCTCAAAGCACATCTAGCATGGATAAGAGAAATTAGTTAAGACCAGATAAAATCAAGGTAATTCAATTAACATATTACAATGATAATGAGGATGAAATTTATTTAATGGTAAGTAAACTAGATAAATAGATAATTAAAAAGTGGAACTTAGCACATTAATATGATATTAATTATCAATATCACGAACAAGGAGGACATTAATAGCTAAACATGACGCTCTTGAAAAGAAAAACACATTAATATAGTATCAGTGGAATAAAATTGACTCATGGTTTTAGTTGGTTAAAAAGATTTAAAATTAAACAAACTAAGTTGGACAAGGAAGTTTTAGTGATGGGTTGTGAGCGATTTTTTCTTATTTTTCAAAGCTGTGAAAACCGTTTGATTTCAACAAATGCCCCTCTAAATGATTTTCTTTCTCACCCATTAAATTACAGCCTCATACCTTCATAAAATTCAAAGAACAACCTCAACCTCAATCATAGGGACGGGAGGAAATTTTTTTGATTTGATAACATAGCTTTTTTTTCCCCTTTTTTTATTTCTTTTAAATTAAAAATGAAAGATCCTAGCACACGCGGGAGAGTCAAGCGCGCTTTTGTAAAATATGCTATAAATTAAGGCTATTATATCCCTCATTTTTTGTAATGCCGTTATTTAAATGCTTCATATATATATGAGTAAGATCACAATATCAAACCATAGTCTCTGAGACGTAATTGATTAATCTTATTGGATAAAGTTAAAAAAAAAAGACAACAAGCCATTTTTTCAAAATACTAGCAAACAATTGCAATATCAGATGAATTACTATTATTTTCTAATAGCCATGCTATATTATATAACAATAGCGAATAATATGTACAACTAGTCCAATTAGAAACCTGAGCCTAAAAATCGTTCAATATAATTAAAAAGATAAACAAGCATAACTAATGACAAACACACCACACATAACAGATATCTTTTTCTCAAAACAAACATTTACTTCTAATATCATTCGAGTATAGCCACTTGCAAACATATGCACCATCATGTTTGATGATTCAAAAAAAGAATAGTGACATTAAATGTTGTATTAGATCTTAATTCTTGTAGTGAAGCAAGATGCATAGAAGAAGAAATAATAGAAAACTTGCTCTTTAAAGTTAGCTTTATGAAATACATAAATTAAAAAAAGGGATAAGGAAGTTTAAAGGGAAATAATTATGAACTAACCACAATGTTGGATGCCAAAACAAGTCTTTCACTTGTAATAAAGACAAAAGAAAGACCATAAAAATAAAAATTTAACTCATTTATAATCCACAACAAGTCTTGTTAATTACTAATGCTTGTAGAAGAGGAAGAGTTAGGAAGCTTTGGTTTACTTCAATAAATTATTAGTTTAAAATTCATTTCAATATTATAAAAATCACAAAATTAGAACAATTTCAATTAACCCCATAAATAAAGGCTCCATCAAGATATGCATACAAACCCTTCAATCCTAATAATGGAATGCTTTCAAGATAAATAGCTAAAATATTGATAACCATTCATGAATAGACTGCTTTCTAAAATATCAAAAAACATTAATATAAAGATCAATTAGAGTACAAATATATTGAATACAAGCCTTCTCACAATTAAAATATCTCATCCATGATGAAGTAATTGAGTGCAAATAAATCTCTCTTCTCTGGAGCAAGATGTTAATTACACTCACAAAGAATGATAAATGATTTACAATAATAGTAGCTAAAATTAAAGCTTGAGTGATATTAACGACATCACAATAGTAATTAGAACTTATCCATCATACAATTAAGGGACCAAATTTCCAAAAGAAATAGTCAAGCAAGTTCAATTCAAGTAACATTTAAATTTGCCTAACCAATTAATATAGAGTTTAAATCCATATTTAAATAAAATCAAAACTATAAGTCAATTTCTTCTTGTTGTGTTGGGTTTGTGGATTTTCAATTGGGTATTTTCTAATAAGGAAACTATAGTAATTATCATAACAAATAAATTCAATTATAAAATATATCTACAGTCGAATTATTCTTAAAGAACTTTTAAATGTACAAGCATAATTGTGGTTAGCTTTTTTAATTTTTTCATGAGTAAATAAATATTTTATAAGTTATCTATGGAATTGACTGTATATATGAATTGGAACATAAATACAGATTTATTATTGATCAAAATGACATAAACACATAACCAAAATATGAAGAATCTAAATAAAAATGGATTTCTAATTTAACAGAGTGGGGGAAATCCAATTAAATAGAGGAGAAACATGGTTGAAACTCCAAGGCAAGGAATTTTTTTTAACATTTATGTGGCTCTTGAGACAGATAACTAAAACAATCTAAGCCATGACTCACTAAAAAAAATTCAATAATCGTTACTATACCAATTAGTTAGAGTCATGTAACGTCCTTTGAGGTGAAATTTTTTTTTTATTTATTTAATTAAAATATTAAAGTTAATTTTAGAATTAGTTATTTAGATTTAAATAGTTAATTTCGTTCTGAAACCTTTTTAATCGCTTAATTAGCCTAAATTAGTTTCGGTTGTATTAATAATTATTAATGGGCCCATTTAATAATTATTAATCACCATTAGGCTTGTTTAAGTGCTTCGGGTTTCGTTTTAAAAGCTTAAGACAAATAAAGGACGTATGCGTCATTTCTAATTTCTTAAATATGTAAATCACTATTCATTTTCTCCTTAAATATCCTAAAATTAGACAGAGTTCATCAAATTTCTCTCTTATTTACTCCCAAGGTCGAGAGCTTCATCTCCCAATCTTCCATTTTTTGTTTTTCTTCATTTCTTGGCGGATCGCTATAATTTCAGTTGCGTTGGATAGCCACGGGCCCGAGCATCATTTCCAACCTAACAATTGAGCTTTTCATCCGTTTTCTTAAGGCCTTAAAGTATGACAAAGTTTCTAACCTAAGCTCCAAATAGTGTTTTAATGGAGTTTTGATTTAAATCTTCTATTTCGTGCCGAGAAACTCGAAGATTTCAATCAAGGGAATCGTTTTAGGTGATTTTGGAAACTTACCCTAACCCTAAAATCGAGTTTGACCCGAAAACCCTTTCTGCTTGAATTTCCCTTATTTGATGATGATTAGGGTATTTCAAATGTTATGTTTTTATGTTTTACTTAATTTATTGGGATTGATTTATTGTCCAAAACCCTAATTTAAGATTACCCATTGATGGTACCAATCTCCAAAGTGGCCGAAACAAACCCGAAACACTTCTAAAGTGCTTGAAATCCGGAAAACTATCTACAATCCCTATTTTCCCTTTGGCCGTGGGCTTCATGGGGGGAATTCCCGGGTTGTTATGTCTTTTATTTTTGTAACGCGACGATCGTTGTTCATTTCGGTTAGTTATTATACTTTAGGTGTATTTGAATTATAGGTTTTGTGCATCGATCCTGAATTTGGCCAACCAGCGATTTGGAGTTGACTTCACTTATAAGGTGAGTTTAAAATGGTTGTGATTACTTTTATGTTTTCTGGTTGTATGATGTTCATGTTTGATCGGGGTTAAGAAGGTTATTATATTTTAGAGCTTATCCAAGATTGGATGTAGTTGGGAGATGAGGAAAGTGCATAAGGAAAGAAATTAGTAAACTTTTGGTGTGTTTAAAGTGAGTTTCTTAATTGTGGATTAAGTTGTATTCTCAAGGAGAATTATGTTTCCGGAAATTGGAGAAGAGTATTAGATTTCTCCGTTGAATTGAGTGGTTATAAGATAGTTAAAGGAAACTTGGAGAGAATCATCGTGTGGTATGTGTGGTAGGCGTGGTATGTGTGGTAAGCGTGGTATGTGTGGTAATGAATCATCATGTGGTATGTGTGGTAGGCGTGGTATGTGTGGTAAGTGTGGTATGTGTGGTAATGAATCATCATGTGGTATGTGTGGTAGGCATGGTATGTGTGGAAATTGACAATGTTGTCACGGCGTGGTAATATGATTGGTGACAATGTGGTCACGGCGTGGGAATGTGATTTGTGACAATGTGGTCACGACATGGTAATGTGATTGGTGACAATGTGGTCACCGCGTGGTAATGTGATTGGTGACAATGTGGTCACGGCGTGGTAATGTGATTGGTGACAATGTGGTCACGGCGTGGTAATGTGATTCGTGATAATGTGGTCACAGTGTGGTATGTGAATGGTGACAATGTGGTCACAGTTTGAAATATGAAATGTGACAAGGTAGTCACAATGAGAGTGGAAATTTACTTTGTTATGCTTTAGTACTAATTAGTTGTTTTAGTACTTTATTTACGAGCTTGAATGTTTATTTTTCAAAGTTACGAGATAGTAGAATGAGATTGATTTTGCTTATGCATAGTACTTGGGAGTATAGAATGGGTAGCAAAGAGCACGATAGGATTTTGGACACATTTTCCGATATGGAATTCGGTCCATAGAAGTGCTTGCATCCATCTTATTCTCACTAGCATTCTTATGCTAATGTTGCTACACTTAAACTTTTTCAGGTAATACTCGTGGGAGAGGACGAGGTCGTGGAGGTGGTGCTGCTTGATCCCAAGCGTATGGCTTTTGGGACATGGAACTACATATATATTTTGGGGCATTCTATGAATGCTATGTTGTTAGTCTTTAAATTTGTATTTTGTGGCTCATGAGAGCCTAAGATGCGTTGTACATATTATCTAGTTTATTTTCTATGATTTGGTTATAAACTGGAGTATGAACTTCAGTTGTTTTAAATTCTCTGATTTGGGCTTATGTAAACAGGTTTAGGGAGTTCATATTTTAAACGGATCCACGCCAAATTTTTATAAAATCTAGTCTTCCGCTGTTTTGCTCATGTTTTGGTTTAAGTCCTTGTCCAAAGCATCACTCGGATCGACGGGCACCAGGTATCCTCTAAATTTATACTTTATAGAATATTTTACCAATAAGTTAAGTGTAGATTTGTAAGTTCCTGTTTTATGTTTGACTCACAAGGAACTTGTCTTATTTTGATTTCAGTATGCCCTCCAAAGTAGCTGCATTTAGGAGGAGTCAACGTAGTGTACCGGCTACGATACGAGGTAGAGGTCGAGGTCATACTAGGGCAGTTACTCCACTCCGCCTCAGGATCATACTGATGCTAGAGGACCGATCCCGGATGTTGTGCGTGAGGATGAGACTCCAGTTGATGGGCCACCTATACATGGGGGTAGTGTTACTATTCTCATGGGGGATTATCTGGAGTTGATACGTGGTGGTGGAGGACACCAGGATCGTGTTGTACCACCTACTAGAGTACTTGCTCCAGTTGAGTCACCTGAGAGTAGCGATGCTGCTGAGGTTCTGAAAGACTATCTGAGGCATGCCCCTTTTGAGTTTGATGGGACACAACTACTGATCCGGCGCTTGTCGAGAGATGGATTACGAGGGTTGAGAGAGCCCTTGAGTCTATTCAATGCCCTGATCGATTGAAGGTCCACTGTGGGACCTATTCTCTGGTTGACAATGCATTATATTTGTGGCGTGGACTTTTTGTTCTTTGAGACCTACTTTGGTAGTGACGTGGGAGATGTTTAGAGAGAAGTTCTTTGACAAATATTACCCGGAGGATATCAGAGATCAGTTAGAGCTACAATTTCTGACTCTGAGACAGAGAGACCGATATGTGATTGAGTATGAGAGGGTGTTCGACCGTTTGTCCAAGTTTTCTACTGGGCAAATCGCCGATTCTGAGAGTAAGAAGAATAGATTTATCGTGGGCTTGAGAGCTGATATCCGAGATCATATACGAGCTTTTCGACCTATCACTTATCCTGAGGCTTTAGATTTTACCTTGGCTATAGATCTTGGGCCTTCTGAGAAAAAGGCCGAGTAGCATTGCCATGGACCTCCTCTCATAAGAGGAAGGCCGAGGATGACCAGTCAGGTCGAGTGGCACACCCACCGAGGCATGCACAGGGTAGGGGTGGAGGACCATCTGGATCTCAGACTCGTCCGACACCGCAGCGTAGTGGTCCGCAGTGCTGTCACTGTGGTCAGTATGGACATGTTCGACTGCATTGTCCGAGACTTCAGGCTCCACAGCAGTATAATGGTCATGGCCAGGGGCAGGGTCGGGGTCAGATAGGAGGTAGAGGCCAGGCTAGGCCTAACAAGTATCAGAGAGCACCACCACCTGTTCAGACACCACCTCAACCAGCTTCAGCAGGCCCGTGTTTTCGCCGCTACTAGAGAGGATGCCGAGGCATCAGGTACTGTTGTTACAGGTACTGTGATAATCTTGGGACATTCTGCTTTAGCTTTATTTGATTCGGGGGCGAGTCATTCCTTTATTTTTGCTGAGTTTGTAGAGTCCGCTGCATGTGAGTCTGCGTCGTTAGGGCATGAGTTGCATGTCTCTACTCCGCTTAGGAAATCTATTGTTGTGGATAGAGTTATTTATACCGATGATTTGTGTATTTTGGGCTGTTGCCTGCATGCTATGTTGATTGTGATGCCTATGTGTGACTTTCATATTATATTGGGTATGGATTGGATGTCAGCCAACCACGCCAACATTGGCTGTAGTGCCAAAATTGTGGATTTTATTGGTCCATGTGGGACTAGTTTTCAATTTCATGGGACTCGAGGTAGAGTGACTCCTGCAATCATCTCTGCGATTCAGGATAGAGCTCTCTTGTGTGCTGGTGCTTGGGGTTATTTGGCTAGTGTAGTAGACACGTCTTTTAGTGTGACTACACTAGATTCTGTACCGATTGTGAAGGATTTCTCTGATGTTTTCCCTCATGAGTTACCTGGTTTACCACCGGTGAGAGAGATGGATTTTTAGATAGAGGTGTTACGTGGGACGGCTCCATTGTCCAAGGCACCTTATTGTATGGCACCAGCGGAGCTGAATGAGCTCAAGAGTCAGTTATAAGGACTCTTAGATTTAGGGTTTATACACCCTAGTGTGTCCCCTTGGGGAGCACCAGTGTTGTTTGTGAGAAAGAAAGATGGTTCAATGAGGTTGTGTATCGACTACCGAGAGTTGAACCGAGTTACTGTGAAAAATAAATACTCTTTGCCAAGGATTGATGATTTATTTGATCAGTTGAGAGGGGCTACTATCTTTTCGAAGATAGATTTGAGATCCGGTTATCACTAGTTGAGGATTCGAGAGGATGATATTCCCAAAACCGCTTTCCAGACGTGTTATGGGCATTATGAGTTTGTGGTTATGTCTTTCGGTTTGACTAATGCGTCGGCGGTTTTTATGGATCTTATGCAAACGGTGTTTAGGAGGTTCATTGACTCCTATGTTATTGTGTTTATTGATGATATTTTGATCTATTCTGAGACTGAGGAGTTGCATACTATGCACTTAGAGAAAGTTTTGACGGTGTTATGAGAACAGAAATTGTATGCAAAGTTCTTTAAGTGTGAGTTTTTGCTAAGGGAAGTGGCATTCTTAGGCCATGTGGTCTCTAGTAAAGGGGTGATGGTGGATCCCTCTAAAGTTGAGGCGGTTAGTAGTTGGCCTAGACCAACTAGTGTGACGGAAATTCATAGTTTTCTTGGGCTTGCCGGTTATTATAGACGGTTTGTTCAAGACTTTTCTAAAATAGCATCGGCCTTGACACATTTGACCAAGAAAAGAGTGGACTTTGTATGGTCTGAGGAGTATGAAAAGAGTTTTGAGGAGCTCAAGAACAGACTTATAACGGCACCCGTTCTAGTATCACCCGATAGTAGTGGTGGTTTGACGGTTTATACCAATGCTTCGAAGAGAGGTTTGGGTTACGTTTTGATGCAATATGGGAAACTCATAGCATGTGCTTCCCGTTAGTTGAAGGAGCATGAGAAAAAGATCTAACTCACGATATTGAGTTGGCAGCGGTTGTACATGCTTTGAAAATTTGGAGACATTACTTGTATGGTGAGAAGATCTTGATATTCACCGATCACAAGAGCCTCAAATATTTCTTCACTCAGAAGGAATTGAATATGAGACAACGGAGATGGTTGGAGCTTGTGAAAGATTATGATTGTGATATTCAGTACCATCCCGGGAAAGCCAATGTAGTGGCGGATGCACTTAGCAGAAAGTTTTCGCACTTGTCTGCTTTACCAGTGAGATTGAGATGGGAGTTGGAGCGTGCCGAGATAGCCCTCCTTACTACCGAGCTTACAATGAGTTTAGCTAGCTTGACAGTGGGGCCTACTTTGAGACAAAGGATGATTGAGGCTCAGAGGGGCGAGAATCATTTACAGGCCATTTTTATTGAGGCAGAGTCAGGTATACCTAGCCATTTCACTTTTTCCTCTGATAGTGCTTTGATGTATCGTCAATGGCTATGTGTACCTTTGAGTTCGACTTTCCGAAAAGAATTGTTGGCGGAGGCTCACAATTCTATCTTTTCTATTCATCCGGGTAGTACCAAGATGTATAGAGATTTGAGACAACATTATTGGTGGCCCGGGATGAAACTTGAGATCGTGGAATTTGTGAGTAGATGTTTGACTTGTCAGCAAGTCAAGGCTTTAAGGACGAGACCAGCGGGTTATCTAATCCTTTGAGTATACCCGAGTGGAAATGGGAGGAGATCTCTATGGATTTTGTTTGTGGGTTGCCTAGAACATCCAAAGGGTATGATGCCATTTGGGTCATTGTGGATCGTTTGACAAAATTCGCACACTTTTTACCGGGGAGGATCACTTATCCGGTTGAGACTTGGGCACAGTTATTCTTGAGGGAGATTGTTAGACTACATGGTGTGCCTGTGAGGATTGTATCAGACCGGGACACTCAGTTTGTGTCGAAGTTTTGGCAGTGTTTGCATTCCGTCATGGGTACCGGTTTGGATTTTAGCACGGCCTTTCATCCTCAGACCGATGGTAAGACAGAGAGAGTTAACCAGATTTTAGAGGATATGTTGAGGGCTTGTGTTCTAGATTTTGGTGGTAGTTGGGACTCTCATTTGTACCTGGTAGAGTTTGCATATAATAATAGTTTCCAAGCTATCATCGAGATGGCACCGTTTGAGGCATTTTATGGTAGAAAAGGTCGTTCTCCCGCTCATTGGGATGAGGTTGGGGAGAGGAGACTGTTGGGACCCGAGTTGTTACAGAGGACTAGTGAGTCTATTATATTGATTAGAGAGAGGATGAGGGCTGCCCAAAGTCGACAGAAGAGTTATGACGATAAACAATGAGGCCCACTTGAGTTCAATGTAGGGGATCATGTGTTCTTAAAGGTGGCACCTATGAAGGGTGTGATGAGGTTTGGGAAGAAGGGCAAGTTGAGCCTTAGGTTTATCGGTTCATTTGAGATTTTGGATCGAGTTGGGGCGGTGGCTTACCGTTTAGCTTTACCACCATCCTTGTCGGTCGTTCATAGTATTTTTCATGTTTTGATGCTTCGAAAATATTTGGCGGACCCTTCACATGTGATAGATCATGAGCCTGTTGTTCTTGATGCTAACATGTCTTATGAGGAGACACCGGTGAAGATTCTAGCATCGGAGCAAAAAGTGTTGAGGAACAAGACTATCGGCTTAGTGAAAGTTTTGTGGAGGAACCAAGTATCGTAGGAGGCTACTTGGGAACGAGAGGAGGATATGCGGGATAAATACCCTCACTTGTTTACTTAGAAGCTAATTTTCGGGGACGATAGGTCTTTTAAGGAGGGTGGACTGTAACGTCCAGTTATTTTGAGGTGAATTTTTTTTTATTATTATTTTATTTATTTATTTATTTAATTAAAGTATAAAGTTAATTTTAGAATTAGTTATTTAGATTTAATTAGTTAATTTCGTTCGGAAACCTTTTTAATCGCTTAATTAACCAAAATTAGTTTCGGTTGTATTAATAATTATTAATGGGTCCATTTAATAATTATTAATCACCATTAGGCTAGTTTAAGTGCTTTGGGTTTCGTTTTAAAAGTTTAAGACAAATAAAGGACGTATGCGTCATTTCCAATTTCTTAAATATCTAAATCACTATTCATTTTCTCCTTAAATATCCTAAAATTAGACAAAGTTCATCAAATTTCTCTCTAATTTCCTCCCAAGGTTGAGAGCTTCATCTCCCAATCTCCCATTTTTGGTTTTTCTTCATTTCTTGGCGGATCGCTATAATTTCAGTTGTGTTGGATAGCCACAGGCCCGAGCATCATTTCCAACCTAACAATCGAGCTTTTCATCCGTTTTCTTAAGGCCTTAAGGTATCACAAAGTTTCTAACCTAGTTGGGAGATGAGGAAAGTGCATAAGGAAAGAAATTAGTAAACTTTTGGTGTGTTTAAAGTGAGTTGCTTAATTGTGGATTAAGTTGTATTCTCAAAGAGAATTAGGTTCCGGAACTTGGAGAAGAGTATTAGATTTCTCCGTTGAATTGAGTGGTTATAAGATAGTTAAAGGAAACTTGGGAGAGAATCATCATGTGGTATGTGTGGTAGGCGTGGTATGTGGGGTAAGCGTGGTATGTGTGGTAATGAATCATCATGTGGTATGTGTGGTAGGCGTGGTATGTGTGGTAACGAATCATCGTGTGCTATGTGTCGTATGTATGGTAATGAATCATCATGTGGTATGTGTGGTAGGCGTGGTATGTGTGGAAAGTGACAATGTGGTAACGGCGTGGTAATATGATTGGTGACAATGTGGTCACGGCGTGGTAATGTGATTGGTGACAATGTGGTCACGGCGTGGTATTGTAATTGGTGATAATGTGGTCACAGCGTGGTAATGTGATTGGTGACAATTCGGTCACGGCGTGGTAATGTGATTCATGACAATGTGGTCACGGTGTGGTATGTGAATGGTGACAATATGGTCACGGTTTGAAATGTGAAATGTGACAAGGTAGTCACAATGAGAATGGAAATTTACTTTGTTATTTACTTTGTTATGCTTTAGTACTAATTAGTTGTTTTAGTACTTTATTTACGAGCTTGAATGTTTATTTTTCGAAGTTACGAGATAGTGAAATGGGATTGATTTTTCTTATGCATAGTATTTGGGAGTATAGAATGGGTAGCAAAGAGCACGATAGGATTTTGGACACATTTTCCGATATGGAATTCGGTCCATAGAAGTGCTTGCATCCATCTTATTCTCACTAGCATTCTTATGCTAATGTTGCTACACTTAAACTTTTTCAGGTAATACTCGTGGGAGAGGAAGAGGTCGTGGAGGTGGTGTTGCTTGATCCCGAGCGGATGGCTTTTGGGACATGGACCTACATATATATTTTGGGGAATTCTATGAATGCTATGTTGTTAGTCTTTAAATTTAAATTTTGTGGCTCATGAGAGCCTAAGATGCGTTGTACATATTATCGAGTCTATTTTCTCTGATTTAGTTATAAACTGGAGTATGAACTTCTGTTGTTTTAAATCCTCTGATTTGGGCTTATGTAAACAGATTTATGGAGTTCATATTTTAAACGGGTCCATGCCAAATATTTATAAAATCTAGTCTTCTGCTGTTTTGCTTATGAATTAAAGAATTGAGAAAATTCGAGTCTTTACAAGTCATCTTTTGCAAAACACATATGGATAATCTTCAGCATATAATAATGAAAGATGAAATTTCTAACAAAAGTATATATAAATGCTTTGCTCGAATCTGCACATCAAGTTAAAGAAGGGAGAGCCATAGAAAAAGAAAAGAAAAAATAGTGAAAAAACTTCATGAAAGAAATTTTTATTTCATATATCAGATTAAGGGAAGAAAAAAATCAAATTGAAATCCTAATTTTGAAGTTTAGAGTATGTGACAAATACAAGGAAAGGACACATGGGATTTCTTACCCTTGAAATTTATTTTTCTTGATTGAAGATAATGACGGTAGCAAAGGCAACTTATAGACAAGCGGTCCAGTCCTCTCAAGAATCTCAAAAGGACCAATGAATCGAGGACTCCACTTTCCTTTCATTCCAAATCTCATCACACCTTTCATAGGTGCTATTTTCAGAAAGATATGATCACCCACTGAAAACTCAAGATCATTACACCTCTTATCCGCATAACTCTTTTGTCTACTTTGAGCAGTCTTCATTCTTTCTCTAATCATATTTATAGACTGACTCGTCAAATGAACTGGTTCAGGCTCCAACAATTTCCTCTCCCCAACTCCATCCCAATGAACTGGAGATCGACATTTCTTACAATACAAAGCCTCAAAAGGACCCATCTCAATAGTAGACTGATAACTGTTATTGTATGCAAATTCTACCAAATAAAGTTGATCATTGTTGGTGGAAACGGTGGTCAAACTAAATGGTGTGTGATGGATGGCATGCAAGTGCACATGGTCAACAAGTAATAGTAGTGGTAAGTGAGTGTCGTGTTCCACGAAGATGGTTGTTTCTATCTGGATTTAGAGATTAAGAATATTACTACCATAGCGATATGAATGAGTGATAAAACTAGGGGAAATTGTGCACAAATTAAATGGATCAACACGACGTGTGGATCAAAGGATGAAGATGTGATGATATGTTAGGGATCTGGATAGATTGTATCAACAAGTTAACAACTTGCTAATCGAATTCACATATGGATGGGGTTATAAGACAATCAACACATAGAAAGACAAGAGAAAGGATGAGTTTTCTCAAACTAACCTAATGTGTCGCTTTACCCTAGATCTTATCTCTAAAACCTCAAGTAAAGTTTACTTCTTTTGAATCCCCTTATATTGTTCTCTATTCCTCTAAATCTTTCCCTTATTCCTAAGTTGTGATTAAGATGAACGAGTAATATGTTACGTTAAAATGGCATACAATTTATCTTTCAATAACTGCATACACTCTTCTGACTATATTTTCATACAGCATTAAAGAAGATTAAGAATGATAAGGATATTACATCACAATCTCCATGCATAAATGTGTCTCAAAATAACGGTTATTGTCCATCCATATCCACCTAGCATTTCATTAGAAAAGAGTTTAGCCTCTCATGGCTGGCAACAACATGCAAATAAACATAAACTTAAGACTGGAATTCATGTTTAAATATAAACTAAAATTACTAAATGCTAAACTACTAGTTAACTCCGTTGTAGCACACTCCTGCTCGTTATGCGCTTCCTTCCTTCCTGCACTTGCTACCACTGACTACTCCTCCTTCTTTCCTCGTCGTTCTCCCTTTTTATATATCACTTCTTTCTCTTTTTTTTGCCATCTTTTCATTTTTTTTCCCGCCAAAAAAGTAGTTGACACAGTGTTGGGGAACTTGCGTGGCTCGGGCACTGTAGCACGAACTGACTACCGTATGTCCCATCGAACAGCTAATCAGCAAAGATGACATCTCTGTGTTTTCTTAGTGCTTTGCTTCAGCAGCATAACCACATGTTCTTCTTCACTCTTTGCCCTGCATTAGTAAAGAATTGCCAAGAGCAACCATTAGAACTATACTCGCAAGGGCTAAATTAGAAATGCTCAGAAAGTAATAAAATAATGAGAGAAAATTGATAAAAAAAAAAAAACCAAAGTCAACAAGAGGGCTCGTATCGAAATTGAATTTTACAAAAGTGACTCAAATAAGTGTATAAGCTCAACATTTTACTCGATTGCTTGGTCTTTTTACCTAGATTTATCCAAGTTTAACTATGTGAATACCCCTTTCTAAGGACTTATCAATCATCCTAACTTACTTTAAAATCTAAGGCACAAGCTCGAAGCATGTCCTCCAAAACCTGATTAACTCAATCAGTTTATCCATCCGTCTGATGGTGAAAAGCAGTGCTAAGTCCAAACGAGTACCCATCGCTCAATTTCTTCATTTCTTTTCACTTCCTATTCTTTCCTTCCATTTTCTTAAATCCCTCCATCCAATTCAACGATTTCAAATAAGTTTTTTTTTTTCATTTTCTAAATTTTCATAATTTCTTGTTTTTCATAAATTCTTTTGGTTAAAATTTATGATTTATGTTAATTTAGGTTTGATGTTTATTTTAAGTTAAGTTAATTTCCATAATTTCTTTAGGTTAATGTTTATAATTTATGTTTATTTAGGTTTAATGTTTAGGTTAATTTAGATTAATTTCCATAGTTTTTTTAGGTTAATATTTATGATTTATGTTAATTTAGGTTCTATTAATAATTTATGTTAATTTAGGTTAATGTTTATGATTTATGTTATTTTAGGTTTAATGTTTATCTTAATTTAATTTAGTTAATCTTAGTTTATAATTTAGTTTAACTTTTATATTAATTTAGGTTAATATAATTTTTATGTTAATTTAATTACTATCTTAGTTTTATAATTTAGTTTAATATTACTTCTATAAATTAATTTAATTTAGTTAATATTATCGTCAGTGAAATTTTGTTTATTTTATTGTATGTAGGTCATGCCTCGTAGACGTGCTCCATTGCCTTCTGACACCCAAGGGCAGTAGCTCAGGCTGTCAGCCCCCTGAGGATTTCTGGCTCAGAGATTACCCAGACACACCCATTGAGCAGGAGGGCGACCATAATGAGGTGCTCGAGAAGCTATCCATCATTGAGCGTGTTCGCCTGACATTGGAGAACGGAAAGTAAGTTTTTTTAATTGTTTTTTTTTTTCATTCATGATTTATTATTTTATAATTATAAATAACATTCATTTTTCATTTTCTTCAATAGGTTACAGCCCTCGCAGAGCGTATCATCAAAAATTACAGAGGTGCTGAAGATGAGTCCGGTCCCGGAACACCCACGCAGGTAGAGCGTCACGCCTCAGGCTAAGCTGCGATTGTTCGCATCTTCGAAGGTAAAGTACAATTCATCGTAACTTAATATTTGGAATATGAATTTTTTTATTTTCCCGCTGATCTTCCTGACGAGGTCATATACGCTCCTTAGAATAAAAAGTCGACGTTCCTTACAGAGATATGGGCTACAATGTTCGCCATACTTCTGCTGATAAAAGGCCGGTGCATATTTCTACCGAGGAGCTCGAGGAGAACATACGGCATACCAAGACGGAGGAGGCAGTGCGTATTTACGCCATCAACAGTGCTAACGAAACGCAAACCCTTCCAAGAACACTAGAGGGTCGATCTCAGCCTACGAGCACCAAAAGAGGCTGGTAAGTTATTTACCTTTTTTAACTAATCATTTTATTTTCAGTTTATGATTTACTAATGTTTAAGTAAGGAACACAAATCGTACCGCCTGTTTCATGCTGCATATCTGTTGCTTATTCTGCACACCAAGCATGGAGGCAAGAAGTATTTTGTCGATGGTAAGGCAAAAGAAAGAGCTGTGAATGTCTGAATTAATAATTTATTACTGTTTTAATTTTTTTAATCATATATTTTAACTAACGAAACTATTTATTCTATTTCTTCAGGTTCGTTACAACGAGATCCTCGCTGAGCGGTTATCGAGTTCGGACACTCTACTGACTCAGGAGGATATAAAGTCTACCTATCTTTAGGCAGCTAGAGTCTGACGTCTAGACGTAAGTGTTCTTAGACTCGACAACCTCGACCTCATCCTTTATACTGAGCAGTCTCACTCGTCACAAGTAGTTCGGTCAAGTAGAGAGAGCATATAGCATAGAGATAATAATAAGTCGCTCAGGCATGAGGTGAAGGCACTGAGAACTCGTCTCGATGAGGAGTCACAGGCTCGATGCGAGTTTGAGCTCTCGATGAAGGCAACAATGGATAGTGTTCTGGCTCAAATGCGAGGAGAGGCTTCTTCATCCTCGGTTATTCCTCCGGTAGATCCTTCTACTAAGTAGTTTTTCTATATATTTATTTCTGAACATTTTTAGTTTTTGTGGATATTTATTATTATATAATATAATATTTTTTTGGTATTACATTTTCATTTTATTATTTTATAATTCTAAATAATAATTTAATTATTTTACAATTCAAAATAATTAATAATATATAAGAAAAATCTAAACATACATGGGTGACACAATCCGTCTTTAGCGTCAAAGCTGCACTTTGACTTGCATGTGATGCATTGAGTTGTTAGAGTCAAAGCTAAACTTTGACATAATTGGCGACGCAAGGCGTCATTAAAGTCAAAGCTCTACTTTGACTTATCCGGCGACGCACTGCGTCGTTTATATTCTGGTCAATATTTTCTGGCGAGGGAATAGTTTTCCCTCGCTACTGAACGACGCATTGATTCGTTAATATCTGATAACGATGACCAAAATAACATCAGGCCTTGTCGTCGCTAATTGGTACCTACCGACGGAACCTCGTATCCATCGCTAATCCTCCGTCGCTAAACTGATGTTTCTTGTAGTGACGACAGATTACATCACTAAAAGTCTACGCACCTTTTAATGAAGGATTTCTTAACTAGTTAGTCACAGACTCATTTTTCGTCAGTAACGTTCCGTCGCTAATCCGGTTATTTCTTGTAGTGTGAGAATGCAACTTTGGATATATAAACCTATAGTAAGTCAGCTCCAATGATACAAAATTAATTAATTACAACTTATTTAGTTAATTTATTCTCATTCATTAACTTTGGATATATAGTGAAATTATCCAAAGTTAATGAATGAGAATAAATTAACTAAATAAGTTGTAATTAATATGTATCATTAGAGCTGACTTACTATTGGTCCATTAATGGATTTGGATCTATTAAAAGGAAGCAGAAGGAAACAAAATACTCAAGCCTATTTACAGGCCCAAGCGAAAACTCAAAGCCATGATAAATATAAGTGGCCCATTATGGAATTGTCTATACGCACATTTGTGGTGAAAAAGTCACCACTCTATTATTTGAAATAAATAATATTTTCTTTTATCTTTTCGTTGATTTAATTAATTAAAATATTTAAGATATGACAAATATGATTGAAATATTTCGAAAGATATGAGAAATATAATTTGAATAACTTCGAGTATATGGAAATAGTTTTAAATAATTATTTGATATTATATCTTCCCTATTTGAATATTCATAAATATTTTCTGAAGAGTGCTCTGTTTGGTTTGCAATCCAGATTCAATTTTATGAATCTGGATTGCAGGAATAAAAAAATTGAATTTTAAATTTGTTTAGTTTGCTATCTAGATTCACAAAATTAATTTTGGATAGTTTTGATTCCTATTTTAGTTGAATTTAGATTTTAGGTTTTTAAAAAAATTACAACCAAAATTTGTGAATTTGGAGTGTAAACCAAACAAATTTAAAATTCAATTTTTTTATTGCAGGTTTACAATTGAATCTGGATTGCAAACTAAACAGGCCAGAAACCAAATAACCTTGGTTAAGAAAATTTTGGTTGAAGTTTCTCTCCCTCTTCCTTCCATTTGGCGACCATGACAAGGAAAAAAGGAGTCTTTTCTAGTTCCAAAAACTTGGTGCCCGCAAGGTTTTCTTATTTGAGCGGGCCGAAGACTTTAACAAAGTTGAAATTTGAAGAAAACCTACACTCATTCTATTACTAAGTTGTAAAATTCAAGCGTTAAAAATACGTTCAAATCCGGACACTAAAGCACACCCTCTAGCTCTATAAGATGTTCGACACAACCGAAAAAATCAATGAGCAGAAATAGATTCTTCCCAAAAGAACACCGACATTTATCTATAAATCTCTAAAAAAATCGAGAGAAAAAAATTCTCTAAAAAATTAGCAATGAAACTAAGAGGGTATTAATTACAATACTTATTCAAAATTCAAAGATATTTAAACGGATGAAATTGGAATTTTAATGATCAAATTTACTCAGAAAATGAAATAAAGCGTAATGTCTATGTTTGCTATTTTATTTTAGACGTTCATGTATACATACATATATTTATTGAAATAGCAATTGATTTTTAATAAGTAATTGGAAAAGAAGTTCCTAAAGGAGAAGGGATATTGAAACCTTTTTTATTTCTCTTTGTGAGCATTAAAGCTGTTTAAAGACACATCTTTTGCGTGCTAGAATCAGAAATTGGATTTTAAAAATCGAGCTGCATGGTGGTTTGAATAGCTTTTGATCTTCATGAAATACTAATTTTGATTCTGATATAAACTTATTTTACTCTAGCTTAATCTTTTCATAGAAATGATAGAAACTAACTCAAATACTGAATTTTAGTTACGTATTTCAATTACGTCATTACTTTTAATTCTTTTAATTCAAATAACATAGTTATTTTTCCATAATTAATTAAAATCAAAATAATAAATTATCAAAACTATGAATAGATTATCAAAACTAAATTAACTATTAACCGGTAATAAAATTAGAGTTTATGTTCACAAAAAACTCATGTGATTTATATTGCTTTAAAAATAAAAATTAAAAAAAACAAATATAAAAAACAACTTTACATTTATTTTTGTGGTGGATGATTTCCACTACTGCTAATCTCGTGCAAATCACGTGCTCTGGGTCTACTTGAACTCGTTCACCGGAGAAAAAAACAAAGAGAAACACCGGTGTGGTGCCTGCCAAACGATCTCTGATGATCAAGTTAGTATTTGGAGGCAAAAGAATATGAATATTGATTAGGGATTTGCAAGTCATAATGCATTACCGTATTAGGGGTTTGTCTCCCTTTATATAGGAAGTCTTACGTGATAAATATGGAAGATATTATGAAGATAATATCAAATCTTCTCCTTAATATGGGGAGGGTATTTACCATCATTGTAGATATAATTTTGATTATTGTTTAGTGTCCAAGGTTGCCTACATCTGTTAGTCCGAGCCCGATGGCGTAGTGTGGACTTCGCGTTGGTCCACACCCATGAGTTCTAGGATGTTCATACGTTGGCCAAGCTCGTAGATATGGGCTAATGATTTTGTTTGGGGCTGGCCTATCAAGTTTGGGCTTTTGATATTGGGCCTAACCTGTGGTGATTTTCTACCTTTACAGTTTTCCCCTGTTTTTATGTCCTAATAGGTTTGGACGTGGAAACATACTGAAGTGGAGGCTGGTTTCGAGGCAGCCTGTATTCGAGCTTGATAGCCTCGTGCCTTTAGAAGGCGAAATTCGAATAAAAGGGAAGTTGAGAGTTTTTTCTTCCTTTAGTCTTCTCTATTGTGCTTCCTCTCATTTCGATTTCTTGTTTTAATAGCAGCTCCAAGAACTGTTCGTCTGAAGGAATTATGTTTGCTTCGACCGTATAATTAAATTCAGGTTAGTTCCTCTTTCTTGAATCGTTGGCATGCATCAGTAGTTTTCCCCTAACTTTAGAATCACTGATTTAGGGTTAGGAATTTTTCATTCATGGACCATTCTCCTGCGGATGTAGTCGAAGAATGGAAAAATGGAAAAAGAATGTATGTATTTTCCGGCAGATTAGCCGCTATAGCTGATGAGTTTGGTGCTGAAAATGCTGTTAGGAGATCATTTCTTGCTGAGGCGATGAAGGAGGGTGAGTTTTTTATTCCCACTTCGGAAGCATTAGAGGAGGCTTTCGAAGAGCTTAATTTGATTTGGATTTTTATCGTCTTGCTTACCGTATCCCTCCAAATGTGGAAATGAGGGTTCCAAGTTCGGAGTAGCATGCTCATCATGATCTTGGCGAGGGTTGGACCTCGTTTTATGAAATATTTTTCGATTGCGGTGTTAGGTTTCCCGTTGGGGCGAGGATGGCATCACTTTTGAGGGACTTGGATGTTTTTCTTAGACAAGTTATGTCGAACACATGGCGGGGTCTGATTACCCTGTTGGTCATTACTGCTAGAATGGCCATGGACTTAACACTGGGGATGCTTTCATACCTATGGTCTTCTAGATCTAACCAACAGGATATCTCTCGCTTTCGTTTTCATGGTCTCGTTTGGAGGAAGATAGTTATTGGACTTCCTTCCAGTGATAAGAGATGGAAGAATCGATGGTTCTTCGTTAAGGGGAGATTATCAGCTGATGGGATTCCTCTCCCCTTAGTCTGGAAAGAGTCGAGTGAGAACGGTCATATTCCACCTTGTTTCATCTATATTGCATTTCTATGTCTTACTCTATTTCTTCTCTATGCAATGCGAGTTTTGAGTAAGTCGGATATCAAAGATTCGAACGTTAAAGCTTGCGAAGAGTTGGAGGAGATTAGTCAATTCGTCTGGGAAGCTTTTGTTGGTGAGGAGGAGCTTATTTTGACAGGTCTCTGGGTACCATTCTGCTAGGATCTTTTTCCATGAGTGAAAGGTAAGAAGCTTCCTTTTAAGCGTGTTTTCATGCGTTATGCTTTCCCTAATGAATGACTTCTCCTTCAGTTAAGAAAAGGCGAGGGAGTTTTAAATTGAATTGCCCATGACCAAGTATGTCCAAGAAGAACAAACTGTCGGGTCTCGCTTTGTCTGTCTGCAATGAGCTTAATGTCCATTCCTCTTTACATTCGAAGAGGAAGACCATCATCGATGAGACTCGGCCCCCTATTCGAGAAAAAAAGAGGGCACGCAAGGCGAAGAGCCCTGGTTCAGTTTCATTCGCACCGTCTGCCTCGTTTAGGACCTATTCTGCTCAATCTGCTGACCCTTCTCAAGATTTCTCTTTAGGAGAAGGTTTTCCTCTTTTCTCTCACTATCCCCGACCTGAAATGAAGTTTATGAGGGTAGATCCTGTGTTTCTCTCGTCTCATCGTTTTTGAAGTGCTTAGGAGGATCCTTTTATGTAGAAAACCATGGCTTCCCTTGGGTTTGAAAAAGATTTCGTTCCTTCTCTCTTCCTCCAATATTTAATCAATCTCATCCAGAGGAGTTCGTGGACCATTTGGCTATTTGTGCCATGGTGGTAATGTCTCGCCATCTTTGCCTGTTTACGCGATTGCTTTTGTATCTTTCTGAAAAGCTTTTATTGTTGTTACAAGGCTTTCAAGCGCAGGCCCAGATGGTTTATTTGTAGAAGTTAGCCTTGCGCAATGGTGAGATTGCCAGTAGATCTTCAAGCGTATTATTTGAGAAGTTGGATATGGTGACTGCAGAGGAAGCCAAAAAGTTGAAGGCCATGGAGGGCAGGGTTGCAAAGCTCGAGGACCAGCTGAAGAGGTCAAAAGAAGAATCGAAAGGCTTGAGAGATGAGTTAGACCATGAGAAGAAAACGACCACAAGATTGGGAAGCAAATTGGAGTCATCTCAACTTTTCCTACCCGAAGCTAATGGGCAACTTTCCATATAGCAGAGTATGCCGGTGCTTTCGCTGGAAAAGTTGGTCGTGACGAGTTAAAGTTGAAGCTTTCTGTGGAGGAAAAATCTCATCTCAGCCCTGTCAGGAGAGAGAGTGCGGAGAAGGATTTTAAACATCTCCGCGTGCTTCAGGACGAGTACGATCGAACCGAAGTGGATGAAGGTACTGTTGATGATTCTTTGAATGAGGAGGATGGTGACCCTACGATTGTTTCCGATTTGGCCAAGGATTCTGTGGATGGTGCTCATCTTCCTTGATTCTTCTTCCCAAATTTCTATACTAAATACTTTAATCTCTAAACATTCTTGTCTTTTGAATACTTTTGATTGCGTTCGCATGGGCGGCGCCGGATATTTATGTGAATACTTTGCCTTTATTGGCTTATTTAAATAGCTTATTCCTTATATTTTCAAAAAGGTTTCCTGATTTTCGAGGATATACTTAGCTAGAGACAAGGTTTCCTTCCCTATTTTGCAAAGGGTTTTAAAGTTTGTTTACTTTGAACTAAGGCTTTCATCTTTGTTTTTCACAAAGGTTGGTTCACTTAGGCTGAGCTAATGCTTTCTTCTTTACTTATAAAAGTTTAAATGCTTAGTCTGAGCTAAGGCTTTCATCTTTGTTTTTACAAAGGTTTAAATGCTTAGTCTGAGCTAAGGCTTTCTTCTTTATTCTTATAAAAGTTTAAATGCCTAGCCCATGCTAAGGCTTTCATCTTTATTCTTATAAAGGTTTAAATGCTTAGTCTGTGCAAAGGATTTCGTCTTTATTCTTATAACGGTTTAAAAGCTTAGTCCGTGCCAAGGTGTGACGACCCGTCACTTTTAAATAAATTAAAATCAGAGAAAACAGCGGAAATCTTTTAATTTATGAAAAATTGGCGTGGTTTTGTTTGAAAATTGGCATGCCGGAAACCTGTTTACATCCTAATTTTTAAATCTAACAAAATCTCATGGACTTTAAGTCCAAATCAGGAGTTCAAATATATAATATCATAAAACATCAACATTAGACTCTTAGGAGCCAAATACAAAATACAATTCCTTAAAGTTTATCAAATAAGACATAAACTTTACAAAAACCATTAGTCCAACTCGAGGTCAGCATCCCTCGATCACGCAGCACCACCTCCTCCTCCTCGACCTCTAGCCAAGGCATTACCTGAAATTGGTTGTAATATCATGAGCTAACAAACTAAGCCCAGTGAGAATAATAAGTATAAAAAGTAAAGATAGACCTCAAACTCGCATTTCGATTTGTGTCCAATTAACTGACACAATACACTCCTAAAGTCATCCAAACTCTAGGTGAAATCATTTTTACATTCTCTAAAGGATGATACTACTAACTCCCGTAGTCTTAATCTCATCCAAAATCTTGTTTTGACATAAACAGGAAAAGTAAATAACCTCTCATAACAATATAACATCTCGATCCTCTATCCAGGATATATATATATTTTCATCAATCATATGCATGAAATGCATGAAGAAGGAAATGCGGACAATCCCCGAAAGGTCCAACATTCTGTACTTCTTTTCTTTCTCATTTTCATTCTTTTTCTCATAAGGAAATGTGGATAATACCCGTAGGCTCCAACATTCTGTACTTCTTTTCTTTCTCATTTTTCATTCTTTTTCTCAGAAGGAAATGCGGATAATACCCGTAGGCTCCAACATTCTGTACTTCTTTTATGCGAGATGTCATGGTGCAATATGTCATGGTGCGAGATGCAATGATATGCTCGCACATACTTACAAAGTAAATAAAATAGAGTGCGAATAATAAAGTAACTGAAATAAACATAAAGTAAAATACATAAAGTAAATGACATTAAGTAAAAAGAAAGAAATAGATTGTATCCTCGGATGAACGATATGTCGATCGAACTCCAATATCAATAATAAAAGTACAATCATTACTTAAACGATTAACTATACCTTCCAGGATTCTAAACTTTCAATAAATCGAGGTTCTATTAATCGTTCTAATTACAAGTTGGATTCTTAACTTCCAATGATCCAACCTTAGTTTCGTATCGAATCTAACTTAGAATCTTCTAAGATTCAAGTCTTTCTCGAGAACTTCTAAGTTCTCCCTTGAAGGATTAACTTCTAATCCTAAGGGCACTAACTCACAACCCTCTAATCTTAGATTCGGATTCTAATCTTAGTTTCAAACTCTTCAAACCAATACACTCATTTGCTTTCTATAGTTACTTTACATACTAATCATTCTCACCTTAATAAAAGTGAAGACTTTGCTCCTAAACACCGAAAGAGCAATCAACCACGCGGTTTGAAAACACCTACAAACGAATTATATCATACAATCAATAACTTTACCAACTATCGATCAAACAACTACTAAACATACAAAGCGACGAAAAACCCAACAATACCCACAAAGAGGCCCACGACCCTATCAACAAAAAAAGAGTTTCGGGGTTGGTTTTCCGGCTTTTTGGCAATTTAAATACATTTCGAGTTGGTTTTAAACAAATTCGATAATCCCGATTTCAATGGGTATTGATAAATAGGGTTTTCGAACATTAATCCCTTTCCCGAATTGAATTTAAACAAACATTCATTCATTAATTTCTAACCCAAAATCAAACCCAAAAGGGTAAATTTCAAACGGAAAGGGTTTCGACTGAAACTCGGTTTTAGGGTTATGGAATAGTTTCCAAAAACACTTAAAACTACTCCCGAATTGACAAACACCGAGTTCCACGACAAGAAATCGAAAGGAAACAAGTAAAACTCCATTAAAACACTATTTGAAGCTTAGGGTTTGAAGAGATTCTTACCGAGAACTCCTCGGATCTCGAGAGAAACGGATGATGGCTAGGTGGAAAAGGATCGTAGGATCGATACCTTTCCAAAATATCCAAGCTCGAGTCGATCCGGCAAGAAACGAACGAAATAGAATTTTTCTTTTCCTCTTCTTGAAGCTCACGGTTTGGGGAGGAATAAATGAGCAACTTTTTGGTCAAATTTTAGTCAAGGCTTCATTTAAAGAAGATGGCAAATAGTGTTTTTAGATATTTTGCAAATTGGGTAATTACAACTTTGCCCTTTTATGACTTTTGGCTTAAAAACGAATCCCGAACATCTCAAACTATCCCAATGGTGATTAATAATTATTAATTGGCCCGTTAATAATTATTAATACCATTAAAACGTATTTAAATAAATAAAGCCATTAAAATGAATTAAAATGAAATAAACTATTAAATTCTAATTTAATAATAAATAAATGAATTTTAATTACTCAAATAAAAATAAAATAAATAAAAGTTTTTTTTTTTTTTTTTTTTTTTTATCACAAAAATAACGGGACGTTACGCAAGGCTTTCTTCTTTATTCTTATAAAGGTTTAACTGCTTAGTCCGTGCCAAGGCTTTCGTCTTTATTCTTATAAAGGTTTAAATTCTTAGTCTGTGCCATGGCTTTCGTCTTTATTCTTATAAAGGTTTAAATGCTTAGTCCGTGCCAAGGCTTTCTTCTTTATTCTTATAAAGGTTTAAATGCTTAGCCCGTGCTAAGGCTTTTGTCTTTATTCTTATAAAGGTTTAAATGCTTAGTCTGAGCTAAGGCTTTCATCTTTGTTTTTACAAAGGTTTAAATGCTTTCAAAGGTATTGACTAATCTGTGGTAGGGCTTTCTTCCTTATTTTCATAAAGGTTAACTTACCCTTGAAGGTGTTGCCTAGTCTGTGCTAGGGCTTCCTTCCTTATTTTCATAAGGGTTTTGAATATTGAATTCCAGTAAACTTTGAGAAAGATCGCAAAACAAAAGAATATTATTTATTTACTTTATATTGTGGTTACATCATTCTTGATCAAAAAGTAAGGACAAAAGAGGATAATAGAAGGAAAGTAGATGGAGAGTAGATGATGAAAGGAGGAGATGGACAATGAGAGGTTTACATCATGGGACGGTCTTGGCGATTTTCACTACTTTCGTCCTCTTCTTCATCTTCCTCATCCTCATTCGCGCCGCCTTCTTCTTCCTCCTCGTCCTCATCTGGGGGATCCAGGATGTTGGTTAACCGTTCCGCTTCCGCAATAATCTCGAAGATTCGTTCGCACATTTCTCCCAAGAAATTGTGTATTTCGTGTGGTGGTCGCCCTGGTTCTTGGAGCTCTTGGGAAACCATGTTCCTCATTGCCCTTGTTCCATAGACGCATTGGGAGGCGCTGGAGGTGGCTCTTTCTTCTCTTTCTTTTTTACGGTTCAACATCATCTGATATAGTTGCTGTAGTTTTTCGCATGTCTCTCTTAAAGGGATGATTTACTAAAATAGCGGAAATTTATTTAGTAAATTTATTAACATTTAATAATGGATCTATTAACATCATGCAAATTAGGATATAAACACGAAGAACATGTAGATTCATGCTTTATTTTCGAAAATTAAAACCGGTTTACTTACATTGAATAATTAATGGAGAATCGGTTAGAGGTTTCTTTACAGCATCAAATCCTCAGCAACACCGGATCTTCTATGCTATATCCCGATCGATCAAACGAAACCCGATTGAGGGATCGAACTTAAAAAAAAATTGGGAAAAAGAAAAATATTTTCTTCCCAATTACACCAAGGGAAAATCTGCAATGAGGGGGGAGAGGAGGAAGAGAGAGTTCCAACTTTCTATGGAATTGAATTGTGTGATTTATGAATGACCCAAGCCTCCTATTTATAAGAAAATAGGAATCCTAATCCCATTAGGATTAATCTATAGAGATAAATACAAAAAGAAAAAAGATTATCTCTTTCCTCTATCTTGCAATTTCGAAAATGCCAGAGATAAATAGGAGATTATTTTATTTTCTTTATTTTTATTTATCTTGGGTAAATAAATCTATGTAATTATTTTAGGATATAATTCAAACAATTATCTCTTCCTAAAATACATGTCATGGCCGAAAATTGGCTTAATAATTAATAAATAATTCTAATTTATTTAATTAATTATTTTGGGCCAATTTCAATTGGGTTCATTAATCCAATTGGGCTTGAAATTCTCTCCTAAATTAATAAGTCCAACTTAATTAATTTATTTATTAATTACCATTTAAATAAAATATTTTATTTAAACAATTAATAATATTAATATTTTCTCCCGACTAAATATTATCAAATTATATTTAATTATTAATTTCCATTTAAATAATTTTCATTATTTAAATAATTAATAATAAATATTTTAATTATTAATTTCCATTAAATAAACTCATTATTTAATTAATAACTTTATTGATAATATTTTATTATTAATTAATTAATTTTAATTATTAATTTCGGTTCAAATAAAATTAATTATTTAAACAATTAATAATTGTCAATTAATTTCAATTATTAATTACCATTTAAGTATACTCAATATTTAAATAATTAATAATGTCTAATTAATAATATTTCATTATTAATTTTCTGTTTAAATAAACTCATTATTTAAACAATTAATAATGTTTATATTAATTACCGTTTAAATATACTCAATATTTAAACAATTAATAATTCCTATTTTAAGTAATTCACTTTACTTAAAATTTCCATTTCTTCTACTTGATTGCACGACTACGATATTTGGGCTAGCATAGGGACCCGATGGATATATAGATCATGGGCTTAATAATTAGTCAATTAAGTGATTAACACATAATCAATTAATTACTTATTATCTAACTATGAATAATTCCACTATAGATTCATAGTTGAACTCCCCTCACTATAGATGAGTTATTGTCCATTTAGTTTATCATTATTTATATCTGTGATATTATCCTTCACGTGGAACCCTCATAATTACAGGCAGATAAATTTACCGTTTTGCCCCAGTAATTACCGCTTTATCCTTGTGTTCCCGCTGATTCTCCAATGAACTTTATCTTTAGTCAAACTAGAGATAAGATACTTCTGTGATCAATAGAAGTCGCGACGTCACTTGTTCATGTCTTGAATCAGTACATCAAGAGAGTTTCCTAAAGTTCCTAAAATGTTTAGGTATCGCACTGATACCGTTAATTTATAGGAAAGTTATGAATTCCATCTCGTGAAAATGAGTTCCCAGCTACTTATCTAGTCATGTTCCCAAAACAGGAGTGTATTGAGCGTTCTTACAGATCGCTCTCAACTATGTGAATCAAGGAACATAACTCCACAAATAGGAGTCCGCATTTCATTCAGGATTGAGATCTATCACGGTTGATAAAATTAGTTTGATATTCGATTATTTCTTGTAAACGGTACTAATGAGAAATTTGATCGAACATCGTGGTCCTGTCTTATACAATCAACATTGCATATGATACTTCCATTTCATGTCTCCCACATGAATGATCAGGATTCGATCATTTGTCTATAAACAAAATGCGAAGCTATCAACAGTGTTACCAGGATAAGGTTCCCAAACGTTATCCGTTTACTGTAGACACGTTTAAGTTACTCATCTCGACTTTAATCCTCTCGTATGACTCACATACTAAGTCGTGATTTCATAAGAGCGACTTAGGGTTTTACTATTTGAATGTTTGATATTTATATATTTCCATATATTCCTAATATCATTAATTGAATCAATCTAGATAATATAAAGAACTTATGTTTATTTATTTAATTTATTCTTAATAAATTATTATTATTAAATAATTACAAGTTCTAGGACACCATTCCTAACATCTCTTAAATGGCAAAGCTCTTCTTCTTTTTTCCTTAACATCGTTCTTTGTGCCAGGCTTTTTTGCCTCTCCCTTTTTACCAATTGTCGGTTGTAGATGGTGTAATTGTTTCCATTACTTCTATACGAGTCAGAGGAAGCCATGGTCTCTGGTTGCGGTTTTAGAGGAGAAGGATTTTCTTGTTTCTTTTTCTTTCTTCTTGCCGTTTCTTGGTATGGTTATGGACCCTATTTATAGGCGAATGATGTGCCTCTTCAGGGTTTCGAAAATGTTTTGTCTTTGCCTGTCGTTTCGTCTTCCGAGGCCATAATGGCGTTCTGTTTTCCGAGGTCAGTATTGTTGACTTTCTAAGCCAATTAATCTTATTTCTTATTTTAATGATAACAAACGTGTTTTTGTTACTAATCAATTTTCTATGTTTTGATAGTCCATTGTGTAGAGAAAATTATAACGAGTCCAACGCAATTGTAATCGACTCAATCGGACGTCAAATGAGCAAGATATTGATTTTAGAAGATTGGAATTAAAATAATTATTTCGTTCGGATCAGATATGGCAAGCTTCACTGATCTTATTATGCGCTCAAAATTATAGCTGTCAGATCAGATGGAATTCAAATTCAGTGGGCCAGATTTATTCAGCTTTTTGATTTAAAGAAAAAGATTTATTCATAATTTATTCCAGCCGTCAGATCTACCTGCTTTTTGAACCAATGGATCAGATTTATTCAGATTTATAAAATAAGGGAAAAAGGAAAATGAAATTCTGAATTAATGACCAACGTCCGATTGAAGGTCAACAGTCATCTGACTCTCCAAGATTTTTCCATTATTATATATATATATATATATATATATATATATATATATATATATTGGGAATAAATTAAATAAAAGAAAAAGGAAAAATCAGAATCGTTGACAGCCGTTCGATCTCTCACCGCCGCCATCCGACGATGCACGCTCGCCCACGTTTCACGCGTGACAGCACGCGCTGACGCGCCCCTGGGCAACGCCTGACGCAGCTACTTGCGTGGTCCCCACCTTTTTCTGCTCCTCCAACCAACGCGCGACACGTGGCCAGCTTGTCCCCTCCACCAGCTGTTTTGCTTTTGTGATGCACGCGAATTGTCCAATATGCCCCTGGTCTTTTGGTCAATACCTTTCATGTCCTGACCTTCATTCTTTGCTTCAGCTGACCGATTTTTGAAATTTTCTCACAACGGATTGGCTACCCAAAATACCCCTGCTGACCGGAAATTTTATTAATAATATTATTATTATTAATTTCAAATCAGATTTGTCTCAACCAATGACGCTTTGATACGTGGCTCTCTTTATTGACTTATTCTGAGGCATTTATTACACAATATGAGAGATTACTACTTTGCCCTTCCTGATTTGAATTTATATGAAGACTTCAAAGGATAGAAACGTCATTTCGTGATCTTCTCTTTCAGCTTCATTTCTGGAAAATTATCAGCTCGAAAATGGCAGTTTTCTTCCTCCAATTTGTCAACAATGGAGCATCTTCTTTCCTCCTTTCACACCATTGAAGTAAAAAATAATTAAGAAGGTGGATGAAACAGTGGATGAACGGTAATATTTTTTTACCTATAAATAGAGCTCGAAATTGACAGATTTACTTACCAACGAAAAACAGAGGCTATTCATACTATTGCTAAGATCAAAGTTCTCCATTTTTAATCATCCCTTTTGAGCCTTATTCTGAGCAAAAATTTGTGTATTTCTAGCCTTTCTTGAGGGCTAATTTGTTGAGATTATTATCTCATATTGTGAGCAAATTTCTTGTAATATCTATCCTTTGTGAGGATTTACCATTGTAAAAGGTTTAGCTCTTAAACCATAGTAAAAAGAGTGATAGAAAACGGTTGTCCTTGCTCCGTGGAAAGGGTCATTGTTCGGGTTTGATCTTGATCCCGCTAAAAGGATTGGGTTGCACTTACTCCCGCAAAAAGTGAATACGAATTTCCGAGAGGCGCTCGGGGAGTGGACTAGGCCGCATTTTTGGCCGAACCACTATGGTGTCACTTTCTCTAACCCTTACTTTTTAATTATTGCTTTACATAGTTATTATCATAATTTATCAAAGCATAATTGAATGGTTAGAAATTATTTGTGATACAACATTCTCCATTATCATATCATATTTGCTTACTTTGCTAAAAAGAATCTAAGTATAAAATTCATTCATATTATTTGAACTTGAAAAAGTGTAATTATTTTATTGATCTTAAATTGATTGAAAAAGTTTTATAAATTTTTAAAAACCCTATTCACCCCCCCTCTAGGGTTGCCTTAGATCCTAACAAGTATGATATTTCAACGCGTCTTCTGGGGAGACAAAATGATTAGACTTCTGATGGGAACGTTCACCTTGGTTCCTATTCGAACTTTGACCACTTTGATCCGACCCAGTTTTGATGGAATTACCCTTAACCTCGCTAGTTTTGCTTCGGGTTTCATAATCGAATCTTCATCCAAATCTTTTCGAGTTTTCTGTTTGGGTATATTAAATGTGTTCCCCGTTCGCCTGCATGGAATAAGCTTCTTAAATGTAAATCTTTGAGAATTTTCTGATGTTGACACTGATGTAAGAGTTTATTCATGTGGGTGATTCTTCCCAAGTTTGCTCTGGAATTTGTGCTTATTTATTGTATCAGAAAAAATTCTTCCTTCCAAATTTTTCGTTTTACTCCGTGCATTTTGATTGTTTGTCTGGGTTGGGTTACTTCCTTCCCCTATTTACAGAAACTGTTAATTTAATAACATTTGTTGTAATTAAGAGTTTTTAACTTCCATTTTTTGAAACGTGTCTGTTCAGACTTATTTTCTAAAAAATTGGAAGAGTAACAATTGAGGATACGATCCAAAAAATGAACTTTATTAAACTTGAACTGGAAAGTACATCGCGAAAATAAACATAAAAGTTGTGAAAGAAAATTAGAAAAATAGAAGGTTTACGGCCACCACATTCGGCTCACTTCTTTTTTCTCTTTCTTCAATCTTTTGATGCCATCCCTCTGCTCCTCAATGTCGAGTAGCAGAAGGGTTATTTCTTTGTCCTGTTTGGATAGCTCTTCTTCGAGGAGGGTTATCTTCTCCTCTTTCTCTTCAAGCTAAAGGTCATCGTATCGCCGACCTTCTTCCGTTATTTTTCTCTTCAGACTTTTTATTTTCTTCGTCTTCCATTCTAGTAGAAAGGAATTGATTTCGAAGCTCCATGTTCTTCTTCTAGAGATTTTCTTTTTGGAGTTGGAGTTGCTCCACTTGTATTTGCAAGACTTTGTTCTTGTTTTTCAGAGAGAGAGTGTGATGGGCAGATGAAGATGATGAAGATTCCATTTTTCTTTTTTTAGACGCTTTCTGAATGTGGTGGTATTTATAGAGTTGGTGGTTTGGCTGTGCATTTATTTTGACACGTTTCCCCTTGCCGTCACTTCACCTTCGTTCAACAAAGATAACGTTTTAGTTGGTTTGCATTCCACGCCCTTGGAATCTTTTGTCCGTGTTCATGTTCCCAACGTAATGTTCCCGGTTTTACCTTTTCAGTCACTTGATAAGGCCCTTCCCAATTTGGTCCGCGCTTACCAACTTCTGGTATCTGAGTGTTTTGGAACACTTTTCGGAGTACAAAATCTCCCAATTTAATTTTTTGGGGCTTGACCTTCTTATTGTAGTTTCAAGCCAGTATTTGCTGATAGCCTGTAAGCTTTATGAACTCTTGTTCTTACTTCTCGACAAGACTATTGAACACTTATATCATCATTTCACTATTCTCTTTTCCATCGCTCAGAATTTCTCCTCGTAGCGTGGGGATTCCGGATTCTGTTTGTACCACCGCCTTAGCACTGAAAGTCAAAGAAAAATGCATTTCACCTGTTGAGGTATATGGAGTGGTCCTGTATGCCTATAATACTCCTGGGAGCTCTTCTGTCCACCTTCCTTTAGCTTTTTCAAGCTTTTTCTTCTAATTGTTCAAGATAGTCTTGTTTGAAGCTTCTGCTTGACCATTAACTTGGGGATGTCTTGGCCCTGAAAATCGAAGCTGGATATTCATGTCCGAGAGCACATGGTTCTGATGGAATTTTCAGTGAACTGCATCCCATTGTTGGCTATCAGAACTCGGAAATATCCCGAATCTGGTGATTATGTTTTTTCAGATGAATTGCTCGACTTGATGTTCGGTAATCTTGGCCAGGGGTTCAGCCTCAATCCACTTCATGAAATAATTAGTTGCCACTAACAGGAAACATCATTGTCCTGTCGCCATGGGGAGTTTCCCCACTATGTCGAGCCCTCATTGCATGAAGGGCCAAGGAACGGCTATTGTAGTAAGCGGAGTATGTGGAACGTGATGTTCAGATGCAAAACACTAACATTTGTTGCAAGTCCATATAAATGCTTTGCACTGCTCGTACATTCTGTTCTAGTAATAGCCTTGCGTCCATGCTTGATAAAACAACGAACATCCCCCAGAGTGATTTCCGCAACATCCCAGATGTAATTCTTGCATTATGTATGTGGCTTCCTTATCATCAATGCATCTCAGGTATGGTCCTCCGAAGGATCTTCTGTAAAGTACCTAATTCAAGAATGAATACCGTGCAAATTGGGATTTGATCTTTCGAGCTTGAGCACGGTCTCCTTGAATCTTTCCATCCGCCAGATAGTCCTTAATGTATTGGTACCAAGGTAATTTTTCCCCTAGAACCGATATTTGAGATAATTCAGCTGCTTCTACCTCGTCAGACTCTATGCTTGGATGTTCTAAATAATCCACCAGAATTATTCTTTTTAGGCCTTATTCCAATGATAAGCCGAGTTTGGCAAGTGTGTCAGCATGTTCATTTTCTGTTCTCGGAATTTGGTTTATTTTGATAACCTTAAAGCTTTCAGCGATTTCCTTGACTCTGTCCAGGTATTTCAACATTTTTGGATCTCTTGCTTTGAATTCACCACTGAACTGTTTTGCTACCAGCATGGAGTCAGGGTATATTGTTTCTTTTCTTGCTCTGAGCTCTTTTATCCGGGTTAACCCTGCAATCAAACCTATTCAGCTTCATTATTAGAGGCTTGGAAGGAAAACATAATTGACTGCTCTAGGAGGAATCCTTCAGGTGTCTTCATGACTATTCTGGCTGCACTTCCTTTTGCGTTGGAGGATCCATCTACATAGATTTCCCACGTACTTGTCGAGTTTATCGTTTGCTTGTCTAGTTCTGTGCTCTTCAATTGCTCAAGGTTACTCATCTCTACAATTAAGTCGACTATAACTTTCCCTTTGATGGCTGTTCGGGGCTCATACATGATGTCGTAGCCTTCTAATTAGATTGCTCATTTCATCAGTCTTCTTGATTCGTCTGGCTTATGTAGAATTGATTTAAGGGGGAATATTGTTAGCACTATGGTCCTGTGACCTTGAAAATAATGTTTGAGTTTTCTTGACGTCGTTATCATTGCTAAGGCCAAATGTTCGACCTCGGTGTATCTTGTTTCTGCATCAAGCAGTACTTTGCTAACGTAGCATATCAGCTTTTGTACCTTATGTTCTTCATGGACTAATGGTGCACTTACTGCAGTCTTTGACACTGCTAGATAGATAATAAGATCTTCTTCATCTTTTGGCTTCGACAAGAGTGGGGGTTTGGACAGATATACGTTTAGCTCTTCAAAGGCCTTTTGACATTTTTCGTCTAATCCGAACTCTTTGCTGCCTTTAAGAATTTTGAAGAAGGGGAGGCTTTTATCTAATTACCTGGAGATAAACCTTCCAAGTGTAGCTAAGCATCCGGTGAGTTTCTGGATCCCTTTGATAATTTTTGGTGGATCCATTCAAATAATGGCGTTAATTTGATCTGTATTCGCCTCTATCCCTCTCTTGGTCACTAGGTAGCCCAAAACCTTTCCTGTGGGGATCCCGAAAGTACACTTTCTTGGATTGATCTTCACTCTGTATTGGTCGAGGATATCGAAGGCATTCTTGAGACGCTGAGGATGATCTTCAGTTTTCTCTGATTACACGAGCATATCGCCGATGTAAACCTCCATAGTTTTTCCCAACTTCTTCTCAAACATATGATTCATCAATCTTTGATATGTTGCCCCTGTATTTTTTGCCAGAAAGGCATTACTTTGTAACAGTACGTACCTTTATTTGTTACGAAAGCAGTCTTCTCCTAATTGGCGGGATTCATCATGATCTGGTTGTACCCAGAGAAAGCATCCATGAAACTTAATAACTCGTACCCTGAGATAGTATCTGCGAGCTTGTCAATTTTCCTCAAAGGGAATGAATCTTTTAGGCATGCTTTGTTCAAGTCGATGAAGCTATGCATACTTTCCATTTTTCGTTTCTCTTTTTTACTACGACAACGTTGGCCAGCCAATCCAGACATTTCACTTCTCAGATGAATCTTGCTTCCAGCAACCTTTGAACTTCATCGTCAATAATCTGGTTCCTTTCAAGAGCAAACTTTCTTCTTTTCTGGCGGACCAGTGCGTGCTTGGGATCTTTTTCTAGTTTATGGCTTATGATCGATGGGTTTATTCCGGGCATATCTGTATGGTCTCAGGCAAACGTTTCCCATCTGGATCGTAGGAGTTCTGCAAGCTTTTTTCTCACCGTTTCCCCAGCTTTTGTTCCAATTTGGGTTTTCCGTTCTTTATACTTGAGATGTATGATCAGTGCTTCCGAATCTTCATCGGGAGCCTTGGTCAAAGATATTCATTCTGGTTCATGACCTTTGGCTCCTCTTGTGGTTACTATTTTCTGTGGATTTGAGCTTTATGGCATCTATCATACAACCCCTTGTCATGCTCTGGTTTCCTCAGATCACAACGATTTCTCCCTTTAAAGAGAATTTCAATTTCTAATGCTCCGTTGATGAGATAGCCTTCATTGCGTGTAACCAAGGCCCGCATAGAATCATATGACAATTCGAGTTAGTTTCTAAAATATGGAAAGGGGTTACCTTGGTTACTCTGCCGATGGTGATGGGTAATTCCACTGTCCCAAATGAAAGCGAAACAACATTGTTAAATCCGATCAGCTGCTGCTTACTTGCTTGGATTTTCCCCTCATATATCTTCATCTCGTCTAACAACTTTCGAAAGATCACATTTGTTCCTGTGTCGTGATCTACCATGACTTGGTTGACAAGATACTTAACCATGGACACCGAGATAACTAGAATGTCATATTATGCGGGTGATGGACATCAGCTAAGTCAAAGTTTGAAAAGGTGATTGGATTTGTGCGCTTATAATCCATTCAGAAGACTGGAATTCTTGCATCTCTGGTTTTCCTTTTCACTTCGTTCACACTCGAGTCTGTACCATAGATTAGGTTCAGTTTTACTGGGCGCCATTGTTTGGTCTGTTTAGTAGCTTGCTCTACGGAAGGTGATGAGTGCGACTTAGGGATATCTCGGGATATTTTATTATCTAAGATCTTTTCGTGGAGTCTAAGCTCAATGATTTTCGGTCCCTCACAGTTGATCATGCTTACTGGGAGCATGTCTTTCTACTTATCTTACTTATCTTATCATGGGATTCTCGTCAGACTTTTGACTTTTTAGATCTCCCAACTTAGCTTTTTACCAGTTCTCCTTTCCTGCAGCTCTCTCTTTGCAAATTCTCATCGTTTCCTTGTTCAACACTCAACATTCTTCAGTTCAATGGAAATTATTGCGATGGAATTCACAATACTTTTCAAGTTTACTTTTATTAGGACAATCAGTGGTGTCGTCTTTTTGTCCTCTGGCATCTATCTGATGGACTCGGATGGGATCGTTTTTCTCTTCCTTTTTGGGTGATTTCTTCTATCGGGCCTATCTTTATCATTCTTCTAGGGGTTTACATATTTTTCCCCTTTAGGTTTATACCTTTGCTCGCCAGAGGAGATTCGTTCTTTGTCGCCTGCATGGAGTTCTCATGCAATCCTTGCTGATTCCTCAATCAAAATTTGCTTAGTAGCTCTTTCCAGTGCTTTCGTGATAGTCAAAGGCGAGGACTTTTTGAAGGATTTCCATAGAGGATGATCTAGGTGGATTGCTCTTGCGAAGGCCGAGGCAGCCTCTTCATCGCAACAGTTGAGAATGTCTAGCTTCACCTTTCTAAACCTGCAAATGAAGTCTTTCAACAATTCATCTTTTTCCATCAGGGTGTTGTATAGGTCCTGGTTTGCTTTTGCGTACTTTATGGTCACGCTATATTCACTTTAGAAGACGAAAGAGAGTTGCTGAAAATTATGGATTTACCCCTCCTCGAAGCTGTTGTACAAGCTGATCCTTTTAAACTCAAAGAGAACAATTTAAAGGTAACCCTTTCGATGTTGTCCGGTGGGATATGGTTTGACGGCATCAGATTGACATAATATTCTATGTGCTCGAATGGATCGCCTGTGCAATCATAGAGATCGAAGGATGGTATTCTAAAGTTCACCAGTACTCGACCGCTAAGACGTAGGAATCTAATGGTGATTGCCTCGGGTCACGTGAATTTTGGGTGATCCTCTCTGTTTTAGCTCCCAGACTTCTAATGATTCTCTCCTCGAGCTTCTTGTATCCTTCGGATTCGATATCGATGTGAGCATATTCTTTCTTCTGTTTCTTATTTCTTCCCGGACTAGACTTGTCCGAGGAATCCTGGTTCGATTGGCGCTCTTGATCTTCCAGTTGTTGTCGTTTTCTCTTTTCCTCGTTCTGTCTGGCGCTTTTAGCGTACTTCGCCCCTTCAATTCTGAGCCTTAACTTTGCTGATGTTCGGCTAGTCGAATCGACTTCTTCGAGGTCGATAGCCCTGGATCGCCCGACCTTAAAGCCTTCTAGAACTTCTGGCGCTTTCAATCTCTATTCATCAGGATTGGCTGGTTTATGAGATCGATGTGATTTGCGAGTTCTCTCCTTCGGAGGAATGGGTGGAGGGTTAGCCTCTCTTTGCATATCCATGACTTCTTCAAACTTCTGTTGCATAGTCCTCATGAATAGGTCGGTCTTCTCGTACAACTCTTTGACCAAAGCTTCTGGAGTTGCGATGAGGTTCTTAAGGGATGATTCCTTCCTCTATCTGTTCACCTCGTGTTTTGGATCCTCGGGAATGGATGCATCAACAAGAGCTTGTTTGCTCCTGGTGTTCTTCATGCCTGTCAACGTTGCCAAAGGTGACAGTAAAAAAACGTCACCTATTCCCAAAATTCTTATAGTTATATAGGAAAAATAATAAATTGATTTCAATTTCTGGTTTAAGAGTTATGATTTTTTGAAGTTGAAGGATTTAATAGGATTTACTGTTTCGGGAAAAACTGCAACATCTTCTATTACTGTGACGACCCGACTCTTTTAAATTCATTTAAATATAAAACATAGCGAAAGTCTTTCTATTTAAGAAAAATGGCGTGGTTATGTTTGAAAGTTGGCTAGCCAAAACCTGTTTACATCTTAAATTCTGAAATCTAAAAACACAGGGAACATTAAGTTCCTATCCAAGAGTTCAAAAGAGTTATAATCATAAAAGTAAAGACGATAAGCTCTTAAGAGCTATATACAAATGTACAAATCCAAAATGTATAAAATTCACAAAACTAAGTCCATGGACTTTTACAACACCTAGTCCATCTCGAGGTCATCATCCATCGACCATGCAGCACCATCTCCTTTCCCACGACCTCTAGCCAGGGCATTACCTGAAAATGTTTATAATATCATGAGCTAACAACAAAGCCCAGTGAGAATAATAAGAATAAAAAGTAAAGTTAGACCTCAAACCAGTATTCCGATTTGTGTCCAATTTGCCTTACATATTCCTTCCTAAAGTTCTCTAAACTCTAGGTGATTCCATGATCTATAATCTTTGGAGGATGATAATACTAGCACACGTAGTCTAATTCTCATCCATTAACTTGTTATGACATATATAAGAAAAGTAAATAAACTTTACATAAACATAACATCTCAATTATTTATCCATGATTTATATTTCCATCGATAATATGCATGAAGGTAATGAGGACATCCCGTAGGATTCGCATTCGCCCTTTATGCATGAATTAAGGTAATGTGGAACTTCCCGTAGGATCCACATTCTCCCTTATGAATGAAGAAGGTAATGTGGGCACTTCCCGTAGGATCCATCATTCTCCCTTTTTTTCTTTCTCACTTTCTTTTCTTTTTCTCTGAAGGTAATGTGAACTTCCCGTAGGATTCATCATTCTCCCTTCTTTTCTTTTTCTCTGAAGGTAATGTGAATTTCCTGTAGGATTCATCATTCTCCCTTCTTTTCTTTTTCATTTCAATGATGCGAGATGTTATGATATGCTCGTAAAAGTAAATAAACGTAAATATGAATGTTAAAGTAGCCGAACAAGCACAAAGTAAAGGGGCATAAAGTAAAAGACATAAGGTAAATAGATAAGAATTTCATGAAGAACGATAAGTAAATCGAACTCCTGACACATGAATAAAAGTAGATCCTATCTTAAACAAATAATCTACTCTTTCAAGGAACCTTAACCTCCAAATAAAATCCAAGGTTATACTAACCATCCTATCTAAAATTTTGGATCCTTTAACTTCCAATGATCCATCCTAATCTTCGAAACGAATCTAACTTAGAACTTTCTAAGGTTCAATGTTTTACTCGAGAAACTCCTAAGTTCTCACTCAAAGAACTAGCTCCTAATCCTAAGGTCACTAGCTCACTTTCCTCTATCTTAGATTCGAATCTTAATCTTAGCTTCCAATCTTACAATTCATTATATATACTTATTCGCTTTCTAAATTTAGTTTAAATCCTAACTATTCTCACCTCAGTAGAAGTGGTTTCGTTCCAAACCTCCGGTAAGGTGATCAAATCAAAGGTCCAAAAACACCTACAAATAATTATATCTAGCAATTAATAATTACCAAATAACAATCAAATGACATCTAAAAGCATAAAACGATGAAAAACCCCTTAACTTTCCAAAGGGTGCTCTAGGCCAAAACAAGGAAAATAGGCCTCGGGTTTGGTTTTCCGGCTTTTATGCAATTTAGAGGTGTTTTGGGTTGATTTCAAGTACTTTGATAATGGGTAACGATAAACCGGGTTTTTGGACAATATGTAATTTCCCGAATTTAATTACAATAAACAATATATCAACAAAATAAACCCTAAAACAACCCCCACGATGTAAATTTCAAACAGGAAGGGCTTCGACTGAAACTCAGTTTTAGGGTTATGGGATTGTTTCCAAAAACACTTAAAACAACCCCCGTACTTAAAATCATCGAGTTTCCCGGCAAGAAATCGAAGAATCAAAGAGAAAACTTCATTAAAACACTATTTGGAGCTTAGGGTTTGAAGTTTAACTTACCGAGAAGTCCGTAGATCACGGGTGGAAATCACAATTGTTGGGTGGAAATGAATCGTAGGACCGATACCTTCCCAATGGAACGAGAATCGAAGCGATTCGACGAGAAACGAACGAAACTCAAAATTTGGGAAATGGAAAAAGGTGCTCACGGCTTGGAGAAGGAGAAAGGAAGAAGATGAAGAGAAAAATGTGGTCAAATGAAGTCAAAGGCATATTTAATATGAGGTGAATAGTGTTTGGATAGTTTATAAGAACTTGGAAATGACGGTTACGTCCTTTTTATGACTTTTGACTTATAAATCGAAACCCGAAGTTCTTAAACTATCCCAATGGCGATTAATAATTATTAATTGGCCCGTTAATAATTATTAATACCATTAAAACGAAATTAAACTAAAAAGGTGTGACGACCCGTCATTTTAAATAAATTAAAATCAGAGAAAACAGCGGAAGTCTTTTATTTTAAGAAAAATGGCGTGATTATGTTTGAAAGTAGGCTAGCCAAAAACCTGTTTACATCTTAAATTCAAACATCTAAAAACACAAGGAACATTAAGTTCCATCCAGGAGTTCAAAATGATTTATAAACATAAAAGTAAAGACAATAGCTCTTAAGAGCCATTTACAAATATACAACTCCAAAATTATATAAAATACTCAAAACCATGTACATGGATTTTTACATAACACTTAGTCCATCTCGAAAATCATCATCCCCTCGATCAAGCGCGCCTGACTCCTCTTCCACGATCCCAAACATTACCCGAAATGTTTGTAATATCATGAGCTAACAATTTAAGCCCAGTGAGAATAATAAGCATAAAAAGTAAAGATAGACCTCAAACTCGCATTTCGATTTATGTCCAAATGAACTGACACATTCCACTCCTAAAGTTCTTCAAACTCTAGGTAAATTCATTTTATACTTTCTAAGGATGATATTGCTAAAATCATAGTCAATACTCATCCATTAACATTATTATGACATAAATAATAGAAGTAAATAAACTTTGCATCATATTAAACATCTCAATTCTCTTTTCATCAATCGTATGCATAAAAGTAATGTGTACATCCCGTAGGAAACGCATTCGCCATTTATGCATGTAATGAAGGTAATGTGGATTTTCGCATTTCATCCACCATTCAACCTTATGTATGAAGGTAATGTGGGTATCCACTCATCCACCATTCCTTATGCATGAAGGTAACGTGGGTATCCACTCATCCACCGTTCCTTTCATTCTTTTCTTTTCTCTTTTCAATGGTGCGAGATGTTATGGTATAATAAATAATGGTGCAAAATGTTATGCATATGCTTGCATATGCTTGTAAAAATAAATAAAGTAAAGTACGATTATTAAATAACCGAAACAAGCACAAAGTAAAGCGGCATAAAGTAAGACATAAAGTAAAAATAGATAGGAATCAAGGCATAACGATATGTAAATCGAATTCCGTTAACAATAATGAAAGTGAAGGTCAAACATAACGATTATCCTAACCTTCAAGGATTCTAAACTTCCAATGAATCCGAGGTTCTATCAACCGTTCTTTATCAAAGTCTTGGATCCTTTAACTTCCAATGATTCCTTCTAAACACCGAAACTAATCTAACTTAGAATCTTCTAAGATTCGAGACTTTCATCGAGAAATCCTAAGTTTCTCGCCTAAAGGATTACTTCAAATCCTAAGGCACTAACTCACTTCTTCTAACCTTAGATTAGATTCTAATCTTAGTTCCCGATTCTACAAACCATTACACTCATTCGATTTCTATAATTACTTTAAATCCTAACTATTCTCACCTTAGCCAATTAACTCCAAATCTCCAATTTTCCACGAATCAACAACCGAGCAAACGCACCTACAATTCATCAATTGCACAACATATTACAACTCATAACTAAAATGCGAACAAGTGTGCAATTTCGGGTGAATAGTGATTTCGGATGAATAGTGTCTCGGGTGAATAGTGTTTTCGGGTGAATAGTGTTTTTCGAAAATCCGGGTTCAAAATCGTCAAATTTCATGATAGAAATTCATGATTTCAACTTCAAAACTCATTTACAATCAAAAACGAACAAAACCACCTAAAAAGTTTGAAAACTTACTTTTTGGAACTTCCTTTAGGGAACGGGAAACTTGAAAAGCTAGGTTGGATAGGTAGCCCTCGTCCCTACCAATCCAACGCAACGGAAAACACGACGATCCGCCGAGAAACGAATGAGAAACGAAGAAAAGAAATTCTCATCCATGGCTTGAAGTTGCTCACGGCAATGGCAAGGAAAAATGACAAGTTTTGGTCAATTTTGTGACTTTTAAAGATGATGGAATAGTGAATTTAGATATTTTGGTAGTTTGGAAATTACGGTTTTGCCCTTTTATGACTTTTGACTTATGAATCGAAACCCGATGCTCTTAAATAAATCTAAAGGTGATTAATAATTATTAATTGGCCTATTAATAATTATTAATGTCACCGAAGCGAAAAATAAACATTAAAACGATAAAAATGAATTTCGGGCAAAATTAAGTACTAATATCGAAATTACAAAATAATAATTAAACTAAATACTTGAATTGAAATAAATAAATACATAAACAATATTAAATAAAATAAAATGAAAATAAAAATTTCACTCCAAAATAACGGGACGTTACAAAAGGTAATTTAAAAAGATTTAAACCAAAATAAAATACTAATTTCTAAATTACCGATTCTAAAATAGACTTTAAATGCTTAAATTAAAATAAAATAAATAAATTTTTTTTTATCACAAAATAACGGGACGTTACAATTACATATATTTTCGGTGATATTTCTCTGAAATATATTTTTAAAATTTATTCTTCCTTAAAATTAGACTAATAGATGAAAGATCAGGAACAAGAATCATCTCGTTTGGATTAGTATAAAAAACAATATGATTTTTCAAAGTTTATACAAATGCTGCAGAATTTTTATATTTAAAAAACGTGATTGATATATCTTTTACATAAATTTTGATTTTTATTTACAAAATTAATTCCTTTGAACATTATAGGTCAATGTAGATTAATAAGGTACATTTCGGAGAAAGAATCAAGTCAAAACGAATTATAATTAATAAGCTATCAATTTTTTAAGTTAAACTTTGATTTGAAATAATTGTTATCTTTTATTTGGCTTGTCATATTAGTATTTTAAAAGATGTATTTTATATTAAAATAATAGAACCTTTTAAAATATAAATACAAACCCGATGATGGGATTTTAGGAAAGTAATGATTCTCAATTTCTCTAGGTGAGGGATTCTCAATTCCGACATTTGCTAATTAACAGTCATAGCCCCGCTCAATTAATCTTTGAACTTACATCATTTGTGATGTTAAGAGAAGATTTTAATGAGACATTTTTTTTCATAAAATAAAATCAATCTTTCACAAATTAGTTAAATTAAGGACTAATAATTTAAAATTAGATAAGAATATGGTAACCATTTTTTTATTGGATGTTGTAGGGTGCTAGTACCTTCCCTACACATAAATGACTCCCAAACCCAATCTGGCTTTCGTAGACTATTTTTATTATTTAGGTGACCAATCACACCTGAATTTGGTTGGTGGCGACTCCAAATTTTTTCTTTTTACAAAGAGGCCTATAAATTGGACACTGGTGCTCTGCGTCACAATCACATTGTGACAGCTTGGCGACTCTGTTGGGGACGATACTTTTTGTTAGAGAGTCATGCCTTTATTTTTATCTTATATTATCTTTTTTTTTCTGTGGTCCATCTTATTAATTTAATTCATTATTATTGATTGTTTTGTTATTTCTTTATATTCATTCATTGCAAATGAATTTAATTCCATTTTATTTATACACATTATTTACATGTCAATCTTGCATTTCACACATGTTCACGGGCCCTCTACCTAGGCTCTACCCTTTAAGATTAGATCGAGGACTAATTAAGTACTGTGTCTTTCGTGGAGCTTCGGCTCCCGTGTAAGATGCACGAACTTCCTTACTCAATTTTTCCATTTACAATTTGAATTTAGAATAGTATGATGGAGAAATTGAGGACCTTTATCCATTGAGGTAGATTAGAACATGACATTTACTCTCATAATAACCTTAACCAACCTAGTGTTTTAGGATTATCTCCTTCATTTATCACCCTCATCTTTTCATATGCATATTTTTAGATTATTCTTGCATTTCTTTTAGACCATTTATTAATTTTATTTTAGCAACATTTTTTTTTTCATTTTTTTGTAAACACTCATGACCACTTTGATGGTATAATTTTTCTTACTTATTTTCCATACACAAATTCAAATTCAAATTCAATTTATTCTCCATAATTTTTAATAAAGAATATTGTGAATATGTTATTTTGTTTCATGCACACATCATAAAAAATCAAATTCATTTAAGATTCACCTTTTAGTAAGTATTCTTAGCATTTTTGTAGATCATGTTCACCCTTTTTATACATAGTCTTTTCTTCTAGGTGTTCATGCATTATGAATTCTTTTTTTCACACAATATCGCATAAAAATCATCATCTTCCTACATCTTTTTAGATTCACTTGCACATGCGTAAAAAATTCACATCATATTTCGTTTATTGGGACATTTTAAAATAAACAAAAAAAAAGCAAAAAAATAGGATCATCATTGTTTCATTTATGAATTTCATTTGCATAACAATTTCATTACATCTAATATTCATCTTCATTCATATAGAAAAACTAAGGCATAAACCTTTGTTTAGATTAATATCATATAACATGATATAGTTTTTGAATTATAATTGCATATCATCATTTAAGAAAATTGATTCTTATATTTTTTATTCATCGTGTCAAGTTAAAAGAAATCAAAAGAAAAAAAATAAGGTCATCAATGTTTCATTAATGCATTTCATTTGCATGACATAAATTTTGTATTATAGTTGCATATCATGATTAAAAAAAAGAGTTGATCCTCATATTTGTATTCATTGTGAGAAATAAAAAAAAAAAACAGAGTCATCAATGTTTCAATAAATGTATTTCACATACATGCTAGTTAATTAATCTCATATGCGTTACATGTAGGAAAGATAGGGAATAACCATTTTTAGATTAATCTCATGAATCATAGCATAAATCTCATATTACATCCTACATATCATCATTTAGAATTAAAAAGAAGGCTGGTTAGAATCATTCACGTAGGCATATCATTTTTTCATGCATGCTAGTATTACTTCATTCATTATCATTCATAAGAGTTTTAGTTCATGTTTCAATGAAACAATTTTTATGACGTTAAGTCATTTAAACTTTTAAAAAGTCACCATGGAAAATAGTATTTGCATCTACGTGTGCATCCAGCATTTTTTACGCATCATTCATGTGAAGTCATTTAGATAATCAAATATATAAAGTTTAGGTCAAACTACTTTAAGAGAGCATATCATGCATTTTAAATATAAAAAAACCCATGAAAAATATTCCTCACATTTGCATGTGCATCTCCTAATATTTTTCATGCATTTCATTTTATTATTTTAATATTATGAAAAATCATTTGAATGGTCAAATTGGTAATTTTTAGTCAAGCACAAAAGTTTAGGTGATCATATCATGTTTGAAAAAATCTAATGTAAAGTCCATCATTTGCATATGCATTCACTAGCATCTTCATGCATTTCATTCATTATCACTCATTTAAGTAATCGAATAAGTAAAAAGATTATATGCAGCACAAAATTTTAGGTGAGCATATCATACATTTTTTCATCTTGAATTTAGGCTAATTTATATCGCATTCATGTACTCTTAAAAATGGATCGAAATCAAGAGTAAATAATGTGAATCATGAATAAAATAAAATGTGCAAAAAAAAGAAGAAAAATGCAAGCTTCATCAAGGAAAATTCTCGATTAAAAACGATTCAGAAAGAGACCTTTGATTTAAACAATTACCTGATTATCTTCCATCAATATATCTGAGTGGCAAAGCCAATTTCCTTAGCCAAACCTTGAACTCATGTGATATTTTAGAGAACTTTGAGAGTAATATTTTGTGTTTAATCTTGAATGGCGTCTGAGTTTTTTGAGCTTTAATTTCATATAAAAAAGGGAAAGAAAAAGATAATTAACTTTATAATGTTATGACTTTCTCAAAGTTTAAGAGAATTCACTTCCAATGAAACGATGAGTCTTATTGGTCAATGATAGAACCATTAGAAATTTTAAGTTTTTGAAAATTGTAAAATATTTTTGTGTGTTCTTTAATTTGGCTTAAAACTTGTTTCATCTTGTTTATACTTCTTTTACACCTTACTCGTGCACACAGTCCAACTTGTGTTGTTATTCGAAGTTTTAGAACCATTTATGTGAGTGTGAGTCCATTTAGTTTTGAAAGACTCTTTGATTTTCTTGATGGTTGTCTAAAGCAAGAGTTAGGTAATGTTCCACTTAGGAAATGACTTAGGTATGCTCGAAAATGAAAATTATCAATTTGATCGTTTTATTTGAGGAAGATCGGTTGGAGGTCTGATGTGAAGAAAAAAAGAAAAGAATAAAAAAGGTGAGCTTGAAAGCCATGCCTCCATTACGATCTTCTAAGACTGCCTTCGGGTAAAGGTCTCGGTAATGGATGTGTAAAAAAAAGAGAATTGAGACAGAAAGAGCTATAATCATTGTGATCAGTTAGGGCCACCTTTGAGTAATCTGAGCTTGCTTATCATAAAATAGTCAACGTACGAACTACCATGGGTATGGTGCCCCTGCAATGGATGTGTGAAAGCTATTGTCAAAAACAAAAACAAAATGGAAAAAGAAAAAATTTGAGTAATATTTCTCTTAAATCCTCATGATCCTAGTGTATCATTACTTAACTCGAGTGGAGGGTAATTTAATGGAAAATTCAAGAGTTATTAAAGGCCAACTGAATTTCCATCTTGCATAAACATATCTGATTTGAAAAATAACAAAATTGGAAGGACTGCTCACACACACTGTATAAAACCTTAACTGCGATGAAAGCTGTTTTATAGTTAGATTAGTTATGATATTTTGCATTTTTTTTAGACCTTAAAATTTTTATGGTGAGGCTTGGTTGTTTATTTCAAATATTGGACTAACAAATAGGAAGCAAGAATTATCATCGTAACAGATAAAAGTTGAAAAAACTTGGGCAAAACCAAAAGATGAAGGTTAGAGTTTGTCGTATCCTACTCTTGAAATGTAATGATCAACATGTTTTATTGGGATAAGGCCAAACCACCACTGGGGCAACCTCGATTGAATTGACATTTTCCATACATTGAAACAAATGATCTAGAGGTTCATGATTTTGGATAATTTTACTAAATTGGTCATCATTTTTAACTATGGTCTTTCAAAGATTAGGTTAATAAAACATTCAAGTGTTTTTTACTTACTCTTGATAGTTATCTAAGACAGCACATAAGTACCTTACCAAATTATCCTTAATCTTCCAAGCCAAACGACATACCACACAGAATCCTTGATAGTCATTCCAGATCTTTTTCAAATACTTCCCAAAAGGTAGTTCAAATCTCCTTAAAATGCCAATCCAAGTGCCTTGTTTAAAATGTCATTCTAAATGCCTTAATCAAATTTCTGAAAAAATCAATCCAATTGCTTTGTCAGATATTCCCAAAGGCCAATCCTGGAATCTTGAACAAAAGTCTCAAAGGCCCATCCAAGTGTTTTGTCAAGCTTATGTTGAGATCTCTTTCTTGAATGTCAAATACCCATGATTTCTCCTAGATGAAAACTAATGAAAAAACAAAGATATTTTCTTTACTTCATTGGTTAATCTTGATTTACTCATGATCTTGATCCAAAACTTTTTGAAAAAACGGACGTGGATAAATGAGTCGCTCGACTATGAGAAATTGAAATTGTCAAAGAAAAGAAACATCAAGCATATGCATATATAGATTTCATGCATTTTCAATCATACATTTTAGCGATGTTACATTGTTTCTGACTTGTAATCCACGTTAAGTGTCTCATTAACAATAGATCTTAGTTGAAAAATCATGCATATCAATACAAAGATAAATTCACATGCAATACCAAGATTCCATACTTGTTTTACTTAGTCATGGGCATTTTCTTTCATGTAGGATTATATGTTTCTACACATATCACATCGTTGACATCATAATAAATTCATACTCATGTCCATTTCGAGGGAGATCATTCCATCACCATCATCTCAAACTGTGTATTCATCTAATGCATTTCCTTATAATAAGACATTTCTCATAGGTCATTCGTTATCTCATATGTAAGAAAAATCAGATGTGCATCTCATACATTTCTTCATAACAGGGCATTTTGAATAGGCCACTCATCATCTCATTTGTAAAAAAAAATATATGCATCTCATGTGCATGCATTTTCTTATAGGTCACTTTTCATACAATTTGCAAGACTAAGAAAAATATATACATTCATTTTCTCAATATTGAGACCTATACAATAGGTCATTTCTCATGTCATTTGTAAAAAAATTTACCCATGCATCTCATGCATTTCTCACTAATAAGGCATATCACAAGTTATGGGTTTACCTCATTTGTAAGATAAAGAAATATAAAATCATATCATGCATCCCAAGCATGTTCTCAAAAAATATGGATCTTCATTACTCGACCTCGAGTATTTCCAATTCAGATTGATACACCATAGTGTAATAGCAACCAAACTATACCATTCACCAATTAACATTGTCTTTAATGGTCCTCGTTGAGACTTATCACGTAAAGTCCTTACTTTATCTTTTGAGTGGTAACACACTTTCCTTTTTGCACAACACTACCATAAGGATTTACCACTTACCAAAATTCAACTTTCTCAACTCAAACGAGGAACTTGTCCCCTGAGTTGAATCTAGGTTACTGGACTCGAGCCAGACTGATTTATTTTCAACAATTTCGCACCTCAAACAGGTGTTTCATCTCTTAATATTGGGCTCCAGACAAACATGTCCCCTTTTACTCATAAATGTCCACACACATCTACTAAGACCACTACTTAGCAATTGTGTGACAATAACACTTTAATTAGGTTTAAGGATCAAATGATTGATCTCTCGGAGTATCTCATCTCCTTTACTTTGACATTATGTCAATACTCTTAACGAGGTATATAACCTCCAAAACTGCACGGGGTCATTCACATTCTCGACACCCTTACCCAAATCTCAAAATGGGTCAATTAAACACAACCACATAGTGGTTTTACAAGGATGTGAAATATCACAAACATCATTAACTTTTAACAATATTCTCATAAACTTTCCAATATCAAAGAAATAAAGTATGAGAATAAAAGTTATAGGCATACCTGGTGCCGCTGATCTCAGATGATGACTTGACAATGGACTTAAAACAAAACATGAAAACAAACATGCATCGCATGTAGTCTACAGAACCCTAAGGCTCTGATACCAACTGTGACGACCCGTCACTTTTAAATAAATAAATCAGAGAAAACAGCGGAAGTCTTTTATTTTAAGAAAATTGGCGTGATTATGTTTGAAAATAGGCTAGCCAAAACCTGTTTACATCTTAAATTCAAACATCTAAAAACACAAGGAACATTAAGTTCCTATCAGGAGTTCAAAATTATTTATAAACATAAAATTAAAGACAAAAGCTCTTAAGAGCTATACACAAAGTACAAATCATCAAAATTTTATAAAGTTCACAAAACCATGTACATGGATTTTTACATAACACATAGTCCATCTCGAAATCATCATCCTCTCGATCAAGCGCGCACCAGCTCCTCTTCCACGATCCCAAACATTACCTGAAATGTTTGTAATATCATGAGCTAACAACTTAAGCCCAGTGAGAATAATAAGCATAAAAAGTAAAAATAGACCTCAAACTTGCATTTTCGATTTGTGTCCAATTATTCTTACACAATCAAACCTAAAGTTCTCCAAACTTTAGATAATTTCATTCTAAATTCTCCAAGGGATGATATTGCTAATGTTAGGAATGGTGTCCTAGAACTTGTAATTATTTAATAATAATAATTTATTAAGAATAAATTAAATAAATAAACATAAGTTCTTTATATTATCTAGATTGATTCAATTAATGATATTAGGAATATATGGAAATATATAAATATCAAACATTCAAATAGTAAACCCTAAGTTACTCTTATGAAATCACGACTTAGTATGTGAGTCATACGAGAGGATTAAAGTCGAGATGAGTAACTTAAACGTGTCTACGATGAAACGGATAACGTTTGGGAACCTTATCCTGGTAACCTTGTTGATAGCTTCGCATTTTGTTTATAGACAAATGATCGAATCCTGATCATTCATGTGGGAGACATGAAATGGAAGTATCATATACAATGTTGATTGTATAAGACAGGACCACGATGTTCGATCAAATTTCCCCTTAGTACCGTTTACAAGAAATGATCGAATATCAAACTAAGTTTATCAACCGTGATAGATCTCAATCCTGAGTGAAATGCGGACTCCTATTTATGGAGTTATGTTCTTTGATTCACATAGTTGAGAGCGATCTGTAAGAACGCTCAATACACTCCTGTTTTGGGAACATGACTAGATAAGTAGCTGGGAACTCATTTTCACGAGATGGAATTCATAACTTTCCTATAAATTAACGGTATCAGTGCGATACCTAAACATTTTAGGAACTTTAGGAAACTCCCTTGATGTACTGATTCGAGACATGAACAAGTGGCGCCACGACTGTAACGACCCGCTCTCCGTTAAATTCTTTAACTTCAAATGCACAGCGGAAGACTCAATTTTTAAAGAAAAACGGCATGGGTTCGTTTAAAAATCGAATAACCAAAACCTGTTTACAACCCAAATTTCCAGAAAAAGCGATAAATCGGGAATTTCGCATTCCAAAAGACATTTAGACCATAAAACATAGACATATTTTACACAAATACCCTTTCGGGCTCAAAAAGACACAAGTATGTAAAGATGGAATAATTTACAAGCATTTCAATGAATGCTAAACAAAATGAGTTCTTAGTATTGTCCATACACCCTCTCGATCAGTCACGCGGCTCCACCTCCTCTACCACGCTTCTTAGCTCGAGGTTTACCTGAAAATTTTAAGTGTAGCACCATTAGCATAACATGCTGGTGAGAGTAAAACGAAAGCAAGTAATCCTATGAACAAAATCTCATAACCGAAATCGTGTCCAAAGGCCTATAATGCCCAATACTACCCACATCCACACTTCCAATTTCCATACAATCAATCGATAGTAGAATGCCACCCATGCACGTCAATCAATACCATGAGATAGAAAATAAAGACTTAAAGTAAAATTAACATTCACAACTAAGTCTCACTCACGTTTCTAAAGAATCGGTAAAAATAACATTAACTATCTTTATTACCAAACAAGTTTCATCGTATCGTACTATTGTATGGATCGAAATCAACATACCACGTACCATATCACAACCATCGCACCATGATACGTATGGAACCAAATCAACATACTATCATGTGCCGTATCATAGATCATAATACCATGGTACGTATGGATCCGAATCCACGTACTACCATGTACCATATCTCAATCATCGGATATCAGGACTTTCACCATTTCAGGTATCAGGACTTTCACCATTTCGGATATCAGGACTTTCACCATTTCAGGTATCAGGAATTTCACCATTTCAGGTATCAGGAATTTCACCATTTCGGATATCAGGACTTTCACCATTTCCAGTATCAGGAATTTCACCATTTCCGATATCAGGACTTTCACCATTTCAGGTATCAGGAATTTCACCATTTCGGATATCAGGACTTTCACCATTTCAGGTATCAGGAATTTCACCATTTCAGATATCAGGACTTTCACCACTTCGCAACATGATACGTATGGACCCGAATCAACATACTATCATGAGCCACTTTACAAACTGTTAAGCTTCCTAAAGTTAGTTAATCTCAAAGAATCCTACTAAGTTATTACGAAGCCTAACTATCTAGATTACACGAGTTAACACTCAAGTGTATCTCTTGAGCTTCTTTAACTTTCAACCACTCAAGTAACTCTCATTCCACTTTCCTCTATCATCTCCAATTCACTTTGTAACACTTTCAAACCACTCCGATGTTTCCTTTTCATCGAACTAATTATAGTTCCAAAATTCCTCCACTAACCTCCGAATTAAAGTCTCTAACCAAACTTAACTTCTAAGAAGCTAAATCCCGCTTAACTTCGATAAACAATAACATAACGAAACTTAATTCATAAAACAACTAACTTTCATTTTAAACTCACCTTGTAAACGAAGTCAACTCCGAAACACCGGTTGACCAAAATCACGATCGATGCACGAAACCTATAATTAAATACACCTAAAGTATATTAATTAACCGAATCGAAGAACGATCATCACGATACTAAAATAAAAGACAAAACAACCCGGAACTTATGCCAAGAGGCCCACGGCCCAAGGGAAAGGAAGAAAAGGAATTTGTTTTCCGGATTTTAAGCACTTTAAAGACATTTTGGTTTGGTTTCGGGTACTTTGGAGATTGGTAACCTTAATGGGTAGTCGCAATTTAGGGGTTTGAGCATTAAACCATTTCCGAAACAATTAGAAAATAGCAAAAACATAAAAAACTAAACATCCTAAATCAAGCCAAAAGAAGGAAAACCACAAGGAACGGGTTTCCGGCTCAAACTTGGTTTTAGGGTTTAGGGAAAGTTCCTAAAAATGACTATAACGACTTTCCCGATTGATATCTTAAAGCTCCGGTGAACGAATTCGAAGATTACAACTCAAAACCTCCATTAAAACACTATTCACATAAAAAATTAGAAACTTTAACATACCTTTAAGCGTCGAGAAAACGAGCGAAAATCACGATGAGTAGGTTGGAAATGATCCACGGGCCAAGGGCTTTCCAACGGATGTAGAATCGATACGATCCGTTGAGAAATAAAGAAAACAAAAAAAAAAGGGAGGAGGGTTTGGTCTTCACGGCAGCAAGGAGGAGAAAGGTGCAGGAATTTCCAATTTTTTTACTAAGTGTGGTATTTAAGAGAAGGTGAATAGTGATTTTTAGATATTTAAGAAATCGGGTAATGACGCCTACGTCCCTCTTTTGTTTTTGCTTTAAAAACGAATCCCGAAGCTCGTAAATAAATCTAAAGGTGATTAATAATTATTAATTGGCCCGTTAATAAATATTAATGTCACCAAAACATATTTAAAGTACTAAAACAATTAAAAACAATTTCGGACGAAAATAGCTACTAAAATCGAAGTTACTGAATTAAAACTAAACTTTAAAAGCTTTAATAAATAAATAAAAAAAATTTACCTCTAAAAGTAACGGGACGTTACAACGACTTCTATTGATCACAGAAGTACCTTATCTCTAGTTCGACTAAAGATAAATTTCATTGGAGAATCAGCGGGAACACAAGGATAAAGCGGTAATTGCAGGGGCAAAACGGTAAATTTACCCGCCTGCAATTATGAGGGTTCCACGTGAAGGATTATATCACAGATATAAATAATGATAAACTAAATGGACATAACTCATCTATAGTGAGGGGAGTTCAGCTATGAATCTATAGTGGAATCATTCATAGTTAGATAATATGTAATTAATTGATTATGTGTTAATCACTTAATTGACTAATTATTAAGCCCATGATCTATAGGTCCATCGGGTCCCTATGCTAGCCCAAATATCGTAGTCGCGAAATGAAGTAGAAGAAATGGAAATTTTAAGTAAAGTGAATTACTTGAAATAGGCAATATTAATTGTTTAAATATTGAGTATATTTAAACGGTAATTAATATAAACATTATTAATTGTTTAAATAATGAGTTTATTTAAACATGAAATTAATAATGAAATATTATTAATTATACATTATTAATTATTTAAATATTGAGTATATTTAAATGGTAATTAATAATTTGAAATTAATTAACAATTATTAATTGTTTAAATAATTAATTATATTTAAACGGAAATTAATAATTGAAATTAATTAAATTAATAATAAAATATTGTCAATAAAATTATTAATTTATGGAAATTAATAATTATAATATTTATTATTAATTATTTAAATAATGAAAATTATTTAAATGGAAATTAATAATTAAATATAAATTGGATAATATTTAGTCGGGAGAAAATATTAATATTATTAATTGTTTAAACAAAATATTTTATTTAAATGGTTATTAATAAATAAATTAATTAAGTTGGACTTATTAATTTAAGAGAGAGTTTCAAGCCCAATTGGATTAATGAACCCAATTGAAATTGGCCCAAAATAATTAATTAAATAAATTTGATTTATTAATTATTTATTATTAATTTTGGCCTTCATAGATAATTTGTAAGAGATAATTATTTGAATTATATCCTATAATAATTATATAGATTTATTTACCCAAGATAAATAAAATAAAGAAAAGAAAATAATCTCCTATTTATCTATGGCATTTTCGAAATTGCAAGATAAAGGAAAGAGATAATCTGTATTCTTTTTGTATTTATCTCTATAGATTAATCCTAATGTGATTAGGATTCCTATTTTCTTATAAATAGAAGGGTTGGGTCATTCATAAATCATACAAAAAAAATTCCTTAGAAATTCGGAATTCTCTCTTCCTCCTCTCCCCCCTTGAGTGCCGATTTTCCCTATTCAAAATTGGGAAGAAAATTTTTCTTCTTCCCAATTTCTTCTAAAGTTCGATCCCACAATCGGGTTTCGTTTGATCGATCGGGATATAGCGTAGAAGATCCGGTGTTGCTGAGGATTTGATGCTGTAAAGAAACCTCCAACCGATTCTCCATTTATTACTCAATGTAAGTTTTGATTTTAATTTTCGAAATTTAAAGCATGAATCTACATGTTTTTTCACAAATTGCATGATATTAATAGATCCATAATTAAATGTTAATTAGTTTACTAAATCAAATTCCGCTAGTTTAGTAAATCATCCCTTCAGCTAACACTAGTAGTCAATCCTCATCCATTAATTTGTTATGACATAAAATAAGAAAAGTAAATAACTTTGCATATAATATAACATCTCAATTCTCTTTCTCATCGATCATAAGCATGAATGCATGAGAGCATCCCGTAGGTTTCGCATACGCCCTTATGCATGAAGAAGGTAACGTGGTCTATCCCGTAGGATCCATCGTTCTCCCTCCTTTTCTTTCTCACTTTCTCTTTTCTTTCTGTGAAGGTAATGTGGTCTATCCCGTAGGATCCATCATTCTCCCATTAACATTTTTCTCATTCTCTCTTCTTTTTCTATGAAGGTAATGTGGTCTATCCCTAGGACCCATCATTCTCCCATTCATATCTTTCTCACTTTCTCACTTTTTTCCATGATGCGAGATGTTATGATGCAATATGATATGTTTTGGTGTAAATAAATAAAGTGCGGAATTAAAGTAGCCGATACACAAATAAAGTAAAAGGCATAGAGTAAAGGTATAAAGTAAACGACAAAAAGTAAATGACATAAGGTAAAAGTAGGTAAGCATCTCGGACGAACGATATATTGATCGAACTCCGGTATCAATAATAAAAGTAGAATCATAAATCAAACGATTAACCTATACCTTCAAGGATTCTAAACATCCAATAATCCGAGGTTCTATCAACCGTTCTAAATACAAGTTGGATCTTTTAACTTCCAATGATCCAATCTTAGTTTTGAATCGAATCTAACTTAGAATCTTCTAAGATTCAATACTTTCCTCGAGAACTCCTAAGTTCTCACTTAAAGGATTAACTTCTAATCCTAAGGGCACTAACTCACAACCCTCTAATCTTAGATTCGAATTCTAATCTTAGTTTCAAACTCTACAAACCTTCACACTTACTCGATTTCTATAATTACTTTAAATCCTAACTATTCTCACCTTAGCCAAATAACTCCAAATCTCCAATTTCCACGAAACAACAACCGAGCAATCGCACCTACAATTCGCCAATTGCACAACATATTACAACTCATAATTAAAATGCGAACAAGTGTGCATTTTCGGGTGAATAGTGATTTCGGATGAATAGTGTTTCGGATGAATAGTGTTTTCGGGTGAATAGTGATTTTCGAAAATCCGGGCTCAAAATCGTCAATTTCCATGATAGAAATTCATGATTTCAACTTTGAAACTCATTTATAATAAAAAACGAACAAATCCACCTAAAAAGTTTTGTTACTTTTTAAGGCTTCCCTTAGGGAACGAGAAACGGCATAAGGTTAGGTTGGAAAGAAAGCCCCCGTCCCGAGCATTCCAACGCAACTGAAAACAAGCCGATCCATTGAGAAACGAATGAGAAACGAAGAAAAGAAAACTCATCCATGGTGGAAGGAGGCCTACGGCCATGAACAAGAGAAGGATAAGAAGATGGATCAATTTGGTCAAACTTGGTCTTTTAAAGAAGAATGAATAGTAAATTTTAGATATTTTAAGAAATTGGAAATGACGGTTACGTCCTTTAATGACTTTTGACTTATGAATCGAAACCCGAAGTTCTTAAATAAATCTAAAGGTGATTAATAATTATCAATTGGCCTATTAATAATTATTAATGTCACCGAAACGACTTTAAAGTATTAAAACAATTAAAAAGGATTTCGGGCGAAATTAACTACTAAAATCGAAATTACAAAATAATAATTAATCTAAATACTTAAATTGAAATAAATAAATAAATAAATAACATTAAATAAAATATAATAAAATAATAACAATAAAATAAAATCACTTCAAAATAACGGGACGTTACATTGAAGCCTGCGTCAATCCAGGTTCATCGCTTTTATTTATCTTTCAGTTAAATCAAACCGTACTTTTGGTTTAGTCCCGGTATAGGTTAAATCCTGCGTCAATCCAGGTCCATCGCTTTTATTATCTTTCGGTTAAATCAAACCCTACTTTTGGTTTAGTCCCGATATAGGTCGAAGCCTGCGTCAATCTAGGTCCATCGCTTTTATTTATCTTTCGGTTAAATCGAACCATACTTTTGGTTTAGTCCCGGTGTAGGTCGAAGCCTGCGTCAATCCAGGTCCATCGTTTTTTTTCCAGTTAAATTGAACCCTACTTTTTGTTTAGTCTCGGTATAGGTCGAAGTCTGCATCAATCTAGGTCTATTGTTTTTTCTTTTTGAGTTAAATCGAACCCTACTTTTGGTTTAGTCTTGGTAGAGGTCAAAGTCTGCGTCAAACACGGTCCGTTGCATTCTAAACTTTTTCAGCAAAATCAAATCCATACTGCAATACAACCCTGGTAAAAGCCAAATCCTATGTTAAGCTAGATACACTCTTTCTCGTCCACTTAAAAGACTCATTTAAAAAAAAATCAAAATCAATAAATTTGCCCCTTCCAAATACTATATCTATTCCTTTGTCCGACTTTTTAATCTTTCAAAAATGAACGAAGGGGGGCAATTGTAGATACCATATTTTGTCAAGACCAAATTTATCAATTTTTATTTTCAAAATAAAGAAAATTGAAATAAAAAATAAAATTTAATTGTTTTAAAAATAGAGATAATTTTATTCTTAAAAATAAAATTGATCCTTATTTTTTTAAAATAATTAGATTTTAATTTGGTTTTAAATTTAAATGATAAAGACGATTTTTATTTCAAAAATATAATTGGCTTTTAATTTTAGATATAAAATATTTTTCAATTTTTATTTATTTTAAAAGTTTTTATTTAAGTTTGTTTTTTAAATTTTTGTAGAGATAAGGTAGTTAATTTTAAATTAATTTGAAATGGTCAAAGATAAATATGATTTGGGATAGATTTAAATAAATTTGTAGAGATATTATCTGATTTAGATTGAGTTAATCTCTAAGAATTATTTGCTATTATCATAAGCTTATCTCAATCTATTTTAAATATCTCTAATTTTGGCTTATAAATAAGAGCCCTCACTCTTAGAATAGGTCACGGTAGAAACACAGTAGAAACATGAAAAAGTCACAAAAAAACACTTGAGAGAATAGTAGAAACACGGAACGAAACCTAGGGGAGTAAAAAGAGGAAAAATATAGATCACGTATCAAAGTTTGGGAGAGAAAACTAAACAAAATTTCTCAATCTCATACTCTCCCAAACAAAGTCATCCTTTTCCATCTCTTCAAGGAATCAAGGTAATTTCATCTTCTCTTTCAAGTTATTTCATAATCATATGAGTCATTTGTAATGTGTCTTTCGTGGAGTTTTGGCTCCCATGTATGATGCACGAACTTTCTCACTCAATTTATATATTTACTAAATTCGTGATTTTTAGGTACTGTTTTTTATTATATGGTTAATTTTATTTTAAAATATATTAATAGATGGAGATATAGGAAAAAGAATCTATCAATTTCGATTTCTGGTTTGAGAGTGATGATTTTTTTGAAGTTGAAGGATTTAAAAGGATTTACTGTTTCGGGAAAAACCCCAACATCTAATATTACGTATATTTTCGGTGATATTTCTCTGAAATATATTTTTAAAATTTATTTTTTCTTAAAATTAGATTGATAGACGAAACATCAGGAACAAGAATCATCTCGTTTGGATTAGTACAAAAAGAGATATGATTTTTCAAAGTTGATACAAATGTTGTAGAATATTTATATTTAAAAAAACGTGATTGATATATCTTTTACATAAATTATGATTTTTATTTACAAAATGAATTTCTTTTAACATTATAGGTCAATGCAGACTAATAAGTTACATTTAGGTGAAAGAATGAAGTCAAAACGAATTATAATTAATAAGCTATGAATTTTTGAAGTTTAGACTTTGATTTGAAATAATTGTTATCTTTTATTTGGCTTGTCATATTAGTATTTTAAGAGATGTATTTTAAATAAAAATAATAAAACCTTTTAAAATATAAATACAAACCCGATGATGGGATTTTGGAAAAGTAATGATTCTTAATTTCTCTAGGTGGGGGATTCTCAATTCCGACATTTGTTCAATTAACTGTCATAGCCCCGCTTAATTAATCTTTGAACTTACATCATTCTTGATGTTAAGAGAAGATTTGAATGAGACATTTTTTTCATAAAATAAAATCAATCTTTCACAAATTAGTTAAATTAAGAACCAATAATTTAAAATTAGATAAGAATATGTGTATCGACCCGAACCCGTTAAATTCTTTAAATTCAAATGCACAACGGAAGACTCGATTTCTAAAGAAAAACGGCATGGGTTCGTTTAAAAATCGAATAATCAAAACCTGTTTACAACCCAAATTCCAGAAAAAGCGATAAATCGGGAATTTCGCATTCCAAAAGACATTTAGACCATAAAACATAGACATATTTTACACAAATACCCTTTCAGGCTCAAAAAGACACAAGTTATGTAAAGATGGAATAATTACAAGCATTTCAATGAATGCTAAACAAAATGAGTTTTCTAGTATTGTCCATACACCCTCTCGATCGACCACGCGGCTCCACCTCCTCTACCACGCTTCTTAACTCGAGGTTTACCTGAAAATTTTAAGTGTAGCACCATTAGCATAACATGCTAGTGAGAGTAAAACAAAAGCAAGTAATCCTATGAACAAAATCTCATAACCGAAATCGTGTCCAAAGGCCTAAAATGCCCAATACTACTCACATCCACACTTCCAAAATTTCCATACAATCAATCGATAGTAGAATGTCACCCATACATGTCAATACCATGAGATAGAAAAAGAATAAAGACTTAAAGTGTAATTAACATTCACAACTAAGTCTCACTACACGTTTCTAAAGAATCGGTAAAATTAACATTAACTATCCTTATTACCAAACAAGTTTCCTCGTATCGTGCTATTGTATGGATCGAAATCAACATACCACGTATCATATCACAACCATCGCACCATGATACGTATGGAACCGAATCAACATACTATCATGTGCCGTATCATATATCATAATACCATGGTACGTACGGATCCGAATCCACATACTACCATGTATCATATCTCAATCATCGGTTATCAGGACTTTCACCATTTCAGGTATCAGGAATTTCACCATTTCGGATATCAGGACTTTCACCATTTCAGGTATCAGGAATTTCACCATTTCAGATATCAGGACTTTCACCATTTCGGATATCAGGACTTTCACCATTTCAGGTATCAGGAATTTCACCATTTCGGATATCAGGACTTTCACCATTTCAGGTATCAGGAATTTCACCATTTCGGATATCAGGACTTTCACCATTTCAGATATCAGGAATTTCACCATTTTGGATATCAGGACTTTCACCATTTCACCACATGATACGTATGGAACCGAATCAACATACTATCATGGGTCACTTTACAAACTGTTAAGCTTCCTAAAAGTTAGTTAAACTCAAAGAATCCTTCTAAGCTATTACGAAGCCTAACTATCTAGAATACACGAGTTAACACTCAAGTGCATCTTCTAATTACTTTACTTCCAAATCCATCAAAGTAACTTCCATTCCACTTTCATCTAACATCTCCAAATCTCATTTCCATACTTACAAACCTCTCCTGGTGTTCTCTAATCATCGAACTAACCATAAATCCAAACTTTCCTCCACTAACTTCCTAATTAAAGTCTCTAACCAAACTTAACTTCTAAGAAGCTAAATCCCGCTTAACTTCGATAAACAATAACATAATGAAACTTAATTCATAAAACAACTAACTTTCATTTTAAACTCACCTTGTAAACGAAGTCAACTCCGAAACACCGGTTGACCAAGAATCACGATCTATGCACGAAACCTATAATTAAATACACCTAAAGTATATTAATTAACCGAATCGAAGAACGATCGTCACGATACTAAAATAAAAGACAAAACAACCCGGAACTTATGCCAAGAGGCCCACGGCCCAAGGGAAAGGAAGAAAAGGAATTGTTTTCCGGATTTTAAGCACTTTAAAGACATTTTGGTTTGGTTTCGGGTACTTTGGAGGTTGGTAACCTTAATGGGTATTCGCAATTTAGGGTTTTGAGCATTAAACCATTTCCGAAACAATTAGAAAATAGCAAAAACATAATAAACTAAACATCCTAAACAAAGCCCAAAGAGGGAAAAATCACAAGGGACGGGTTTCTGGTTCAAACTCGGTTTTAGGGTTTAGGGAAAGTTTCTAAAAATGACTATAACAACCTTCCCGATTGATATCTTAAAGCTCCGGTGAACGAATTCGAAGATTACAACTCAATTCCACCATTAAAACACTATTCATAACAAAAATAAGAAACTTTAACATACCTTTAAGCCTCGATAAAACGAGCGAAAATTATGTTCGGTAGGTTGGAAATGATCTACGGGCCAAGGGCTTTCCAACGGATGTAGAATCGAGACGATCCGTTGAGAAATAAAGAAAAACCAAAAATTAATTTTTGGCTTTTGGAGGCTCACAGCTGGACAGAGGAAGAAGATGCAGAAATTTGATGAAATTGCCTTTGATTTTCTATTTTAAGGGAAAATGAATAGTGAAATCTAGATATTTAAGAAATCGGGTAATGACGCTTACGTCCCTCTTTAGTTTTTTGCTTTGAAAATGAAACCCGAAGCTTGTAAATAAATCTAAAGGTGATTAATAATTATTAATTGGCCCGTTAATAATTATTAATATCACCAAAACATAATTAAAGTACTAAAACGATTAAAAACTAATTCGGACGAAAATAGCTACTAAAATAGAAGTTACTGAATTAAAACTAAACTTTAAAAGCTTCATTAAATAAATAAAAAAAAAAAAATTTACCTCTAAAAGTAACGGGACGTTACAATATGTAACCCTTTTTTTTAATTGATGTTGTAGGGTGCTAATACCTTCCCTACACATAAATGACTCCCGAACCCAATCCGGCTTTCGTAGACTATTTTTATTATTTAGGTGACCAATCACACCCGAATTTGGTTGGTGGCAACTCCAAATTTTTTCTTTTCACAAAGAGGCCTATAAATTGGACGTTGGCGCTCCGCAACACAAACACGTTGTGACCCTTAGTGCCCAAGCTTGTCCGCATCTGTAAGTCCGAGCCCGATGGCTTAGTGTGGACTTCCCGTAGATCTGCGCCCACGGGTTCTAGGATGATCACAGGTTGGCCGAGCTCGTCGATATGGGCTAATGATTCTGTTTGGGGCAGGGCTATCAAGTTTGGGCTTTTGATATTGGGCCTGACCCGTGGTGATTTTCTACCTCTACAATTTTAATAAATTTTTTATAATTATGTTATATCAGTAATTACAATTTTTTTTCTGTTTAGGTAATTTCCTCTTCCAAAAAAACATATATTTCCATCACTTAAAAAACTGATTTCTTCCCATCTTACTAATGACATGCATCAATTATGTCATTTTCATTGTTCAAGACCGTCATCATACCATACAATTACATTCGGGAAGATAACAATCATATATAATCCGTCATTAATATTTATGATGATGGACCCATCATAATTTTAAATGACATAGACATAGCTCGTTATTATTTACGATGATGACACCTAAATATATGCAAATTAGAAAAGTGTCATCGTATGGTTTTTTTTATTGTAGATATTATATCAAATTGGGGAGGAGAGACTCGAACCTTCGACTTCATGGGAAGCGAGCAGGTCTATGAGCTATATTCTTGTTGACGTATGGTTTTAATAACACACTATGTCCGTCATCGTATGATAACTTTATAGTAGTGTGCCCGCAATAATTTTCACTTGGGATTTCATGTTTCATATTACGATGTAATTTTTCTTTTTTATTAAACAACAATCTCTACTTTGTCAACTATATTATCATTATTTCATTGATAATTGCAAAAGCATTATGTGCATAGGTTTTTCTTAACCAATAAGGATACAACAAAATCATCCCATTGAAGGGCAATTATTGGTATGTGACAAGTGCAATATTATAATTCAATATCTTTTCTATGATATGTCTCATTATAGAGAAAGAGACACGGCCGTCCATCCACGTTTGAAATAAAGGTTTAAAGTTGAATGGCCATTTTCTAAGATCGCTACTCTTTTACTTCGCTTTATTTCTCTTTTCATACTTCCTACTTTCTTCCTGCTTTTTTTTACCATTCAATCATCAAATTTAATAATGTTTTAATTTGAGCCCCCCCCACGAGTAAAAGAGATTTGAAACAGTTTAGAAGGATTTTCTTTTTAAATTGCTAGCTGTTGTACGTATTTCACTTTATATTGAATGTAGCAAAAAAAAATTATTATTTTTTTAAATTAATTACAAATTTAATACTTCTTGGGTTAATTTCAATATTGGACAAATTAATGTTGTTTATTTAAAAAAACACAATATTTTATATATATATATATATATCAAAACTATCCAAAATCACCACCAGAAAAATTAAATTACATTGTGAAATGACGAAACATACCCGATAAATTTTCCTTAATTAAATGATATGTAATTAATGAGATATAGTTATTAGGAGAGATAAAAGGGTAATAAGATAAACAATGAAATGAGAATCCACTAGAATCGCCACCATAAATGGTTTTTATGAGTAAATTTGATATTAATATGAAACAACCATTAAAATTGAAATTAAATGAATTAAATTGGTTATTGGTGTAATTAATTCATATTTTTTCTATAATATTTATAGATAAATCATTTTTATTAGGTGCGTCCATCCAGGGGCGGAGCCACGTAGGGACAGGGGGCACGTGCCTCCCCATGATTTTTTAAATATATAAAATATGATGCCCCTTTGATGTTTTTAATATACTAGTCTTTTACCACGTGCATCGCACGTGATATTTTTTCTAACATAGTAATATTTAAAAGATCGAAATATTTTTTATTTGATTTTTCTATGGTTTATAAATCTTTTTCGAAATGATTTTATTAACATATTATTATGTTCTATATTTAAATTATCGTATAGTTTACTAATTTACATAATTATATGCCTTTTTATATAAGACGATTTTTTTAACATCTTTATTTTTAATATTTATACTATCAAATAAAAAATAAATTGTTTGTTCTATATACATATGTTAGTTAATTTTTTCATTTACAGATTATTCATGTCTTATTTTAATTTAAATTTAAAAAATTATATATTTTTTTCTCTTTGATTTTTAAACTTTTAAATATTTTTAATTAAAAAAATTTAACTATTATAAAATATTATACCATTACTAATTTAATAAATTATATTTTGTTGTAGTTGTTTTTTTTAAACAATTTAAGTTTTTTTTTTTAATATTTTTTAAAATTAAAGCACCATCACATTTATTAAATTAGTAATGGTATAATACTTAAATATAATTTATTTTTCATAAATTGGTGATAAATCTAAACAATAAGTGATAAATCTAAACAATAAATTCATTTTAATATCACATTCATTTTCATATGTTGTACTTGTTTTTTCAATTATTTTATAATTTGATGTTGTGAAAACAATAAAAAAACCAAGGAATTTATTTAATAAAATTGACAATTTATTATTCAATGAAGAGAAATATTTCATTTATAAAAAAAAAAGAAATATTTTATTAAAAATATAAATAGTCATTTAATAGATAGTGGAGTATAAATAATAATGACATTTTTAGTAATTTGAAGGTTTTTAAAGGGTATATATAATGGTATGTTAATAATTTTAAGATTTTAAAAAGGGTACAGTAGTCCAAAAAAGTTTCTTAAACATCACCACTTTTATATATTAAGGATAAAATATATGAGTAAAATATTTACTAATCTATAACGTTGGCACAGTGGATGGCTGACCTGCCAGTAGTAGGTTCTCCTCCTATCTCCGTCGTTCAATTCCTGCTCTTTACGCAGATTTTTGTATGTAATTATATATGTTTTTTTTTTTTAATTTATAAATTTTTGTAAGAAGACATGTAATTATTTTTATACTTCAATTTCATAAAAATAAAATAAATTTAGTATATTTTATGATGTATATGTTTTATTTTTCAATTATAAAAAATATCATTGATGAAATATAACATTTTAATTTTTTTATAATAATAAATAATGAATCAAATGTTATGTGTATATATACAGTCATGCCCCTTGAATTTAAATTATGAATCCGCCACTGTGTTTATCAATGATTTATTCTTAATCATTATTTAAATAAATTATTGAATTATATATATGTCTGTGATTTTTTTCACAAGAGTACAGTAGTTTATATAAAATATATATTATAATCAATTAATCATTAATCAAATTCAATTCCTTAGATTGATTTGTTTTGAAAAAATGATAATTTTATTTATTACTTTTTAAAGAGGATATATTTTTAAATAGTATATATTATTTATGAAGTATTGTTGCAGCCTGTAAGGGATATGCTGAATCATTCCGGCCAAAAAGGCAAAAAAGGGATGAATTTTAATAAAATTTTGAAAAGTAGGAACAACTCTATGTAGTGCCTTTAACATGCAATTGGTTGGTACTTAAAAAAAAAAATGCATTGGCCGATACTTCAAAATAAAAAAAGCATTGGTTGGGAAAGAGAAAATATTAAATAAAATAATAATAATAATAATAGAATGGGTTCAACCCATCATTGTTATTATTAATATTTTCACTTTTTCATGATAATAAATTCCTATCTAGTTTTTCAAGTCTCCAAATTTTATATAATTTCAGACTTATATGTAATGATTTTGATTTTATTTTTCGTTTTTCAAAATGAATATTTTTTACACTCTACCTTCAAAAAAAAAAAAAAAAAAAAAAAAAACCTCTTGAAATCATTATCAATTTTTAAAATGAAAAATTATTTTCAAAATGTGAATAATAATTTTTTATTTTGAAACTAATATTTAAAAGTAAAAAACAAAAATACAAAGAATTTTTAATTCAAGAGATAAAAATACATGTTAAATAGTAATTATAATTATGATTGTTTTCAGTCTTCAATTAATTGCGTTTATAAACATACATATTATAAAATTTTGAAAGATAAAGATACTCACTCAAATTTCTTTTTTTTTTTTTTTTTTTTTTTTTTTTTTTTTTTTTAAATATGGAATACTGAAATAAAACCATTATCAAGTTGGTTAGTAACAAGTATAAGCTATCTGTTTTTAGGATAGCCTTAATAGTTTGAAATATTTATCAGTATATATTTTAATTAATATTTACATCCAAAGCATTAATTTTATTAAAAAAAAATTATGATAAATAAAACCATATAATTGATATTAGGACAATGTCACGTTTGTTAGAATTGACGTAACACCTGATTTGATAAATGCTAACGTTATAGAACAAGTTATGGGTAATACGAGTTCTAGAGAAGATGATTTTATTGAAGATGACGCGTGAACGAAGAAGATGTGGTGATTCAGAAGATCATTAAGTCGGGGAACAAGTATTTTCCAAATATGAATTTAGTTACTAAAGTAATGTTAAGTAGTACTTTTTGTAAATTAATATTGTATCCATACATCGTAATTTATAATGTGTACATATTGTGAATATTGATTCCTTACATATGAAAGTGTTCACTGATCATACCATAGAGGATGCCCTATCCATTCGATAATTCCAGCTACTCTGCCTAGTCCTAAGTCCAGAGACAGTAATGATGCATCTGGTACGTATTTCTAGTACTTTTATATATATATATATATATATATATATATATCATATTGTAGTAGCTTTGTACATTTTCGTTTCAAAATTAGGATAGAATATAAATATATACACTAATAACAAGTTCACATGTACCAAATTGTAGGGGGCTACCAAAAATTTAACTCTAGCTCAGGTGGTGCACAATAATGGAGGGTCATTCCTCGTAGACATCCTTGATAAGTCAATGTTTTCCAAATGGTCCAAATTCCATGTTATTCATTAACGAGCATGAAGTTTTTTTTTTATCGAACATGTATTTTCATTTCTCGTATTGTGCGATGGAAGCTTGTTACCCAGGATAATAAGAACAATGTGATTCAACAAGCTATTGGTAAGTACATTATAAGTACTTTATGTTGATTTGAATCACTAATGCATACTCATTAATGATTATTGATACATTGACATAGGATAACTTTGTGTTCGACTCCACTCAAGAGGCAGTGATTGATTGTCTTAATATAATATGCCCATGTGTATTGAATGATTTTTTTGGGGATATTACACAAACATTATAAGAAGATCATACAAAAGGACAGTATTCAAGCAGCCCGTGAAGTGAAATAGGCACAAGTGGAAAGCATAGTTGACTGGGTGTTCTTGTATGATAGGTGGTAGACATCGAAGTTCAAGGTAAGCACACAAATAACCATAGCTTTCTTGTTTATAAGTAAATACATTAATATAATTGTTATAGTCCATTGTAGGCAGTCATAGAGACAAATGTTGAAAACTGGGAACAATAAAAGTACAATCACAAGACGGGTTCAAGGCCATTTGTGCGAGTCATGATGGATCATGTTAATATGTCAACTTTTCTTAAGACAAATCACGAAAGTTAGTACATAAGGTTGTTAAAAGTTAGTTTCAGCTAATAAAAGTCTGTTAATGTATTAGTTATGTATTATATTCAATGCATTCTCTGTATAAGAGAGAATTGTATCTTATCATCAATTTAATCAATTTAGAATTCTTTTGATGATGAATTTCTCTTTCTCTTAGTTAATTACAAACTCTAGATGGTATCAAAGGGTTAAGGCTTACAGCCAAAAAAATCCTGAAGAAGATTCAAGTATTCATCAATGGCGTCGTCTTCCACATAAATAGAGAATCTGGTGAATGATCCTCAAAATCAAGATCCAAAATCCGTCAATCTGGGAAATAAAGCTTCGATTGTAAAGTTGGATGATAACAACTATCTACTATGGAAATTCCAAGTAGAGACAGCCATTGAAGGACATGGACTCGATATATACATTAAAGAAAATAATGAACCTCCAATGAAATACGTTTACTAATGGTACTGAAAATGCTGTGATTAGATCGATTAATCCAAAATTCATATTTTGGAAGAAAGAAGTTAAACTTCTATCTACATGGATGATATGTTCAATGACTGAGGAAATTCTCTCATAAGTTACAAATTGCAAAACTGTAATGGATGTCTAGAATAAAATTGCTGGATTGTTTTCAAATCAAAATATGGCAAAAGTGATGGAATTTAAGACAAAAATCTAAATTACAAAAATAAAAGGATTAACAATGAAAGATTACCTAAATAAGATGAAAAGTGATGTTGCTTCTCTTGCTTCAGTAGGTAATAAAATTTCTTATCAAAATATAATCATGAATATTCTATCTGGTCTTTAATCAGAATATGATGCAATTGTCTCGATCATTACTTCGAAGACTAAGAAACACACTATTCAAAATGTGCATCTGCCATGTTATTAAAACATGAGTCAGGAATTGATATAAAAAATTTAAATTTAGTGGGATCATTGCCTTAAGTGAACTTAACAGTTCAAAGGAATGAGACAAATTCAAATAATCCAAATCAATTTCAGACAGGAACTGATGGAAACAATGCTCAACGAAAAGAAAATCAACAATTCAATCGAGGAAGAGGCAGAAATAATTGAGGAGGAAGAAATTGGAATGGAAGTAGAAGACCTCGATGTCAATTATGTTGCACGTTTGGTCACACTGGTCTAAAATGCTATCAATGTTTTTATCCAAATTATCATGGTGCTAATAGTCAAGTAAATGGAAATGGGAACAACATCAATAGTCAGTTCAATCATTTTAGCAATCAAAACATGCATCTCATGGCTATTTGGATTTCTGATTAAGGGGCCACAAATAATATGACCAATTATCTGGGCAATCTAAATATTGGAGGAGAATATGTAGAGAACATTCAAATTCAAGTAGGAAATGGAGCCGGTTAAGCTGTACCACATTCTGGTTTTCTACTCTTACTTCACCTACAACTTTTTATTTAAAAAAATCTTTTACATGTGCCAAAATTAATAAAAAAAAATCTTCTTAGTATTAGTTAATTTGCAAAAGACAATAGGGTTTATTTTGAATTTCAACCAACTTTTTGTTGTGTTAAGGATCAAGCAACTGACAAAACTTTACTTGAAGGGACTGTAAGAGGTGGATTATATAGATGCAACTTGAAAAATCATCATTCCAAAGGAAACTTGAAGTCTCAACAAATTCTAGAAATCCCCATTCATCCTCAACTCCTAAAATATCTCTTTCTGCTATAGCTTTATCTTCCAATGTTGTACATTGTACTTCTTCTAGCAACATTAGCTTATTTAATATATGACATAGAAGATTAGCTCATGCAAATGTTAAAACAATCAAAGCTATATTGAATAAATGTAATATTTTGTATTCATCAAATAAAACTTCTCATTTCTGTCATTCTTGTCAATTTCTAAAAAGCCATAAACTCCCTTTTACAAATTCTACTACTGTCCATACTACTCTTTAACTTGTTGAATCTGAATTGTGGGGTCCTGCACACACTCTTTCTAGTAATGGTTTCAAGTACTATATGTCTTTTGTTGACACCTTTTCTAGACACACTTGTATATATTTTCTATAATCCAAGGTTGATGCTTATAAAACTTTTCTTGTTGTAAAGACCTGACTCTTTAAAATGGAAATAATTAAATAACGTAAGCGGAAGACTTGAAATAACAATTGAAAAACCTGTAAAACAATGTAAACATCCTTTTCATTTCAAAATATCAGAAACTAAATCATTCAAGAATGGGAAGCGCTTCCCTTTTTGAGTTTCAAAATCCAAAGTAAGGTAAATTCATGAAGTCAGAAATATCCAAGATAGACATATATCTCAAAATAAGCTCAAGGAGCTCAACAACCCAATAGAAAATAAAAACAAGACACCACAAGTCCATGGACTACAATCGACTCAAGTCCATCCATCGTCATCAATCCTAGAATCACGTCGCACCAGCTCCATGGCTACAACCGCGACCTCGTCCTGTACCTGAAAGTGTAATATCATGAGCAGGAGACCTAGTGAAGATAAATTGAAAATAAAGTAAGTTTAGATCCCAAATCCAATCCGGATTTGTGTCCAACGAATCCTACTAACTCTTGACTACCTAAACATACTTCCAAATGAAAATCATGCACTCTTCCAAGAATAAGAAACTATACAAGTAGTCAAGTCTCTCACGCTCGTAATAACCATAACACGTAATCATACTTAAATCTTTCAAGAATACAACAAGTACATGTTAAGCTCACGCAATCTCAATATTTCATAATAACAAAGAACATGTGAAATGACAGATAATACAAGCACACGCGGACTATGCATTATCTCACTATCTCACCCAATAACAATATGCAAAGCTCACGCAGTCTTTACATTCTTAACAAGAACCTTTCTAGTGAATAACGTCAGATGATGTAAGTACACGTAGTCAATACATGATTACGTTATCTCACCAATGACATGAAAAACTCACGCAGTCTATGCAGTCTACAATATATATGTATCATAGAAATCATGAATAATACCAAATAATGCAAGCTCACACAACTAAACATTATCTCATTATTCATCTCCTCCGTTCATGCAAGCTCACACAGTCTATACATTCCTCATGATATATATATATATATATATATATATATATATATATATATATATATATAAAACCATACAACGAATAATACCAAACAATGCAACCACACACAATCTATGCATTATCTTATTATTAATCCATATAAATATGTGATAGTAAAGAACCAGAAACTCAAATACAGAAATATAAACATAGTCCAATCTCAGAATATCTCAACAGAGTCACATTATTCAAGATCATTATAGCATATAGGCTTATAAGCCCATACTTCCATCAATCATATAATTATGTAAACCGAGTAACTCATATGCCAATGACCCCAAATGCTGGAAGGTTCCAGTCTCAGTAGATAAGTCCAAAGTAAACAAAAAGTCTCAACATCGTAAATAAAACATCTAAGAACACAAGATAACCACATTTCATGCATAAACATAACATCTCCGAACGTGACCATACTTTAGCTCCTAAGAATACATAATATCCATAAATACCAATTATCGATCCTATACTCCCGAGTCCTAATCTTTCATATATAGCATGCTTAAGTCTCTTATTTCCAAGTTTAACTTAACTTTCGAGCCAAATAAATCGTTCAATAACTTAGTTAATAAATTTACCTTAAATTCTATCTATCCTCACCTTTTGTAATAAGCTTGAATTCAAAATTCAAAGCGAGCGATGAGCGAGCGATTAAGTACAACCTACAATTAAATATACCCTAATTACTTTAATTTAACCAAACAAGCAACAAACAACGTGTGAAATGAAAAGAGTGAAAATCAGCTTGGAAATTCCTACTTATTGCTCTCGACCGAAACAATGAATCAGGGGGGTGTTCTCGGCTTGTGGTGAGTTTTAGGACGATCCGTGTTCGTTTTGGGTAGTTTTAGGGAGGTAAAATTAGGGCATTTGGACATGATTTTACTACTCAATCTTAAAGGAACATTCGAAAATGCAAGGGGAATTTCACTGTAATGGCGCCACGATTTTGGGGGGAGGGGGGGGGGAGAAAATCAGTTAGTATTTTGCGATTTTCTTTGAAGTCTAGGCCAAGGATCCTTTATGAAAAAATCTTAAAGGTCTCTTTGGTTTGAAATCTTCAAGTTCCATGAAATGGAATTGTAGATTTCAACTCAATCTCACAACAAGAGATGAAAAGGAATAAAAACCCATAATGAAAAACAAGGAATCTTACTTTTAAGAAGGTTGGAGGAATGCTTACAAAGTTAGATCAAAAGATATATCGGGATTCGATCTATTCAACGCACCAAATATAGAGTGAAACAGAGAAGAGACTAGAAAAACCCGCCCCTTGGAGCTAGGTAGTGGCGGCGGCAAAGGAGGGAGGAGGAGAGGTTTTGTGTTTTCTCTTTTTCTTTTGTTTCAAATGAAGGAGGAAGAAGATGACTCTAATTTTTGAAAAGGTAAAAATAATTTGCTAAAGAGTCCCCCAAGTTCCTCCTAGCTTTAAAAATAAACCATAAGCTCTTAAAACTCAAACTTTCCTCTAAATTATACAACACAATTAATCTAAGATAGAAGGTGATTAATTATTTTTAATTGGCATTTTAATAATATTTAATGCACCTAGTTCACAATATAATTTTAGAAATTTAAAATTACTAAATAAAGATTAAAGCTCTAAACTCTAAATTACAGGAATTAAACTAATTAAATAAAAATTATTAACTTAACCTCAAAATAACGAGGCGTTACACTTGTCTTCAATTCTCAGGAAGAAAAACTTCTTAACACTAAAATGATTTCCTTACAAACTGATTGGGGTGGTGAGTTTAGAACTCTTCCTAATTTTCTTCAATCTCACGAAATTGGTCATCGAGTTTCATGTCCCCACACTTCTGGAAAAATTCAATAGATGAAAGAAAACATTGACATGTTGTTGAAACATGGTTAACTCTTCTTTCCCAAGTTTCTTTACCACTTTCTTTTTGGGATGATGCATTTACAACTGCAGTCTATGCAATCAACAGAATGAAGGGATGATTTACTAAATTAGCGGAATTTTGTTTAGTAAACTTATTAACATTTAATAACGGATCTATTAACATCATGCAATTTGTGAAAGACATGTAGATTCATGCTTATATTTTCGAAAATTAAAATCAAACCGGAACTTACATTGAGTAAAATCGGAGAATTGGTTGGAGGTTTCTTTACAGCATCAATCCTCAGCAACACCGGATCTTCTATGCTATATCCCGATCGATCAAACGAAATTCGATTGTGGGATCGAACTTTAGAAGAAATTGGGAAGAAGAAAAAATATTTTCTTCCCAATGACTAAGGAAATTTCGGCAATGAGGGAGGGAGAGGAGGAAGAGAGAGTTCCAACTTTCTATGGAATTGTATTGTATGATTTATGAATGACCCAACCCTCCTATTTATAGAAAAATAGGAATCCTAATCACATTAGGATTAATCTATAGAGATAAACACAAAAAGAAAAAAGATAATCTCTTTCCTTTATCTAGCAATTTCGAAAATGCCATGGATAAATAGGAGATTATTTTATTTTCTTTATTTTTATTTATCTTGGGTAAATAAATCTATGTAGTTATTTTAGGATATAATTCAAACAATTATCTCTTCCCAAAATACATCATATGGCCGAAAATTCCATATTAATTTAATAAATAATTCTAATTTATTTAATTAATTATTTTAGCCAATTCCAATTGGGTTCATTAATCCAATTGGGCTAGAAATTCTCTCTTAAATTAATAAGTCCAACTTAATTAATTTATTTATTAATTACCATTTAAATAAAATATTTTATTTAAACAATTAATATTTTCTCCCGACTAAATATTATCAAATTTATATTTAATTATTAATTTCCATTTAAATAATTTTCATTATTTAAATAATTAATAATAAATATTATAATTATTAATTTCCATTAAATAAACTCATTATTTAATTAATAATTTTATTGACAATATTTTATTATTAATTAATTAATTTTAATTATTAATTTCCGTTCAAATAAAATTAATTATTTAAACAATTAATAATTGTCAATTAATTTCAAATTATTAATTACCATTTAAATATACTCAATATTTAAATAATTAATATTATCTAATTAATAATATTTCATTATTAATTTCCTGTCTAAATAAACTCATTATTTAAACAATTAATAATGTTTATATTAATTACCGCTTAAATATACTCAATATTTAAACAATTAATATTGCCTATTTTAAGTAATTCACTTTACTTAAAATTTCCATTTCTTCTACTTGATTTCGCGACTACGATATTTGGGCTAGCATAGGGACCCGATGGACCTATAGATCATGGGCTTAATAATTAGTCAATTAAGTGATTAACTCATAATCAGTTAATTACTTATTATTTAACTATGAATAATTCCACTATAGATTCATAGCTGAACTCCCCTCACTATAGATGAGTTATGTCCATTTAGTTTATCATTATTTATATCCGTGATATTATCCTTCACGTGGAACCCTCATAATTACAGAGGATATATTTACCGTTTTGCCCCTGTAATTACCGCTTTATCCTTGTGTTCCCGCTGATTCTCCAATGAACTTTATCTTTAGTCAAACTAGAGATAAGATACTCGTGATCAATAGAAGTCGTGACGTCACTTGTTCATGTCTCGAATCAAGACATCAAGGGAGTTTCCTAAAGTTCCTAAAATGTTTAGGTATCGCACCGATACCGTTAATTTATAGGAAAGTTATGAATTCCATCTCGTGAAAATGAGTTCCCAGACTACTTATCTAGTCATGTTCCCCAAAAGAAGTGTATTGAGCGTTCTTACAGATCGCTCTCAACCATGTGAATCAAAGAACATAACTCTACAAATAGGAGTCCGCATTTCACTCAGGATTGAGATCTATCACGGTTGATAAACTTAGTTTGATATTCGATCATTTCTCGTAAACCTGGTACTAATGAGAAATTTGATCGAACATCGTGGTCCTGTCTTATACAATCAACATTGCATATGATACTTCCATTTCATGTCTCCCACATGAATGATCAGGATTAGATCATTTGTCTATAAACAAAATGCGAAGCTATCAACAGTGTTACCAGGATAAGGTTCCCAAACGTTATCCATTTCATCGTAGACATTTTTAAGTTACTCATCTCGACTTTAATCCTCTTGTATGACTCACATACTAAGTCGTGATTTCATAAGAGTAACTTAGGGTTTACTATTTGAATGTTTTGATATTTATATATTTCCATATATTCCTAATATCGTCAATTGAATCAATCTAGATTATATAAAGAACTTATGTTTATTTATTTAATTTATTCGAAATAAATTATTATAATTAAATAATTACAAGTTCTAGGACACCATTCCTAACAATCTCCCACTTGTCCTAGATCTTTGGAGATTTGACTTGTAATTCCAGTCCAACTGGATGACTATCAACTACTTAGCCATGGTAGTCATTTTAATGCTTTATCGAGAACGTTTTCATCCTGTTTAGTATGTATTTCTTTTGTCGATGTTAGTTTCATTAAGTTTAATAGATTCCATATTTTATCGACATAAAATAAACTCTATTAATTATTGATTTGAAACCATCATGTTTAACCACCTTTCATTTACTAACAACTTAGTAATCACGCGAATTTAGAGTTTAGTCAGTAAAAACTCATTTTACTTATACTCAACTCATTTGATGTTTAATTCGCAAAGGTCTTTTGTCGAATTCTTACATGGAAGTAAATTCATGTTCGAATTTGAGCCCGTGCAACTCATAAAATCTCCCATTTTATCTATGTGCACTAACATACTATTTGTAAATTTTATTTTAGTCACATTGGTTCTAGGATTCTCGAAATTCTTAAGCTCCCACTACAAAGTAATTCTCCATTACTTTCATTTGTTTAATGATTACAATTTTATACTTCTTATTATTTCCAAAAATAATGTATAAGTATAAGTGACCCTTTTCAACTCAACTATTGAAAATTCGTGTCATTTTTATTTCACTTATTTTGAACTTTATTCATTGATTTTGAAGTCAATGAGTTTCACTTGGACTTCGAAAGTCCTTTGGTTCGTATTATGACGCTCCCACTCAAATAAAGTTCTACAAGTAGTTTTACCATTTAAACTTTTAAATGACTACTTGTTTTATCGTGAAATAAAATCATTGTAATTCTTTTATATCTTAAGTAAGGTTTAAAGCCTTCAGTATCACTGATTTACTGAACTTTTCTTTAATAATTTGTGAATTCAATAATTCACTAATTATTACTTTCAATTTCTATATTGTTTATTCCATATCAGTAAGTGCTCCTTTAAAACATCCTTTTAAATAACTGAATGTTTGGAATACTAGAAATTGATTCTTTGTTCATTTTTCACTTAAGTTTAACTTCTAAGTGTTGAACTTTAGTGATTTTAAGTCAGCTTATCTTTGATAAATCAAAGATGCTCAATTTCACTTATTTCTTTAAGTTTGTAGATCAACATGGTTATCATCTCAAATTCTTTGAGAACCATCTTTAAGAGGTTAATCCTTTAACTTATTTAAGTGATTTTAGACTTAAAAATTTAAACATTTTTAAACCTTCATAACTTGTTTAGATATTTAGTAGTTTAGAATTTGGATTTGGAATTTATTTGTTTTATTCTAAGTATTTTGAATAACCATCCAATCACACTTTGGAACGTTGTAATAAAATTGCAAAGGAATATTTAACTAAACCACTTTTATTAAAAATATTCCTAATTGATTCTTATAAGGTGAGAATCAATTTTTATCACATAATTCAAAATTTAAAACAAAATCTAAAACTAAACTAAACTAGAAATATGAAAAATTAAAGACCGAAAAACAAGAAATCCAATCTACTTCTATCTTGAGTCATCTTCAAACCAAGGGTGTTGAAGAATCAAGTCGCACCTGTAAAGTTTAAAAAACTTTTGTGTTAGTGACTATTGAATCAACCATTCAAAATAAATTTCTCAAATTTTTCACTAAGTAAATCTAATTTACCTTCTTTCCCCTTTTTCTTTTCTTCGAGATATTTGGGGCAATTTCTCTTCCAATGTCCATCTATGTTGCAATGAAAACATTTCCCCTTAGGCTCTTTGGTCTCAGCCTTAAATGCTTTCTTCTTAGCATTGAGCTTGGTCTTTTTAGCAGTAGAGCTCTTTTTCTTCTTAGAAGCATTGAAGACAACATTTGCTTCTCCCGACTTCTTGTTTTCCTTTTTCATTGCTTCGAAGGTTTGAAGTTCGTTTAGCAATTGAGTGAGGGAATAGCTCGGTTTGTTCATGACCAAATTGCTTTTAAAACCGAAAAAACTCGATGGGAGAGATTCCAATATAAAGCTTATCCTGGGACTCGTCATCAATCATGGCCCCAGTTCGTTTCAACTACGTTAAAGTAGTTCATCATTGTCAAAACATGATCACGAACAGATGTGCCTTCTTTCATTTGAGTGTTATAAACCGACTTTATAGCATCATGACGTGCTTGTTTTGATGGTTGGCCAAACATGCCCTTGCACGAATCGCCTATTTCCAAAGCCGTTTCCATTGGTTCATGTTTCTTGGCTAAGACGTCACTCATCCCGGCCATCAAATAAACACGGGCCTTTTCATTTGCCCAGGACCCAGCGCTCATATGCATCCTTAATGACTTTAGGAGCATTGGTAGCAGGTGTATCAAGGTTTAAGTTCACTAAGAACGAATTTCAAGTCTTCTACCACGAGAATGGTGTTCATTTCATTTTTCCAGGAGGTGTAGTTATCTCCATTTAGTTTGTTCTTTCCAAGGATTGTGACTAAAGCGAGATGCCATTTTCCTGAAAATTTAAATAAACCTTATCTTAGTAATCTAACATGCTTTCAACATTCAAATACTCAAAGTTTCGACATATAATTAAATATGATGCATGAATGCGAACATATTAATGAACAGAAAAGCCCTAAAACATGTTACTATGTCACGATATTTTAATGATACTAGGTGAAGTGCCGTCGAATGATAGGTCGGTTACCATCATTAAAACGAGATGCCACTCGAACAATTGTGACTCCGAATAACTCATATTCCTATGTCATTGTTTACCGTGTATTTGGTCCAGGAGTTTTGATAACACAATTTATCAAATTTCTTTTAAGTGTGACCCACCAATTTAGTCTTTTAAATAAAATTGAAGAGTGTCTACGAAGTGTAGATTCAGTCTTCAATCAATCTCATTTAAAATTCTTTATCCCTTTCGAGAGACCCAACTTGATATTGATTTATACAATAAACCTTCCTATGGGAATGAACACCTGCAGCAGTGTTACAGAGGCCATGTATAAATCTCACATTTCGAGCCCATTAGTGGAGACCATAGGATTCATTGATATGTTTCCTTCTCCCACTTAATATTTTGAGTTAGGGTTTCATAACTTAGACTAATTCAGGCTAACTCATTAATCTAAGTTTTAATTAACCTAATCAACTTTAACTCTTAAATTGGTTAGATTAATTTTATAAAGTGATTGTTCAAGTTTTCCTAATTTAAACTAATCACATTATGCGCCGTCTTAATAATTTTGATTTATTAATTTGAACTTTTCTCCCAGATCGCTCCCAGTTAGAGGCGCTCCGTGTTAGGGGAACTTTATGAAACCTCATCGCAAGGCGAGCTTTCTCGCCAGAGATCCATTCAATTCAATTAATCTCAATTATTAATTTTTAATTAACCCTTAATTAAAAGTTTCTATTTGTTTATCTTATATGGATTTTGGCCCAATTGTTTAAACAATAATTCCATATTACAAATAATTCATTTAGTTTCTATTCAACTTTTAAACTAGATTTAACTTTTGAATTTTAACTAAATATGCATGCTTTTAATTCTAAAACAATTAGAATATAATTTTCGATAATAACATTTATAAAATAAAATTATAGCATGCTTCACATACATTAGCATATAATAACACATATTATATCATGATGCATGTATGTACAATTAATTAAAATCATACAACCTATGGTGGGATTTTCTACATGACATACTCTTATGCATGAATATTATTTAAAAACAATTATATCATACATATAAACAATTTAAATAATAAATAGCTAAATTGACCGGTATTCTTGGCACTATTTCTAAAACGGAAAATTAAATTACAACTTAATTAAATCTTCCATTTGTAGATCTTGAGGCTTCATCTTTCTCTCTCCTCCATGGTGTAGGCGTGGGCATGGGTATTTATGGGGCAAATATTATCTCCTTAATATTTCCATAAATACTTGTTTTAAAATAATTATCTTTTAATTATATGGAAAAATAAAGAAAATATTTTCCATGTAATCTTATATCAATTTCTAAATTTATAATTTAAGATAGAGATATAATCTTTAAAAAGATTTTATCCTTATCTTAAATATTTAAATTTTTAAATTGAGATAACAAGATAATTATGTTAAAATATCTTACCATATCTTTACCTTATCTCATCCTTAGGCGTGGGCATCATGAATGATAGGGAAAAATTTTCTTCTCTTCTCCCTTGGTGTAGCCGATTTTACCATCAATGGGTATGGGAAAATTACAAATTTTTCCTATACCCTAAAATTTAGGGTTTACAAATTTTCTACTAAAATTTAAAAATCCTAAGTGCCTCAAGAATACCTAAACAGTCAATAAGCAAACCTCCACAATTTATATAAACATACATAAAACAACTTTTTATGCAACCCACCAAATTTTCGAAAAACACAAATTTGCATGATAATTAAAATTAGCTCTGATACCAATTGAAGGGATGATTTACTAAATTAGCGGAATTTTGTTTAGTAAACTTATTAACATTTAATAACGGATCTATTAACATCATGCAATTTGTGAAAGACATGTAGATTCATGCTTATATTTTCGAAAATTAAAATCAAACCGGAACTTACATTGAGTAAAATCGGAGAATTGGTTGGAGGTTTCTTTACAAGATCAATCCTCAAGAACACCGGATCTTCTATGCTATATCCCGATCGATCAAACGAAATTCGATTGTGGGATCGAACTTTAGAAGAAATTGGGAAGAAGAAAAAATATTTTCTTCCCAATGACTAAGGAAATTTCGGCAATGAGGGAGGGAGAGGAGGAAGAGAGAGTTCCAACTTTCTATGGAATTGTATTGTATGATTTATGAATGACCCAACCCTCCTATTTATAGAAAAATAGGAATCCTAATCACATTAGGATTAATCTATAGAGATAAACACAAAAAGAAAAAAGATAATCTCTTTCCTTTATCTAGCAATTTCGAAAATGCCATGGATAAATAGGAGATTATTTTATTTTCTTTATTTTTATTTATCTTGGGTAAATAAATCTATGTAGTTATTTTAGGATATAATTCAAACAATTATCTCTTCCCAAAATACATCATATGGCCGAAAATTCCATATTAATTTAATAAATAATTCTAATTTATTTAATTAATTATTTTGGGCCAATTCCAATTGGGTTCATTAATCCAATTGGGCTAGAAATTCTCTCTTAAATTAATAAGTCCAACTTAATTAATTTATTTATTAATTACCATTTAAATAAAATATTTTATTTAAACAATTAATATTTTCTCCCGACTAAATATTATCAAATTTATATTTAATTATTAATTTCCATTTAAATAATTTTCATTATTTAAATAATTAATAATAAATATTATAATTATTAATTTCCATTAAATAAACTCATTATTTAATTAATAATTTTATTGACAATATTTTATTATTAATTAATTAATTTTAATTATTAATTTCCGTTCAAATAAAATTAATTATTTAAACAATTAATAATTGTCAATTAATTTCAAATTATTAATTACCATTTAAATATACTCAATATTTAAATAATTAATATTATCTAATTAATAATATTTCATTATTAATTTCCTGTCTAAATAAACTCATTATTTAAACAATTAATAATGTTTATATTAATTACCGCTTAAATATACTCAATATTTAAACAATTAATATTGCCTATTTTAAGTAATTCACTTTACTTAAAATTTCCATTTCTTCTACTTGATTTCGCGACTACGATATTTGGGCTAGCATAGGGACCCGATGGACCTATAGATCATGGGCTTAATAATTAGTCAATTAAGTGATTAACTCATAATCAGTTAATTACTTATTATTTAACTATGAATAATTCCACTATAGATTCATAGCTGAACTCCCCTCACTATAGATGAGTTATGTCCATTTAGTTTATCATTATTTATATCTGTGATATTATCCTTCACGTGGAACCCTCATAATTACAGGCGGATATATTTACCGTTTTGCCCCTGTAATTACCGCTTTATCCTTGTGTTCCCGCTGATTCTCCAATGAACTTTATCTTTAGTCAAACTAGAGATAAGATACTTCGTGATCAATAGAAGTCGTGACGTCACTTGTTCATGTCTCGAATCAGTACATCAAGGGAGTTTCCTAAAGTTCCTAAAATGTTTAGGTATCGCACTGATACCGTTAATTTATAGGAAAGTTATGAATTCCATCTCGTGAAAATGAGTTCCCAGCTACTTATCTAGTCATGTTCCCAAAACAGAAGTGTATTGAGCGTTCTTACAGATCGCTCTCAACCATGTGAATCAAAGAACATAACTCTACAAATAGGAGTCCGCATTTCACTCAGGATTGAGATCTATCACGGTTGATAAACTTAGTTTGATATTCGATCATTTCTCGTAAACGGTACTAATGAGAAATTTGATCGAACATCGTGGTCCTGTCTTATACAATCAACATTGCATATGATACTTCCATTTCATGTCTCCCACATGAATGATCAGGATTAGATCATTTGTCTATAAACAAAATGCGAAGCTATCAACAGTGTTACCAGGATAAGGTTCCCAAACGTTATCCATTTACTGTAGACATTTTTAAGTTACTCATCTCGACTTTAATCCTCTTGTATGACTCACATGCTAAGTCGTGATTTCATAAGAGTAACTTAGGGTTTACTATTTGAATGTTTTGATATTTATATATTTCCATATATTCCTAATATCGTCAATTGAATCAATCTAGATTATATAAAGAACTTATGTTTATTTATTTAATTTATTCGAAATAAATTATTATAATTAAATAATTACAAGTTCTAGGACACCATTCCTAACACAGAATTCCTACAACAACTGTTCATCATATTTTCCCAATAGAAAAGCTCTTTCATCAGTCACCAAACTATTCTTTTCTTAGGACATTTTGTTGTGCTTGCTATCCTCATCTTAGACCATATAATAATTATAAGCTTCAATATAGATCCTCCAAATGTACTTTAATAGGTTATAGCTATCAGCATTATGCTTACAAATATTTTTCTTCGAACGGAAAAATCTATATATCTGGACATGTTGTATTTAATGAATCAACTTTTCCTTTTGAAAATTCACCTCCCATAGTTTCCTCTTCAAATACCACAGTTCCTTTGCAGTCAATTCCTGTTGTTTCCCCTCTATCTATTTCATCTTCTACTAATCCTCATGATATAGTCACACCTGCCGGTATTTCTATTACTTTACCTATTGTTCCTGATCAACAACCTGTTATTACTACTGATACTTCAAATATTTTAACAATACTTTCTAATCAACAACCTATTGTTCCTAATATTGATAGTTTGCAAACTAGCATCTTACCTGTATCAAACAATAGAAAGGCCTTGACTTCTGAAAAAGCAAAGCAATCTGAATATGATACTCCTACTAAGAATCAAACCTGGACATTAATCTATAGACCTCTTAACAAGAAGATAATTGGCTACAAGTGGGTTCAGAAAGTTAAACGAAATTCTGACTCAACTATTGCTAGATACAAAGCTCGATTGGTTGCAAAAAGGGTTTCATCAGCAAGCAGATCTTAATAATATTGAAACATGCAGTCTTGCCGTGAAGTTAGCAACAATTAGGTTGATTCTAACCTTAGCTCTTGTTAATTCCTGAAAAGTAAGACAGCTAGACATCAATAATGTATTTTTACATGGTATTATTTAAGAAGAAGTTCTAATGGAACAACCACTTGATTTTTCTACTCATTCATCAAACAACTCACTTGTTTGTAAAATGAATAAGGCTATTTATTGATCGAAACAGGTTCCCCAAGCCTAGTTTGATAGATAGAGCTAATTTCTAATTTCAGTGTGTTTCAAAGGTTCAAAGGTAGACTGATCCTTGTTTTTTAGATACACAATAAATTCTTACACATTTATTTTGATATATGTTGATGATATCATCATCACAAGAATCTATCAAAAGCTCATAAATCAACTTATTTATACTTTGAATCAAACATTTTCTTTGAAAGATCTTGGTCTTTTTAGCTATTTTATGGAGATTGAAGTTTCTTATACTACTCAAGGATGATTGTTTTTGTCTCAAAAAAATATTTTACAAATCTGTTGTCTAAAGCTAAAGTGGATCAGGGTAATTCTATTTCAACCCTAATGCACAACGGTTCTATTCTATCTGCAAGACAGGGAAATTCTTTGCCTCATCAACAATAATAAAGGAGCATTGTAGGTACACTAAAATATGCAAAAATCACAAGGCCAGAGCTTTCCTATTCTATGAACAAGGTTTGTCAGGTCATGTATAATCCAACTGAAGTGCACTAGAAAGTAGTGAAAAGGATTTTAGGTTACATCAGTGGCACCTTAACTCATGGATTGTTGCTTTTGAAACCATTAAAAGTAGATTTTCAAGCTTTTGTAGATGCTGATCGGGCATCAGATCTAGATGATCGAAGGTCTACATTAGGTTTTTGCATTCATTTTTTAGGAAATTTAGTTTATTGGAGTTTTAAGAAACAACATACTATATCCCGATCCAGCATAGAGGAAAAGGTTACCATAGTTTAGAAAATGTTTCAGCTGAAATTCTTTCAATCCTTACTTCATGAACTCATTTTATTACAAACATCAATTCCAATTATATGGCAGGAATTTGAATGTCGTCCATTAAGTACTAATCTCATGCTTCATTCGCATACTAAACATGATGAGCTTGACATTTATTTTTTTTCGAGATCTCATTAATCAATGAAGGATTTCAGTAAGACATCTTCCTACTTCTGCTCAAATGGTGGATGTTTTTACAAAACCTTTACCTGCTTTAGCATTTCATAAATTACAATCTCAATTGCAAGTCTTGTCTCGAGCATATATTGGTTTTAGGGGGGATGTTAAACAACTCACTAAAAGTTAGTTCATGAGGTTGTAAGAAGTTAGTTTCAGCTGGTAAAAATCTTTTAATGTACTAGTTATGTTGATTAATATAAGAGAGAATAGTATCTTATCATCAGTTTTGTTAATTTTAAGAATGCAAAATCAAGAACACAAGTTTGAAGCTTGATGAACTAAAGGAGAATTTGTATTGTTTTAGGAAATTGTATTCACAAGAACAAGAAATTGGAATGTAAAACTATGTACAAATGAATAAAGTTACGCTTTATCCTTCCATTTAGCAGCACCTTAGGATGGCATAGCCTTAAAGTTATGGGCGAGGTTCAAATGAGGAAAACCTTACGGTGGATACCTAGGAACTAACTCTAACTGATAAAAAAATGAACAAACTAAGCTAAGATATTTCTCTAACTCCCAGCTCAAAAATAGCCACATGTGAACCATCTACCAAGCAGCTCCAACAGACTCAAAATAGTTTCTGTCAACTGCTACCACTGCCTTGTCAAATCACCTTCTGCCACGTAGCTAGCTCATAGATGAAGTATCATTTATCAACAATGCACCCTCTTGATATAAAATCTATGCATATCTTTCAAATAGTTCCAATTTGAAGCAAGCTACATAAGTACTCAAACCTTCCCTTAGGCAATGCTTTAGTAAGCATATCAACAGGGTTATCTTTAGACTCTATCTTCTCAAGATTTACTTTTTCCTTTTGCACCATATCTTTTAGATAATGAAACTTGATATCAATGTGTTTAGTTCTCTCATGATAGATATAATTTTTGGAGAGAGCTAAAACACTTTAACTATCACAAAATATCATATCAGCCCCTCTGTCTTGCAATATGTCAGTAAATAAACCTCTCAGCCATACTTCTTCCTTCACAACCTCTGATAAAGCAATATATTTGGATTTAGTGGTTGATAAAGCAACAACTGATTGAAGTGTTGATTTTCAACTCACTACATTCCCATAAAGAGTGAGCACAAAACAAGAAATAGACCTTCTTCTATCTAAGTTAGTTGTATAATCTGCATCCACATAACCTACCAAGCTATTTGTTTCATCTTCTTTATGCAAATATATCAAACCATCTTGCTGAGTACCTTTAACAAACCTGAAAATCCAGTTTGTTGCTTCCCAATGTCGTTTACTAGTATTTCCCATGAATCTACTAACCATGCTCATAACATATGCCAAATCAGGCCTTGTATAAATCATTCCATACATTAGATTGCCAACAGAATTGCAATATGGAATGTTAAACATTTCTAATCTCTCATCCTCTACCTTTGGTGATTGAGTTTTTGAGAGTCTGAAACGTTGAGCCAATGGAACGGTAACCTTCTTCATCTGATCAGCATTAAACTTCTTCAAAATCTTTTCGAAATAATCAGACTGAGTTAATTGCAGATTGCCAGCAACTTTGTTTCTCTTTATCTCCATGCCTAAAATCTTCTTAGCACTATCCAAATCTTTCATCTCAAATTCTGAAAAAAATTTAAGCTTCAGCTTATCAATCTTTGACTTGCTTTGTGATGCTAAAAACATATCATCTACATCCAAGAGTAAATAGATCATCAAGTCACCACTGATCTTCTTCACATAAACATAGCTATCATGAAGACCTCTGACAAAACCTTTTGATATAATGAAAGAATTGAATCTAATGTTCTATTACCTTGGTGACTGTTTTAAACCATAGATTGATTTAACCAATCTACATACAGATGCTCTTTTCCTTCTAATATGAAACCAATAGGCTGATTCATATAAATTTCTTCCTCAAGCTCACCATTTAAGAAAGCAGTAGTTACATCAAGTTATTCTAACTCTAGATTAAATTGAGTAACTAAAGATAGCAACACTCTTATAGATGTATGTCTTGCAACTGGAGAAAATATCTCATTGTAGTCAATTCTAGCCTTTTGAGTAAAACCTTTTGCCATGAACCTTGCTTTGTATTGGCTTTTCAACATCTTATATTCTTGGTTTTAATTTGTACACCCACTTGCAGCCCACTGTCTTCACATTTGCAGGTTTCTCTGTCAAATATCAGGTCTTGTTCTTCTTCAAAGACTCAAGCTCCTGTTCCTTGGCATTAATCCATAGATTTCTTTCGTCTGACTCTATTGCTTCTTCATATGTATAAGGCTCAGTATACATACTGTCAATGCAATTCAGTGCATAAGCTACATAGTCAGATTGACTATACTTTGGTGAAGGCTTGACAGTTCTCTTTTCTCTATCTCTTGTCAAAATATAATCATCTACATCCTCTGAAGCAGTCACATCCTCTGAAGCTTCAATCCCTTCACTAACTTCCACAACATGTTGTATCTCTTAAGATGGAGACTTCAATTCATAAGGTTCAATCTCAAAATCACTCTTGACTAATGTAGTAGCTTCAATAGTCTTTGCTTCAGTAGTCTTCTGCATATTTTTCCAGGTCATGATATCCTCATTGAATGTAACATCCCTGCTTATAATGCATCTTCTTTCTCCAGGTTCTAAACACCATAATTTGTATCATTTGACCCCTTTAGGGTAATCAAGAAATAGACACCTATTTGCTCTTGCTACAAGTTTATCTTGTTTTGTGTGTGCATAGGTAGTACACCCAAACACTTCTAGATAAGAGAGATTAGGAGCTTTAGCTGTCCAAGCGTCTTGTGGAGTCTTCAAATCCAGGGCAGTTGAAGGACATTTATTAATTAGATAAGCGTCAGTCTGAACAGCTTCTCCCTAGAATTTTTTTGGTAGATTAGCATTGAACAACATGCATCTCACCCTCTCAAGCAAAGTTATATTAAATCTCTCTACTAGACCATTCTGTTGGGGTGTATATGCCACTATTAATTGCCTTCCAATCCCTAATTTACTACACATCTCCTTAAATTCTTTGCTTAGAAACTCTATACCATTATCAGTCCTTATTGTCTTGATACTATATCCTGATTGATTTTCTATTAGAGTCTCTCATTCAGCAAAGATCTTAAAGACTTCACTTTTTTTCTTTAAACAAAAGGTCCACAGTCTTCTTGAGTAATCATCCACAATTATAAGAATATATCTAGCACCTCCATGTGTTGATATTTAGCAGGCGCCCACAGATCTGAATCAGTTCCAAGATATGTTTGGTTGTATGCTTTCCCTTTCCAAACTTGGTTTTTGTAGCCTTGCCAAGGACAAAGAACTCACAAAATGCTAGTTCTCCAAGCATTTTATTTCAAAGAAAACCTTTCTTATTCAGAGCTTGAAGTTCCTTTTGACTGACATGCCCCAACCTCTTGTGCCATAGTTGAGCATCATCTTGATTTGATCCCTCTACTACATAGGCTTTACCAGTGATAGTAGTGCCATCAAGATAATACAACCCTTTCTTCAAGGTCCCTGATATCTTTAATTCATAACATTTTGAGATCTTTAGTTTCCCATTTTCATAATGAAAACTATAACCAGCTTTGTCAAAAGTACCAAGGGACATTAGACTTCTTTTCAAATTAGGAACATATCTTACTGAGTTCAGAAGCCTATATTTTCCATTTGCCATTCTTAATCTCACCAAGAAAACCTTTCTTATTCAGAGCTTGAAGTTCCTTTTGACTGACATGCCCCAACCTCTTGTGCCATAGTTGAGCATCATCTTGATTTGATCTCTCTACTACATAAGCTTTACCAGTGACAGTAGTGCCATCAAGATAATACAACCCTTTCTTCAAGGTCCCTGATATCTTTAATTCAAAACATTTTGAGATCTTTAGTTTCCCATTTTCATAATGAAAACTATAACCAGCTTTGTCAAAAGTACCAAGGGACATTAGACTTCTTTTCAAATTAGGAACATATCTTACTGAGTTCAGAAGCCTATATTTTCCATTTTCCATTCTTAATCTCACCACTCCAATGCCACTGACTGAACATTGATTGTTGTTTCCCATCATTACATCTCCTCTTTTGAATTCCTTGAACTCTTGGAAATAATGGTTGTGTGGGGTCATGTGATGAGAACACCCTGAGTCCAAGACCCATCCCTTTGCTTTAGAGTCAGTAGCTATCAAGGCTTTAGCAGATTCATACCCTTCAAGCAAGTTTGCTATATTGAAACCTTCAGTTCCCTGATTCTTGTCTCTGAATATGTTTTGAGGAAAATTTGATTTCCAATGCCTTTCTTTATTACACAAGTAGCATATCTTGTGTTTTGGCTTTGGCTTGAATCTTCCTCCCTTTACATGATTCTTTCTTGTCTTTCCTTCATTCTTGCTTCTCACCATAAGAACTTATTTATTCCATATCTTTAGATCTTAAAACATCCAAGACAACATTTAGTGTCAATGTGTCTCTGCCATACTTGATGGCTGTCTTCACCTCATTGAATGAATCAGGTAGGAACTCAAGATAATCATAGCCTGATCATCATCAAGAGTCTCACCAGCATTGGCCAAATCCAAGCATACTATATGGAACTCATCCAGATTTTCTTTAAGAGTCTTCGATGGCTACATTTTGTAACCAAAGAACCTTTCTTTAAGGAAAATCTTGTTTGAAAGGGAGGTCTTCATGAACAAACTCTCCAATTTCTTCCACAGGCGAGATGCTGTTGATTCATCATTTGTTTATCTTAGAATAGGATTTGAGAGATAAAGAATGACAAAGCTGAAAGCTATCTCATCAATTTATGATCTTTGTGTTGCAGTCACTGTATCAGGAATGTCTTTAGGATCATCCAAGACTTTAGCAACCTTCTGATGAACAAATAGGGCTCTCATCTTCTTTCGCCATAATCTGAAAACACTTTTGTTATCAAACCTTTTTGCTTCGAATCTAGAAGTCTTCTTCTTTCCTGGGTATGAGGATTCTTTTAGAAGAATGTTGTTGCTGGTTTACATGAGACTTATTGAGAAGAATGGCTCTTCCAATCCAAGACTGAATCACACACTTCTTCTTCATTTTCCAAGAGCTCTAATACCAATTATTAGTTTTAAGAATGCAAAATCAAGAACACAAGTTGTAAGCTTGATGAACTATAAGAGAATTTGTATTGGTTTAGGAAATTGTATTTACCAGAACAATAAATTGGAATGTAAAACTATGTACAAATGAATCAAGTTAGGATTTGTACACCAGCTCTAACTGATAACAAAAATGAACAAACCAAAGCTAAGATATTTCTCTAACTCTTAGCTCAAAAAATAGCAACACGTGAACCATCTGCCAAGCAGCTCCAATAGACTCAAAACAATTTCTGTCAAATGCTACCACTGCCTTGTCAAATCACCTTTGCCACATAGCAAGCTCATAGATGAAGTATCATTTATCAACAAGTTTATTCAATTGGAATTCTTTTGATGATAAATTTCTCTTTCTTGTAGTTAGTTAGAAACTTTAGAACTTTAGATCTGACAACACATATTCTGACAAACAATCGATGACATATGGGTTTTATTTCAACGCTCTAATTTATTTAGATGCGATTACAAACGTAGTAAAATTCATATTTCAAAATAATAAAAATTATTGTAAATTCTTAAGTATGTGAATGATTAATTATAAGGATTATTGTCCGTCAATCACTAAATTATGTCAGTTAATAGTTATCATTTGAAATTATTAGCATCTTCCATATTCAGTCAGTTGTTTATTAGAGTTAATCAGTGAGTAAATAATTTTAAAAAGATACAATTTTACAGATATTTTTAAATTTGCAATATCGGAAAATGTTATAGGACATTTTGGTACCAACGTAAATGTGCCATTTATTTAGATAAAAAAAATTAAAAAGAAAAAAAAAAGATGAATTACAAAGTAAATTCAATATATTATGAATTAAAAAAAAAAAGAACATTTTTCAGCATCTTTTACTAAAAGAATATGCCATTTTCCACAACAGTGAAAATAAACCACTACCTCTTTTCTCTCTTTCTTTTTGGATTTCTTTTGTGCAAAGTATCCATTATACAAAGTTCTCTTAGAAAAGAGAAGAAGTAATATAAAAATTATAAATAAAAAACAATAAAGTAGAAAATAAAGAGAGAGTTGAGAAAATGTGGAACAAAAAGTGGAAGCAAAAGAGCCAATAAAAAAGCCACATCCAATTGCCTTTTGAGACTGCATTCATAAAAAGCAATTCCAAATTGAAAATATACTATTTACCTGCATTGGAAGAAACAACAAATAGTGTACTTTAAGTATTAAGAGAAAAAAAAAAAGAAAAATATTTCGAATTTAAAGATATATTTTCTTACAATTTTTAAAATTAAAAGAAAAGTGGAAAATTTAATTACCAGATCCTCCAAACACCTTCCTTATGAATATGAGAAAAATAATGATAAGAGCAACACCGGCTAGTAATCCAATAATAATTGCAAATGTTTTCTCACCATCACCACTAGATTTATCTGTATTAAGAATCGAATGTAAATGAGGTAATATTTAAACTGTTAAATTTATTGAAGTAAATTTTAGAAATTTAGGTTCATTTTATAATATTTTCAATTTTAGCCTTTTTTTTTAAATTTAATTTTTTCATTTTTATTTTTATTTTGAAAAGACTTTATAATCTAAACCTATTTCAAAAACCAAGATCCAAGATTTCAAAATTAGTCTTATTTTAGATTATTAAACTGTGAGATTTCAAAAACGTTTAAAAAAGCATGACAGTTTTAGAATCTATTACTAAAAATAGCTTTCAAATATAAGTTCAATCAACACGTGTTTGAATAACTCTTTATCAAAGTTATTTTTTCTTGTTTATTTTATTTTAATTCCACTAATGACTTAATTTTTTGAATAATAGAAATTAATTTTCTTTCAGTAATCATGAACTTAAAACAGGGGCGGAGAAAAATAAAAAATTAGAGGGGAGTTAAAATAGATAAACTTATGTTAAAATTTCAAATTTTCACTAAAACTTTTCAATTTTTACATATGCTTTTTCATTTAAAAAAAAAAAAATTGAGGTGGTTAAAAATTATATAAAGTTTTAAAATTAAGAAATAAGGGATGACAAAATGGGTAAATTATACTCGAATTTTCTTTTTTACAGAAAAAATACAATTTTTACATATAATTGAAGGGGTAATTGCCTCCCTTCCCGAAGGATTCTTTCACCCTTGTTTGTGAATAGTGACTCAAAATATATAAAAAATTATATTAAAAAAAGAATCTGAAAATTATTTTTGAAAACAAAACAAAAGGTTTATTTTTAAAATAAATATTTAAACAAGGCCTAAATTGTAAAACAAGAATCAAGATAATAATAATTATAAAAACAAGAGAAAAGCATAGTTAAAAGAAGAAAAACATTACCAATGAAATTGCAGAGGTAGTGAAAAATTGCTTACCATGATGGGCCTTAGAATAAACAGAAGGCCCATGAGTTGAGTACCTAGCATAACACTTTCCCAAAAACATATCACCATAATCCGCCGTTCCACAGTCACTTTTCAACCGTCCGATCGCCTCACCCACACAATCTTGACACTCACTCACACTCAAATCCCCCACACATTGAGCCACACCTTGAACTTTCCCACCCCCACCTACTCTATATGGCCCACTACTCGATCCCACCAACGCCGCCAACACTGCGTCTCGACGGCTCATCGACTCCACATCGTATCTGCTTAAAAAATATATTAAAAGATTAAATTTACCTTAACCTAATAACTCAAACATTTGAATTCACTACAAATTTAAACGGTAGGTCCATACCCTATAGACGGTCCACATTTCTTCAACACGACCGTCTTATCTTCAACTCCCAAAAATGAAGAGTTGTCATATTTAACGTAACACCCTTCTAACTGGAGGGCACCACCGCATGTCTCGGAGCAGAGGTTACCGAGTTGAGTGATGGAGCGAGCGATGCAAGTAGCGCAATCGGGCATCGAAAGGTCGCCGCGGCATTGGTAAAGGCCGTAAACAATGTCTTGTGGGTTAGAACCTTGGATTGTGTAGTTGTTGTAGGAAGAGTAAGTGGCTGAGTTAACAAGTGAAGTGAGGAGGGAGTTAAGGTTTGATTCGTATGCTGAGCTTGAGACATATCTGAGCTGAGTACAGCCTCCGAAGACGAAGTTGTCTATGGAAGAAAACGAAGGAATTAAGATTAATAATAGAGAGAGAAGAAAGATGAGAAGTGAGAGATGAGAGCTCATTGTTATTCTAGAGAGAGAGAGAGAGAGAGAGATTTGTATTAGGACATAAGTGGTGAAGGATTGAGGCAAGGCAAAGATATATAACTCTACATTTCTCTTTCCTGATTACTAAAATTTCATGACATTGCTTTATTTTTTTCCTTTTCTTTTTTGTTATATGCTGAACTTGAAATCCTTTTATATCAATGTTTGATCAATGTGTGATGTGACCAAGCTGTACAAATAATGAATTTCAAACATGAAGTACTTTTGTGCTTCTACATTCTACATAAAAATGTAAAGAAAAGCACATAAATAAGATATTGTTTCAAACAAATTTTGTTTATGAGAAAAAAAAATAATATATTTATATATATATATATATATATATATATTAATGGGACAATTACTAAAATATCATATTTTTACACACTAATTACTTAAAATGTTAAAACTTTTTAAAAATTACTCAAATAGGATAATTATAGTTCAATAAATTTATTAAAGTAAAAAAGTAAAAAAAAAAAAAACTAATAAATTCATTGAAAAAATAATCAAATATTTCGATAAATTATTGAACTTGAACTTGAACTTAATAAAACAAAAAACAAACAAATTCATTAAAAATACCCATAAAAATAGTTCAATAAATTTATTGAACTATAATTATACTATTTGAGTAATTTAATATATATATATATATATATATATATATATATGATATTTTAGTAATAAGTATGAATATTTATATTTCTTTTAATTTAAAACTTTAGTTTTTATACTTCCAATTGTTTTGGATCATTCAAGATGTTTTGGAATATTCGTTTTAAGCTCTATGTTATGGTCAGTTCAAAATTTCAAAATCATTAATAAATAAAAGATTTTATTATCTTCAAAATACCAGGTATGATTTCTACCATTAACGCTTTTGATTACTGAAGATTTAAAAATTTTGAAATGACTATAATGTAGAGCCCGAAATAATCTAAAACATTTGAATCATCTAAATAGAAGTTTAAGATTAAGAATTTATGGTTAAAAGAAAATTAATTGCGTTAAAGGGGAGGGGTTTCATTGGAATAATTTGGAGCCACAGGAGTATGATTTGTCATTTTCAAATCACAGGAGGTGTTCATGCATTAGGGAAAAATCACGGGGTCTTATTTGCATTTTACCCTTATAATAAATATTCAAACTGCAAATAAATATCTTTATGATTTTGCTCGAATACATGAGCACCTCATTAATTTAAAAAAGGTAAATTACACTCATATAGTTCTAAATAATAGGGGTTGAACCATAGATTCCACCACCTACCCCATTTAAGGATGTAATTGGGGTGAGAATTTATGTCCCGTGTAATAAACAGGGTGGGGTCCAACCCTTGTTCATTTATTATATTTTATTTTTTTACTTTTCGGTTCTTTTTCAAACTCGATTACACCCATTTTACATCATAACCTAACCCCTCCCTCGCCCCCATTTTAGATAATCCCAACCCCGAAAGCTAAATGGGAAGGGTGGGGTAGATTTTAAATGGAACGGGATCAGGGTGTCATTTTTTTTCCTCAAACAGGGGAAGTGTAAACTGAGTACCTTGATCTTGCCCCATTTTCACCCCTACCAAATAATGCCAATGCATGAGACCACTCCCCTCCAAAGTCGTTAACTTTCTTTTAGCCATAATTTCTTCGTTTAAACTCCAATTTGGATGATTTAAAATGTTTTGGAACCCTCATTTTAAGCTCAATGTTATGGTCACTTAAAAACTCTTAAATTATCTGTAAGAAAAAAAAGAGTTTATAATAAGCTCTTTTATTAATTAAAGATTTCAAACTTTTTAAGTAACCATAGTGTATAACTCAAAACAAGATTTTTGAAACATCTTGAATCTATTAATAATCATGGGTTTCCTTCTCAAAACCAATTGGTAATGAGAGGAGTGACCCTTAAACTTTATAAACAATGTTCGGTCTCTTCGTCTTTTTGATGTGGAGTCCTTAACATGCCCCCGCAAGATGTTGCCCTCCATTGGCCAATCTTGGACTGCATCCTATTTTTAGACCGGACGCTTGAGCTTGTTAGGATCTAATACCATCTAAATAATCATAGGTTTTCATATGAAAACCAATCGGTAATGAGAGGAGGGACCGTTAGACTTTATAAATAAGATTAGGTCCTTTCATCTTTTTCATATGGGATCCTTGATAAAATCATTCAAATTGAGGTTCAAACAAAGAAAGTTATGGCTAAAAAAATAAATGGCGATGGAAAGGACGGTCTCATTCACATAATTTTTAACTATAAGGGTGTGATTTTCCAATAAATGTATTCGTAAATATAGTATACAGTTCAAATTTGTGCATGTAATATTACTACTGTAACGACCTGACTCCATTAAATCCTTTAAAATTCCAAGACACAATGGAAGACTTAGTACTTAAAAAAAAGGCATGGGAACATTTAAAACTTGGACTATCCAAAAACCTGTAATAAATTTTTCGTAGCCAAAAAAGTGGAAATGCGCATTTTCTTCTTTAGTAAATTCCAGAACGAAAATATATAAACATAAAGAAACAAGATCAGAGCTATTATCAGCCAAAATATAAAATATTTCAAAATAAAAATAAAGTAGAACGATAATGAAATGTGTAAGTGTAACAACCCGACTTTTCAGAGTTTAATTTCCAATCCAATAAATGTAGCGGAAGACTCAATAAATAAGCTTTATTAAAATATGAAAGTTATATTGTCTTAAATAATCATTTCAAATAAAAATACCAAATCCAGAGTTGTAAAGTTTGAATAAAAGATATGTGAAAAACAAATAACATCGACTCAGATATTAAATCGAAAACAATAAAGAATATCAATTCTCAAGTTTAAATAACCCAAACTATAAATCTGATAAAACTTGACACATGATTCATAAATAGATATGAATGACAAGGATGGCCACCAAACGACATGAACCCCTCATCTTCACCACTTTATCAACCGCCACCTCTCAATCCATTATTACCTGAAAAAAAATATAGCACTTTGAGGCTAAAGCCAGTGAGAAAATGGTCTAATTAACAAGTAAGATTTTAAATAATCTCTATATGAATCATATCCAGCCCCAATCTCTCAAACATTCTCAAATAACTTCTAAGGCATGGTTCACTTAAATTTCAAGTCTCAACTCACTTATATGAATAGGAAATTCTAAATGATTATGTATTCAAGATCTTTAATAAACATTCTCATACGTGGTGAAATAATTCTAACCACTTCTGTAACAAAAGTTGTTATCCATACCTTCTCATATATTCATTCTCATACATGAATAGGCAACTCTAACTTACTCCATATTCAAGGTAATACATAATAATTCCATACATGAATCGGCAACACTACCAGGTTCCTTATTCAAGACATAACTCATTATATTAACTCTAACTCAATCTCATCAGCTCAACTAATCCAACACATAATACCCATCATTTCCCACAATCTCCGTCTCTTGCATAAACCCAATCCAGAACACATAATCAATGCTATTAACAATAAACAAGAATAAACATGCAACACTAGAATTGTGGTCCCTCAGGACTACTAACACTTTCTAGTACCTGGTTATAGACGCATCTATAACTGAAACCTTTAATAATACATTCTTAAGAGCAATGTATATTAGCACTGATTATGGACTCATCCATAACTGAAATATGATTAGTTGTTAAGCTCGTAGCCTTAACACTAATTCTCAAAATTAACTGAACATCTAATAATACATTCTTATGAGCAATGTATATTAGCACTGGTTATGGACTCATCCATAACTGAAATATGATTAGTTGTTAAGCTCGTAGCCTTAACACTAATTCTCACAATCGATTGTCTCAAACCATAACATTTCCTAAAAAACAAATAAAAAATACAATATAATATCAATTATAAGTTGAAAACATAGCAACCCAAGTTTCACACCAATCGGATCACTGAAAACTGACTTTCTGCGTAAACGGGTAAAAACTGTCGAAAACCCAAAAATTCACTTTTACGCTTTCTAAAACAATTCTCTTAACAAATAATTATCTTAAACTTCCAAATATTCCAGAATTAAAATTAATAACAATTCGAATGAAATTAATAACATTATAATGTTCTTCATTAACGATACTTTGTTGAGTTGTTCTGAAATTGGTTTCCTGTTTATATTTCTGTATTCGAATTTATGATTCTTTATCATCACACATGTTTGCATGGAGGAATAATGAGATAATGAATAGACTACATGTGCTTGCATTGTTAGGTATTATTCATTGTTCAGCTATATATGTATCATGAGGAATGCATTGATTACGTGAGCTGCATGAACGGAGGGGATGGATAATGAAATAATTTTTAGTTGTGTGAGCTTGCATTATCTGGTATGATTCATAATTGCTATGATACATATATATTATAGACTGCTTAGACTGCGTGAGCTTTGCATATCATTGCTAAGATAACGGGATCATGTATTAACTGTGTGTGCTTGCATCATTTGACGTTATTCACTGAGGAGATTCTTCTTTTTGTTCTATAATGTAAAGACTACGTGAGCTTGCATTTGTTCTTGTTAAGAATGTAAAGGATTCGTGAGCTTTACATGATATTGGAGTGAGATAATGGGATTGTGCATAGACTGCGTGTGCTTGCATCATCTAACATTATTTACATGATTTTTGTTCTTGTTCTAATTCTTTGTTGAGACTACGTGAGCTTGTATTCCTGAAAGATTTAACGTATGATTATGTATTCTTGTTGTTACGAGCTTGGGAGACTTGACTACTTGCATGTTTTTTGTTCTTTTTTCTTGGGAGAATTGTATGATTTTGCATTTGGAAGAATATTTGGGTAGTCAAGAGATAATAGGTTCCATAGGACACAAATCCAGATCGGATTTGGGATCTAAAGTAACTTTATTTTCAATTTATCTGCACTGAGTCTCTCGCTCATGATATTACACTTTCAGATACGGGACATGGTCGCGATCGTTACCATAGAGTCAGGAGGCATGATTCTAGATTGATGATGATAATGAATGGACTAGAGTCTGTTGTAGTCCATAGACTCTTTGTGTCATGACACTTTCATTTTATCTGTTTTATTACCTTTGGGTTGTTGAGCTCTTTTGAGCATTATTACTGATGTTATTTGATTTCTATGGATTTATGGATTTATTAATTTATTTTCATTGTGGGTTTGAAATTTTATGAAAAGGGAAGCACTTTCCATCTTTGAATGTTGAAGTATTTGGATTTTATTTTGAAATGATGAAGGATGATATTCTTCGATTACAGGTTTTAAATTGTTATTTCAAATCTTCCACTTACGATATTTATTTATTTCAATTTTTAAAGAGTCGGATCTTTATAGTGCTCAAAATCAAGTCCTTGTCCAAATTGACATCGCCCTTGGGTCAAGCGACACCACCTCCTCTACCACGCCCTCTACCATATGGAGTGCCTGAAAAGAAGTAAGTGTAGCAACATTAGCATAAAAATGCTAGTGAGAGTAAAATGGAGGTAAGTAATCTTATGGACCAAATTCCATAATGAAAATTATGTCCAAAGGCCTAGCATGCTCTTTACTACCCATTCTACACACCCGATATATTCTGAGCATAACACAAACCATAGTAAACTAATTGGGATACTCATGTCATGAACTCGATTTATCATCGTACCACATTGTGACGACCCGTCACTTTTAAATAATTAAAATCAGAGAAAACAGCGGAAGTCTTTTAATTTACGAAAAATTGGCGTGGTTTTGTTTGAAAATTGGCATGCCGAAAACCTGTTTACAACCTAATTTTCAAATCTAATCAAATCTCATGGACTTTAAGTCCAAATCAGGAGTTCAAATACATAATATCATAAAACATCAACATTAGGCTCTTAGGAGCCAAATACAAGATACAATTCCTTAAAATTCATCAAAATAAGACATAAACTTTACAATCCTTTAGTCCATCTCGAGGTCAGGCATCCCTCGATCACGCAACACCACCTCCTTCTCCTCGACCTCTAGCCAAGGCATTACCTGAAATTGGTTGTAATATCATGAGCTAACAAACTAAGCCCAAGTGAGAATAAATAGCATAAAAAGTAAAGATAGACCTCAAACTCGCATTTCGATTTGTGTCCACTTAAACTGACACATTCTAATCCTAAAGTTCTCCAAATAATACTAATTAGCACACGTAGTCTTATTGTTCATCCATAAACTCGTTATATCATAAATGAGAAATATAAATAAACTTTGCAAATTATAACATCTCGATTCTCTTTCTCATCTATCAAATGCATAAAAGTAATGAGTACATCCCGTAGGATACGCATTCGCCATTTATGCATGAAATGAAGGTAACGTGGGTATTCAATTCATCCACCATTCCTTATGTATGAAGGTAACGTGGGTATTCAACTCATCCACCATTCCTTATGCATGAAGGTAACGTGGGTATTCAACTCATCCACCATTCCTTTCATTCTTTTCTTTTCTCTTTTCATTGATGCGAGATGTTATGGTACAATAAATAATGGTGCAAAATGTTATGCATATGCTTGCATATGCTTGTAAAAGTAAATGAAGTAAGGTACGAATATTAAAGAGATCGAATTCAACATAAAGTAAAGAGCATAAAGTAAATGACATAATGATAAATATAGATAAGAATCTCGGACGAACGATATGACGATCGAACTCCGATATCAATAATAAGATTAGAAACATAACTTAAACGATTAACCTATACCCTCCTGGATTCTAAACTTCCAAATAATCCGAGGTTCTATTAACCGTTCTAGTTATAAGTTGGATCTTTAACTTCTAATAATCCAAACTTAGTTCACACGAACCTAACTTAGAATCTTCTAAGATTCAAGTCTTTCTCGAGAACTTCTAAATTCTCCTTAAAGGATTAACTCTTAATCCTAAGGGCACTAACTCACAACCCTATAATCTTAGGTTCGGATTCTAATCTTAATCCCATACTCTACAAACCATTACACTCATTTGCTTTCTATAGTTACTTTACATACTAATCATTCTCACCTTATTAATAAGATGACTTAGCTCCTAAGTCCGAAGGAGCGATCAACCACGAAGTTCAAAAACACCTACAAACGAATTACATCGTAACAATCAATAACGAAACCAACTATCATTCAAACAACTACTAAACATACAAAGCAACGAAAACCCAATAAAACCCACAAAGAGGCCCACGGCCCTATCATCAAAAACAAGTCTCGGGTTTGGTTTTTCGGCTTTTTGGCAATTCAAATACGTTTTGAGTTGGTTTTAATCAAATTCGATAATCCCGATTTCAATGGGTATCGATGAATAGTGTTTTTGAACATTAGTCCCTTTCCGAATTGAATTTAAATAAACATTCATTCATTAATTCTAACCCAAAATCAAACCCAAAAGGGTAAATTTCAAACGGAAAGGGTTTCGATGAAACTCGGTTTTAGGGTTATGAAATAGTTTCCAAAAACACTTAAAACTACTCCCGAATTGACAAACACCGAGTTTCACGGCAAGAAATCGAAAGAAAGCAAGCAAAACTCCATTAAAACACTATTTGGAGCTTAGGGTTTCAAGAGATTCTTACCGAGAACTCCTCGGATCTCGAGAGAAACGGACGAAGGCTAGGTGGAAAATGATCCTTGACCCAGGGGCTTTCCAAAATATCCAAGATTGAGTCGATCCCAGGAAGAAACGAACAAAAGCCAAATTCTCTTTTTTGCTTCTTGAAGCCCACGGCTTGGAGGAGAAGAATGAGCAAAAATTTTGGTCAATTGGTTGGTCAAAGTTTCATTTAAAGAGAAGATCAAATAGTAATTTTTAGATATTTTAAAATTGGGTAATTACAACTTTGCCCTTTTAAGACTTTTGGCTTAAAACGATTCCCGAACATCTCAAATTATCCCAATGGTGATTAATAATTATTAATTGGCCCGTTAATAATTATTAATACCATTAAAACGTATTTAACTAAATAAAACCATTAAAAGGAATTAAAATGAAATAAATTACTAAATTCTAATTTAATAATAAATAAATGAATTTTAATTACTCAAATTAAAATAAAATAAATAAAAGTTTTTTTTTTTATCACAAAATAACGGGACGTTACACACATATCCTCAAAATAACGGCGCCCATAGCTTGTTTGATCCATGAACTTGTTATATCCCCCAGATCTCATCATATAATAAACTTGGTATCGGCGCCGGTAGTGGTCATTTGTTTTATGGATCCTTATATCCTAAGATCTCATAACATAATATCTCACATATCTCATCATATAATAACACTCATAGCCTGTTTCACCTATGAATCCATTATATCCCAAGATCGCATCATATAAATCTCAAAAATCTCATCACATAATAACACCCATAGCTTGTTTCATCTATAGATCTTTATATCCCAAGATCACATCACATAAATCGGTCCATGACCCTGTTGCATCATAACACATACAATCAATACAACAATTTACACTCAATTACATGTTTATCTTCTGTACTCTTAAAGGTGTTCTCTTTTGCCAAAATCCAAAGTACATCAATCATAATATCATTAGAATTTTTATAATCCACTGTATTACCGCTATCAAACCATAACCCTCAATCATACATAGGGTAATAAGATTGAATAAAACAACATCAGAAATCACCGCCGGTACCAAGTTCACGAAGATCGTAGTTTCTCAAGTAAAGAATTATCAAGATTAACACATCAAAGCAATCAAAGGCAAAAGAACGCTTTAAAGTACAAAAATTAACTTCCAAGAATGCTACTAAGCTACTTTGGTTCAATGCCTACTTATGGTACCTTTACTTCCAAGGCCTTCTGAATCAACCATAACCTTACATGACTTCCAAAAACGTACTACAGGTTACTTTTCAACAAAATCCAATAATTAACTCCAATTACACTAGATATACAAAAAGAACTCAACTCACTTCCAATGTTCATAGTCACCATCCAACCATTCAATATATCTTAACAATAAGCGAATCTCTTAACCTCGATCAAACAATATTGTAATGCAACTCGAAACATAAAATTACAAACAACCACTTTAAATCCACCTTAGTAAAGTAGACGAACTTTCTAAGTGCTGAACAATTGGTTACACGTGCGATTATCAACACCAATAATTAAATTACACCTAATATACATTAATTAACCAAACAAAAAACAAATGACACCTAAAAGCATAAAAGAGAAAAAACGGCCCAGTTAGACCCTTGAACCTAACAGCTCAAAAAAGGGTTGCTTTTCAGCTTCTAGGTGTTTTAGAGGCGTTTCAGGTTTGTTTCGAGTAGTTTTAATATGGTACTATCAATGGGTAAACATAATTAGGGCTTTAGGACTTGAATTCATCCCCCAAAAATAAAGAAAAGACAAAACTATCAAGTAAAAACACCCACAAACAGCCCACGATTTTGGGTGAGTCAAAGGGGACGGATTTTCGCTTAATTTTGTGAATTTGAAGATTTCAACCATGGATTTCATTTAAACTTGAAAGGAAACAAAACCAATAAAATTTAGAAAGTTTGTATTACCTTGAAGCCTCTTGAAAATGAATGAAAAGCTCCAAGATTAGGATGAAATGAAAGCTTGAAACGAGAAATTTCCAACGAACTAAGAATCGAATCGATCCGTTGAGAAACAAAAAAAACCCGAAGATTTTCCCTTCTCTTTGCGTCCCATGGTTTTGACAAGGAGAGAAAAGAGAGCTCTTTTTCTTTTTTTTTGGATAAGAATGGATTGAGGATGGATTTGACTTTAGGATAAGTATTTAAATTGAAAAACAATAAATTACAAAAAAAATCCCTCCTTTGCTTAGCAAAAACGTGATTAATTATTATTAATTGGCATATTAATAATTATTAATGCGCGTAATACTAATTTAAGTTTCTAAAGGAAATAAAAGGTTTATGAACGAATATAACTCCTAAATTCTAAAGTTAATTTTAAATACTTTAAATAAAAAAAAAATTTACCTCAAAAGTAACAGGACGGCACACTCTACCCTCCTTAAAAGACTTTTTGTCCCCAAAAAGTACGCTCTATAGGTGAAAAGCTGAGAATACTTAGCCTGCATCTCATCCTGACACTCCCACATGGCCTCCTCCGAATCTTGGTTCCTCCATAAAACTTTCACCAAGTTTATTGTCTTGTTCCTCAACACCTTTTGCTCGGTAGCTAACACTTCAATGACAACTCTTCGTAAGATAGATTATCATCCAAAGTCACTAGCTCATAATCAATAATATGTGAAGGGTCCGCCACACACTTTCTGAGCATCAACACATGAAAAATATTATAAACTGTCGACAAGGCCGGTGGCAAGGCAAAGCAATATGCTACCAATACAATCTGGTCCAAAATCTAAAACGAGCCTATAAATCTTGGGCTCAACTTGCCCTTTTTCTCAAATCTCATTACCCCTTTCATTGGTTCCACCTTCAGAAAAACGTGGTTACCTACATCAAACTCAAGTTTACTTCACCTTTAATCGACATAACTCTTCTGGCTGCTCTGAGTTACCTTCATCCTCTCTCTGATAAGAATGATAGACTCACTACTCATCTATTGTAACTTCGGTCCAAAAAGCTTTATTTCACCAACTTCATTCCAATCAGCTAGTGATTTGCAGTTTCTACCATAAAGTGCCTCAAAAGGTGTCATCTTGATGGTAGCCTGATAACTGTTGATATAAAAAAACTCCACAAGGTACAACAGAGTATCCAACTACCATTAAAGTATAGAACGCAAGCTCTCATTATGTTCTCTAAAATCTGATTGACCCTCTCGGTCTGACCATTTGTCTGGAGATGGAAAGTGGTACTGACATCTAAGCCAGTGCCCATGGGTGTGTGCAGACTCTGCCAAAACTTTGAGAGAAAGCGTATGTCTCGATCTGAAAAAATCCTAACAGGTATTCCATGTAGCCTGACAATTTCTTTCAAACACAACTGTGCCCATGTCTCAACAGCGTAAGTCAACTTTCCCGGTGTAAAATGTGCGCTTTTGGTCAATCTATCGACAATCACCCAAATGGTGTCGTAACTCTTCATTGTCTTCGACAACCCACTGATGAAGTCCATTAATATTTCTTCCCACTTCCACTCAGGTATGCTAAAAGGGTTCGGATAACAAGGTGGACTCTTCCTTAAGGCCTTGACTTGATGAAAAGTCAAGAACTTACTTACAAAGTCGACAACTTCATCTTTCATCCCAGGGCACTAATAACGCTACCTCAGGTTTCTATGCATCTTCGTACTACCTGGATGCACAGAAAAGATAGAATTGTTAGCCTCGTCCAACAACTCTTTTCTATAAGTTGATTCTAAAGGCACACATAGCCTCCTACGATTCATCAAGGCATCGTCAGTGGAAAAGGTGAAATAACTAGATAAACCAGACCCTACCTCTAAAAAAACCCGCTGCCAAGTGTTTCTCACCCCTCTCTGCAGCTATCATCCTCTGTCTTAGAGTAGGGCCAACAGTCAAACTTTCCAAACTCATAGTAACCTTATCAGTAAAAACGGTTATCTCAGATCTCTCCAAATCTTAACTAAGTATTAACAGGTTAGTGGACAAGACGGGCGAGTGTGATGACTTTCAACTAAGTGCATCAGCCACTACATTAACCTTTACAGGATGATACTGTATGTCATAGTCATAATCCTTCACAAGCTCTAACCATCTCCTATGTCTCGTTTACGTCCATTTCAGTGAAGAAGTATTTGAGACTTTTGTGATTAGTGAAAATCAATATCTTCTCGCCATACAAGTAACGTCTTCAGATTTTCAACGAATGTACCACAGCTGCCAACTTCATATCATGAGTTGAATACTTCTTCTCATGCTCCTTTAACTGTCAAGAGGTGTAAGCTATTACCTTCCCATGTTGTATCAATACACAATCCATGCCCTTCTTGGATGCATCTGTATACTGTCAATCCAACTGACCTATCTGGTGATACTAATATTGGGGCCGAAAAAAATCTTTTCTCAAACTCCTCGAAGTTCTTTTCGCATTCTTCAGACAATACAATGTCCACACTTTTTTTGTCAAATGAGTCAAAGATGATGTAATCTTGAAAAAGTCTTGCACATATCGTCTATAATATCCTGCAAGTCCAAGAAAACTTCTTATCTTAGTCGTATAAGTCGATCTGGGCCAACCACTAATGGCTTCAACATTAGAAGGATAAACTGAAATCCCACTATTAGATACCACATGTCCCAACAACATTGGAGCTCCTTAAGGCAATACACTAAGGTAAATAAACCCAAAGTCTAAGAGTTCATGCAACTGACTTTTGTGCTCCTTCAACTCAACTCATGCCAAACGATAAGGTGCCTTGGAACATAGACCAGTTCCAGGAATCACCACTATTTAGAAGTCTAAGTCCCTCACCGGAGGTAGACTGGGTAACTTATCAAACAAAACGTCAGGAAATTTGCTGGGATTTCTGCCCTAAAACTTATGTAATCCAGTTAAACTATAAATAAATAAAGGAACTATTAATTAGTAATATTTACATTGTCATTTATTATTAGTTTAATAAATGTAATCCATCATAAGATCCAGAGTTACTTATGATAACTTAAAGTGAGCATATGATGCGGGAAGATTCACTTAAGTGTAACTCAAATAGTCTGTGGTATATTAATAAAGGTTGGCTGCCTTATTTATGGTAACACCACTAACACGTCCCACTTGTGAATTGGTACAGGTAATCTCATCTAGATCACTCATGTAGAGACATGTGAGTGAGTGTTGCTGCAATAGAGATTGTAGTAGACTGGACTAAGATAAACTTACTGTCTTCTGGGAAAGCCGTTACAGAAAGACACTTCGTTTATCAATCGGTTGATCATGTCCAATTGATCTTAATCCTGAGTGGATTACGAACTCCTTTTCGCAAGAGACAAACCTTTGATTTGCATAGGTGAGAGTGACTCGATCTAGTTCGCTAAGCATGCCTCCCACTTTGGGGATTTCATCTTGCTTATAGCTGGGAACGTAACTACACAAGAATCGAATTCACTCTTTTCCATATAGGAAAATGGATAAGTATTTCCCTTATGGACTGATTTGGTCTTGAACGGTGAGGCCCCATATTCCTCTGATCATGGAAAAGGTAAATACGCATAATGGAGATTATGTAAGGTTGTCATTGGAGAATCAGATGGGTTTAAGGAACAGATGTATCATGGAGGTTAATACGGTGCAAATACCTAGCCATAAATACGAACTAACTTGTGAAGGATCAAAGTGTAGTTAATGATATTAGCCAATGGACATAACTATGTCTATAGTACTAAGAGTGCAACTCTAGATATTTAGTGGAGTTATCTAGGAGTTAATGAATAAGAATTGATTGATTGATTGAAGGAGTTCGATCAATGTAATTCTAGATCAATGGAGCTTATTCCTATAGGTTCATTAAGTCCTCCGAGCTAACGCATGTAATTGAGAACATAAATTAATGATGATCAATTTCTTTGGAAAAATGATTTCAATCATTTGATTTGAAGTTGTCAAATCAATTAAGGCATATACAAATAGAGGAGTCTATTTGATTAATTAAATGAAATTAAATAGACGAGTCTATTTAATTATTTAATTAATGGTGAATTAAATGGAAGAGACTATTTAATTATTTATTAAATAGAAGAGTCTATTTAATTTTAAAATAGAGGAGTCTATTTGATTAAATTAATTTTGAAGTTATCAAAAATTAATGGGGATTTAAATAAAGGAGTCTATTTAAATATTTATTTTGAAGAGGTCAAATTAAAGAGGAAGTAAATAAAAGGAGTTTTATTTATTTAATGGAATTGTTCTATAAAATAAAAAGGTAAATAGAATGTCCAATATTGTCATTGAAGGGATGATTTACTAAATTAGCGGAATTTTATTTAGTAAACTTATTAACATTTAATAACGGATCTATTAACATCATGCAATTTGTGATAAAACATGTAGATTCATGCTTATATATTCGAAAATTAAAACCGGAACTTACATTGACTGAATAATGGAGAATCGGTTGGAGGTTTCTTTACAGCTTCAAATCCTCAGCAACACCAGATCTTCTACGCTATATCCCGATCGATCAAACGAAATTCGATTGTGGGATCGAACTTTAGAAGAAATTGGGAAGAAGAAAAAAATATTTTTCTTCCCAACACTATGAGAAAATCGGCAATGAGGGAGGGAGAGGAGGAAGAGAGAATTCCGAATTTCTAAGGAATTGAATTGTGTGATTTATGAATGACCCAACCCTCCTATTTATAGAAAAATAGGAATCCTAATCCCATTAGGATTAATCTATAGAGATAAATACAAAAAGAAAAAAAAGATTATCTCTTTCCTTTATCTTGCAATTTCGAAAATGTCATAGATAAATAGGAGATCATTTTCTTTTCTTTATTTTATTTATCTTGGGTAAATAAATCTATATAATTATTATAGGATATAATTCAAATAATTATCTCCTACAAATTATCTCATATGGCCGATTTTATCATAATAAAATAATTAATAAATACAATTTATTTAATTAATTATTTTGGGCCAATTCCAATTGGGTTCATTAATCCAATTGGGCTTGAAACTCTCTCTTAAATTAATAAGTCCAACTTAATTAATTAATTTATTAATTACCATTTAAATAAAATATTTTATTTAAACAATTAATAATATTAATATTTTCTCCCGACTAAATATTATCAAATTATATTTAATTATTAATTTCCATTTAAATAATTTTCATTATTTAAATAATTAATAATAAATATTTTAATTATTAATTTCCATTAAATAAACTCATTATTTAATTAATAATTTTATTGATAACATTTTATTATTAATTAATTAATTATTAATTATTAATTCCGTTCAAATAAAATTTATTATTTAAACAATTAATAATTGTTAATTAATTTCAAATTATTAATTACCATTTAAATATACTCAATATTTAAATAATTAATAATATCTAATTAATAATATTTCATTATTAATTTCATGTTTAAATAAACTCATTATTTAAACAATTAATAATGTTTATATTAATTACCGTTTAAATATACTCAATATTTAAACAATTAATATTGCCTATTTTAAGTAATTCACTTTACTTAAAATTTCCATTTCTTCTACTTGATTTCGCGACTACGATATTTGGGCTAGCATAGGGACCCGATGGACCTATAGATCATGGGCTTAATAATTAGTCAATTAATTGATTAACTCATAATCGTTAATTACTTATTATCTAACTATGAATAATTCCACTATAGATTCATAGTGAACTCCCCTCACTATAGATGAGTTATGTCCATTTAGTTTATCTTTATTTATATCGTGATATATCCTTCACGTGGAACTCTCATAATTACGGACGGATAAATTTACCGTTTTGCCCCCTGTAATTACCGCTTTATCCTTGTGTTCCCGCCGATTCTCCAATGAACTTTATCTTTAGTCGAACTAGAGATAAGGTACTCGTGATCAATAGAAGTCGTGGCGCCACTTGTTCATGTCTCGAATCAGTACATCAAGGGAGTTTCCTAAAGTTCCTAAAATGTTTAGGTATCGCACTGATACCGTTAATTTATAGGAAAGTTATGAATTCCATCTCGTGAAAATGAGTTCCCAGCTACTTATCTAGTCATGTTCCCAAAACAGGAGTGTATTGAGCGTTCTTACAGATCGCTCTCAACTATGTGAATCAAAGAACATAACTCCATAAATAGGAGTCCGCATTTCACTCAGGATTGAGATCTATCACGGTTGATAAACTTAGTTTGATATTCGATCATTTCTCGTAAACGGTACTAATGAGAAATTTGATCGAACATCGTGGTCCTGTCTTATACAATCAACATTGCATATGATACTTCCATTTCATGTCTCCCACATGAATGATCAGGATTAGATCATTTGTCTATAAACAAAATGCGAAGCTATCAACGGTGTTACCAGGATAAGGTTCCCAAACGTTATCCCTTTATCAGACACTTTTAAGTTACTCATCTCGACTTTAATCCTCTCGTATGACTCATATACTAAGTCGTGATTTCATAAGAGTAACTTAGGGTTTACTATTTGAATGTTTGATATTTATATATTTCCATATATTCCTAATATCATTAATTGAATCAATATAGATAATATAAAGAACTTATGTTTATTTATTTAATTTATTCTAAATAAATTATTATTATTAAATAATTACAAATTCTAGGACACCATTCCTAACAGTCATAGGGATGACAAGGTGGGAGTGTGACCCATGGGTAGGTCAAACGCCCTATTGGTCAAATATTAACCAATTATTTGTATTTTATTTTATTTAAATTATATAGAATATCTTAATGATTAAGATATGGAATAATTATTTTAAATTAATAAAGATTAATTTAAATAAAAGATATGAGATTATCTCATTATGGAATAAGATATTAAATCTTAATTATTCAAAATATATTTTAGAATATCAATATTAATTATTTAATAATTAAAAAGATATTCAAAGATTTTCTGAGGCCTTTGTTTTCCTATAAATAGAACCATTAGGGTGATCCCAAAACATACACAACCAAGAGAGTAAAGAAAGGGTCACAAAAATTCCTCTCTCCTTGCCACAGCCGCCCATAGGGTAAGTGAAGAAATATTTTTTTCCCTCTTCCTTTTTCCAAAGAGGATAGTGCCCACGCACTGATTCTCTTTTGTGCTTAGTGAGGAAGAAATTTTTGGTGGTCCCAGGATCGTAACCAAGAAGAACGAGGAAGAGTCAGACACTTTTCTACAAGGGTTAGTTTTCTTTTATGCATTTTAGTTTTGAATATATTATACTGTAAGGAAAGATAATTGGGACTGTTTGAGAACACTTTTAGAGGCCTCAATCCCAATAAAATCCATCACAACAAGCACGGAATCTATAGTTATCTCATAAATGACGTGTCTACTATGCTCGCCAAATAACCCTAAACACAGTCAATGAAAAGCGCTCTAGCCTGAATCACTGAGATAACTACAGGTGTCACCCTAACTCGAGACCCGAGAAAACGAAAATTAGTCCCACATGGACCAACAAAATCTATAGCTTTCTTACTACAACCAATGTTGTCATGGTTGGTTGACAATCCATGCCCAAGATAATATCAAAGTCAAACATCAGCATCAAAATCAAAACAACATGCGGATAACAACCCCAAATACCCAAATCATCAATATAATCAACTCTATCCACAATAACAGATTTCCCAAATGGTTAGTAACATGAAACTCATGCCCTAACGGCTCATACTCAAATGCAGCAGACTCGATAAACACAGTAGAGATACAGGAATGACTAACCCTAGAATCAAATAATGCAAAGGCAGTGTCTACTGACAAATTACCTATAACAACGGTACGTGATGCCTAAGTATCCTCTTGAGTGGTGGCAAATACACTCATTGTGGTGATAATCACTACAATGGAAACAATAGGGCAAGAGAGGAATCTAAGCTCTAGGCTGGCCTGTCTGCTGTCTTGGGTGAATCTGAAGTCTGGTCTATTCTCCGCCTTTACCTTAAACCTATCTTTGCGGTTGAGTCCCTCGACCTAGAGGGTTATCCTCAGCCTTTCTCTTTTATGAAGAGGACTTTGCAGTTGCTACCTTGACCTTCTTCTCTGAGGCCCCAATGTATAAAGCCAAGGCAACATCCAAAGTCTTAACAAAAGTGGTAGGTCGTAAAGCCTAAACCTGTCCTCGAATGTCTACTCTCAAACACACAATGAACCTCTTCTTTTTACTCTAAAGGTCTGCACCATGCCAGTTTCAAACCTAGACAACTCGTCAAAATTCCTCTCATACTTTACAACAAATTGATAATCCTGCCTTAGTGTCATTAAGTTGATCGATAATGTCCAAAGTGGGGCTCAAAGAACGAGACAATCCATCTAACTAGTGAAGTGCATCTTCAACTAGAGAATAGGTCCTATAGTGGACATTCAGATGATCTGGGCAATGAATAAAACCAAGTACTCTCTCAACTCTAGTAACCCATCTCTCGGTGACTTATGGATTAGTAGATGTCCAATCAAACTCTGTAGGGGCATATCTGATATACTTATTTAGAGTCTTAACTGAATCGGTAATCTCAAGTGGGTCTACTGTTGGACCAGGTCCTCTAGCAGGTGGCATAACATGATCTACGTGTCCACCACTACCAAGAAAAAAATCCAGATAATCATCCTCATAAATGGTAACACTATGCTCATGCGTAGGTGGCTGGTCTACTGAAGGCCCATCCTCCTGATCCTCAAGTCGGGGTGGTGGTGGTAGTGTGATTGATCTAGGTCGGCCTCTGCCCTATACCGGAGCCAGACCTTTGCCTCTACCACTCCTAAGTACAACTGCTCTCGGAGGCATACTGAAATCACAACCAGATAAGCCTCACGTGAGCTACTAAGAAAGAAACTTACAAAACTATACTTAAACTTAACAAGAGAAAAAGATATATCATATTTTTCACAGAAAAAAAGATATATTTTTTATATTTTTCTCGGAGGCATGGGAACGTTTAAAACTTGGATTAACCAAAAGTATGTATCATATTTTTCACACAAAAAAAGTGGAATTGCGCATTTCCTTCTTTAGTAAATTCCAAAACAAAAACATATACACATAAAGAAACAAGATCGACAACTCTTATGATCAAAAATAAAAATAAAAATAATTCAAAATAGAAATAAAGTAGAACAATAATGAAATGTTTAAATCGTGCATTCATAGAATGCCCAAAACCAAGTCCATGTCCAAATTGTCATCGCCCCTGGTTCAAGCGATACCACCTCCTCTACCATGCCATCTACAACATGGAGTACTTGAAAAGAAGCAAGTGTAGCAACAATAGCATAAAAATGCCAGAGAGAGTAAAATGGAGGCAAGTAATCCTATGGATTGAATTCCATACAAGAAATGGTATCCAAAGGCCGCATGCTCTGTAAAGACTCGAATTTTCTCAAATCTTTAAATCAAAATAAACAGCTGAAGACTTTATTTTTATAAAAATTTGGCGTGGATCCGTTTAAAATATGGACTACCAAAACCTGTTTACATGGGCTCATTTCAAAGAAAGTAAAAACGAAGAAGTACATACTTCATTTCATGACAAAATCAAAGGAAATAAACTCGATAATATGTCAACAAGTCTTAGGCTCTCATGAGCAACAAAATATAAGTTTAAAAACAATAACATATAATGTCTCAACTAGCATTCATGAAATGCCCCAAAATATACATGTAAGTCCATGTCCACAAAGCCATCTGCTCGCGATCAAACGACACCACCTCCAATACCTCGCCTTCTCACACGAGTATTACCTGAAAAAGTTTAAGTGTAGCAACATTAGCATAAAAATGCTAGTGAGAATAAGATGAATGCAAGCACTTCTATGGACCGAATCCCATATCGAAAAATGTGTCAAAAAATCCTATTGTGCTCTTACTACCCATTCAATATTCCCAAGTACTTTACATAAGAAAAACAATCCCATTCTACTATATCGTAATTTCGAAAAGTAAACATTCAAGCTCGTAAAATAAAGTACTAAAGCATAACAAAGTAAATAACGAAGTAAATAACAAAGTAAATTTCTATCATTTACGTCATTCCACACGTTATTTCACATTGTGACCACATTGTCACATTTCACAATTCAACCGTGACCACTTGTCACCATTCACATTCACACCCGTGACCACATTGTCACCAATCACAAACCACACCGTGACCACATTGTCACCAATCACAATTCATACAGTGACCTCATTGTCACCAATCAGAACCACACCGTGACCTCACTGTCACCAATCACAAATCATACCGTGACCTCATTGTCACCAATCACAACCACACTGTGACCTCACTGTCACTAAACACAAACCATACTGTGACCTCACTGTCACCATACACAAACCATACCGGGACCTCACTGTCACCATACACAAACCATACCATGACCTCACTGTCACCATACACAAACCATACCGTGACCTCACTGTCACCATACACATTATCACGCGTATCATAACGCCATATGTACTACTCCCCTTTGGTAGTACTAAATAGAGAATCCCATCGCTAATAATATCTTACTAACTCAAATCTACACGGTGAATCTCTCCAAAGTTTTCTTTTAACTATCTTATAACCACTCGAAATAAACGGAGAAATCTAATACTTTTCTCCAATTTTCGGAACCTAATTTTCCTTGAGAATACAACTTAATCCACCAATAATATCTCACTTTTAACAACACCAAAACTTAACTAACTTTCCTTATACACTTTCCTTAACTCCCCATTATATACATTCTTGGAAAAGTTCTAAAATCTAATAACCCTCTTAACCTCGATCGAACATAATCGTCAAGCAATCCGAAAACATAAAAGTAATCACAACCATTTTAAACTCACCTTATAAAAGAAGTCAACTCCTAATCACCGGTTGACCAAAATTCACGATCGATGCACAAAACCTATAATTAAAATACACCTTAAGTATATTAATTAACTGAAATGAACAACGATCGCCACGTTATTAAAATAAAAGATAAAACAGCCCGGGAAATCCTCCATGAAACCCACGGCCCAAGGGGAGTGAAAGGTGGAGTTGGTTTTCCGGATGTTTAAGCACTTTAAAAGTGTTTCGAGTTGGTTTCGGGCACTTTGGAGGTTGGTAACATCAATGGGTAAACGTGATTTAGGGTTTAGGTCAAAAGTTCAATCCCAAACAATTATGAAAAACATAAAAACATATCATTTGAAAAACCCTAAGCATCAACAAATAATAGAAAAACTAAAAGAAATGGCTTTTGGCTCAAACCCAATTCTAGGGTTTAGGGAAAGTTCTAAATATACATAAAACAACTCCCTCGATCTAAATCTCTGAGTTCCCGAGCAAGAAATGGAAGATTAAAACCAAAAACACCATTAAAACACTATTTGAAGCTTTAGGTTTTGAACTTTGACATACCTTAAGGCCCTTAGATAACGATGGAAAAGATCGATTGGTAGGTTGGAAATGATGCTCGGGCCCGTGGCTATCCAACGCAACCGAAATTGTGACGATCCGGCAAGAATCGAAGAAAAGCCAAAAATTGGAAAATCCTCCTTGATAAGCTCGGCCCCAAGGGAAGAAAAGAAGAGAAAAATGAGCAAATTTTTCTAATTTGGACTTTTTAAAGTGATGATGAATAGTGTTTTTAGATATTTTAAGAATTTAGAAAATGATGCCTTCGTCCCTCTTTTGTTTTTACTTTAAAAACGAAACCCCAAGCTCTTAAATTAATCTAAAGGTGATTATTAATTATTAATTGGCCCGTTAATAATTATTAATGTCACCTAAATGAATTTAAAGTATTAAAAGGATAAAAAAGGGTTTTCGGACGAAAATAACTACTAATATCGAAATCATTATTTTTAAATTAACCTTAAATACTTTAATTAAAATAAATAAATAAAATAAAATAAAAAATAATTTACCCCCAAAAGTAACGGGACGTTACATGCTCTTTACTACCCATTCTGCACACCCGATATGTCCTAAGCATAAAACCAATCACAATCCCAATTACAACACAAATTGAACCACTTGAAGTATTATAGTTGAAAACAAAACGCTTGTATGAGTGATAAGCATGTTTTTCCATAAGAAACAACAAACAAGTTGGGATGCTCATGTCATGAACATGATTTATCATCGTACCACATATCTTCCATATAATGGCGCCTATAGATGTTTCATTCATGAACTCGTTATATTCACAAATCTCATCATAAAATATCATCCATAGCTTGTTTCATCTATGGATCCTTATATCCGAAGATCTCATCACATAATATCTCAAAGATGTCATTATATAATAACACCTACACCTATAGCCTGTTTCATGTATGAATCCATTATATCTAAAGATAACATCATATAATAACACACATAGCCTGTTTCATTTATGGGTCCTTATATCCAAGATCACATCACATAAATGGATCCATGACACCGTTGCATCACAACACATACAATCTACAATACAATTTATACTTAATTACATGCTTATCTTTTTAGGTGTTGTCTATTGTCAAAACCCAAAGTACATCAATAATATCATTAGAATTTCCATTACCCAACCATAATCCTCAATCATACATAAGGTAACAAGATCGAATAAAACAACATATGAAACCACCGCTGATACAAAATTCACGAAGATCGTAGTTTCTAAAGTAGACAAGTGTCAAGATTAACACATTAAAGCAACCAAAGGCAAAAGAACACTTTAAAGAACAAAAATTAACTTCCAAAAATCCTACAAAGCTACTTTGGTCCAATGACTACTTATGGTACCTTCACTTCCAAGATCCTTCTAAATCCACCATAACCTTACAAGACTTCTAAAAACGTACTAAAGCTTACTTTTCAACCAAATTCAATAATTAATTCCAATTACACTAGAAATTAAAATAACTCAACTCACTTCCAAGGTTCATAGTCACCATCCAACCATTCAATATCTCTTAACAATAAGCGAATCTCTTAAGCTTGATCAAAGAATATCATAATGCAACTCAAAACACAACCACCACTTTAAACTCACCTTAGCAAAGTAAACAAACTTTCTAAGTGCCGAACGATTGGTTACAAGTGCATTTATCAACACCGACAATTAAATTACATCTAATATAAATTAATTAACAAAACAACAAACAAATGCACCTAAAAGAATAAAAAGCAAAAACAGCCCAGTTAGAACCTTGAATCTAATGGCCCAAAACAGGGGGTGATTGGGCTTGATTTACGACTTCTAGGCATTTTAGAGGCATTCCGGGTTGGTGTCAAGTAGTTTTTAAAATGGTACTATCAATAGGTGAACATAATTAGGGCTTTAGGACTTGAATTCATTACCATAAAATAAAGAAAACACAAAACTAAGCAAGGAAAAACACCCACAAACAGCCCACGATTTTAAGTGAGTCAAAAGGGACGAGTTTTCGCTTAATTTTGAGTCTATTGTTATGGGAAACATGTCATACACCTGAACTTCCTTAATTGAAATATTCAAGTTTCTTGGTGAGAAATTAAAGATTTAAACCATGGATTTCATTTAAATTACATAGGAAACAAAACCCATAAAATTTAGAAACTTTGTCTTACCTTGAAGTCTCTTAAAAATTAAAGAAAAGCTCCAAGTGTAGGATGAAATGAAAGCTTGTAGCGAGAGCTTTTCAACAAACTAAGAATCGAAGCGATCCGTTGAGAAACAACAAAAATCCGAAGATTTTGCTCTTTCTTTTGAGTCTCACGGTTTTGACAAAGAGAGAAAGGAGGGCTCTTTTTCTCTTTTGGCTACGAATGAATTGAGGATGAAGCTGACTTTAGGATAAGTATTTAAATTGAAAAACAAGGAATTAAGAAAAAGTCTCTCGTTTGCTTCTAGCTTTTAATACTTAATCCAAAGTACTTAACCTACAAAAGGGTGATTTATAATTATTAATTTCCCCATTAATGATTATTAATGCGTCTAATACTAATTTGAGCTTCTAATGGAAATAAAAGGTTTTCGAACGAATATAACTCTTAAATTCTAAGTTATTAATTTTAAATACTTTAATTAAAATATAAAAAATCACCTCAAAAGTAACGGGACGTTACAAATACATTTTTGCTAGTTTTCTGTATGAAATTCTTGATTTCATGTCTGTAATCACCGATTCACCTTTTTCATCATCACCGATTTTATTAAATCACAATATTTATGGTATTTCAGGCATGTAACACTTGTTTACTGCAAATATTTTTAAAATACAATAGTTACAAAATATCATGGAAATTTTGCTACCCAAAGGAAATTTCGTATAATTTATTTCAAAAGTACGATGGAAAAGTATAACTATAAAGATTAGTTTAGATATGCATGATAACTCACAATCAAAGTAGAATATTTCACTGAATCAAAATATAGAGTATGAAAATGTACGAAAAAAAAGTTCTAAAAAATTATTTTTGTATCGATTTTTCATAAAGTACACTCCAAATGACTTCTAATATAAAAAAAATAGTTTTAATTATTTTCTCACTTTACCAAATTTTTATTGTATACTTTTACCTTTCTCTTTGAAGAATGATATTTCTCATTAAATTGTGGCTGAAAGATATCAAGTATTATTATAAAGTAATCTAGGTTAATCTATACAAGGAAAAGATAAAAATACAAGGAATAAAAAAACAATATGCAGAAAATCGAGCTGTCACCGTGACAATGAAAGCTTTTGCAAAATTCTTTGCAAACTAGTCGCCGCAGAAGGGCCATTGCCACGACCCCCATTCTCGGGTTTTTGGCTCAAGAGAGCCAAAAACTTGCTGGTCGCGGCTGCAACGTCGAGGCCGCGACGACGTAGGAAAATATACTAAAACTTATATTTTCATCTCCCAACTCCAACGCTGAATACTCCCCCTCAAGTTGAAGCATGGATGTCACAAAATGCCCAACTTTCGAAGAAGAACAGAAAACTAAGATTTCCCAAACGAATTAGTCTAAACATATGTAAGTTGATCACTTATTCGAATATGTGAAGGAGAGATATAGTAAGAGCATCCCGAACAAAGTGACAATCCATCTCAATATGCTTTGTTTGTTCATGATGAAGGGACTACTTTACTAAATTAGAGAAATTTATTTAGTAAATTCATTAACATTTAATTTAGGATTCGTTAATATCATGCAATTATGATCAAACCTTAAACTGAAAACTTAACATTTTAAAACAATAACTAAAACCTTTTACTTACATTGAGTAAATTATGGAAAATTGGTTAGAAGTTTCTTTACAACATCAAGCCTTCTACGCTATATACCGATCAAACGAACAAAACCCAATGGTGGGATCAAACTTAGAAGAAATTTAGGAAAAAGAATAAGAATTTTTCTTTCCATTTTAATAGACTAAAATGGACAATGAGGGGAGAAGAGAGGAAGAGAGATTTTCAATTTCTAAAAAAATTGAATTGGTGTGATTTATGAATAACTCAAACCTCCTATTTATAGGCTTATGGAATATCTAATCAAATTAGGAAAATTCCATGGAGACAAATATAAAAGAAAAATATGTTTCTCTCTCATTTATCTCTCTTAGCCGAAGTAGACTATAAGATAAGGGAAAATTTGATTTTTCTGTATTTGATTTATCTTGGGTAAATACGATCTATGTAACAATTATCTTCCTAAAATATACATGTATGGCCGAAAATATCAATGTATGTTAATAAATAAATCCAATGTATTTAATTAATTGTTTTGGGCCATTTTCAATTGGATTCATTAAACCAATTGGGCTAGAAATTATCTCTTAAATTAAATAAGTCCAACTTAATTAATTATAAACTTTAATATTAATTTATTTATTAATTACCATTTAAATAAAATAATTTATTTAAATAATTAATATTATTAATATTTTCTCCCAATTAATTATTATCAAGTAATATTTAATTAATATTTTTCTTTTAAACAATATTAATTATTTAAACAATTAATAATATTTAAATTATTAATATCCATTAAATAAACTCATTATTTAATTAATTAAACAATTAATAATTACCAATTAACATTATTTCAATTATTAATTAGGGTAAAATGCAAATAAGACCCTGTGGTCTTTTCAAAATGCATGAACACCCCCTGTACTTTAAAAATGGCAAATCGCACCCCTGTGGTTCCAATTTTTTTCAATCAGACCCCTCCCCTTCAATATCAATAATTTTCTTTTAGCTATAACTTCTTCGTTTGAACTCCGATTTGGACGATTCAAGATGCTTTAGAATCCTCAATTCAAGCACTACATAAAAGTCACTTCGAAACTTTGAAATCATTAATAAATAAAATATTTTACTAACATTGAAACACTAGGTATGATTGACATCGTTAACTCTTTTTTTTATTGATGATTTCAAAGCGACGATTATGTAAAGCAGGAAATGAAGATTCTCAAACATCTAGAATAATCCAAATCGGAGTTCAAATGAAGAAGTTATGACTAAAATAAAATTATTGACATTGAAGGGGAAGGGTCTGATTGAAAAAAATTAAAACCACAGGGGTGCGATTTGCCATTTTCAAAGTTCAGGGGGTGTTCATGCATTTTGAAAAGACTAAAGGGGTCTTATTTGCATTTTACCCTATTAATTATCATTTAAATATACTCAATATTTAAACAATTAAAAATGTTTAATTAATAATATTTCATTATTAATTTTCTATTTAAATAAACTCATTATTTAAACAATTAATAATGTTTCTATTAATTACTATTTAATTATACTTAATATTTAAATAATTAATATTGCCTATTTAAATAACTTAACTTACTTAAATTGTTTATTTCTTGAATAGTCACATTAATGACTTGATTTTGCGTCTACTATACTTGAGCTAGCATAGGGACCTCATGCACCTATAGATCATGGGCTTAATAATTAGTTAATTAAATGATTAACTCATAATCAGTTAATAACTTATTATCTAACTATGAATGATTCTACTATAGATTCATAGCTGAATTCCACTCACTATAGATGAGTTATGTCCATTTAGTTTATCTTAATTATGTCTGTTATATATTCATCACACGGAAAACTCATAACTAAAGATAGACTAAAATTACCGTTTTACCCCTGTAATTACCGCTTTATCTTTATGTTCGCGTTGATTCCCCAATGAACTTTATCTGTAGTCAAACTAGAGATAATCACTTTTGTGATCAATACAAGTTGTGGCACTACTTGTTCATGTCTCCAATTAGTATATCAAGGGAGTTTCCTTAAGTTCCTAAAATGATTAGGTATCACACTGATATCGTCATTTTTAGGAAAGTTATGAATTTCATCTTGTGTAAATGTGTTCCCAGCAACTATCTAGTTATGTTCTCAAAACGCGAGTGTATTGAGAGTTCATGTTAGATCGCTCTCAACCATGTGAATCAAAGAACATAACTTCATGAAGAAGAGTCCACATTTCACTTAGGATTGAGATTTATCAATGTTGATTAACTTAGTTTAATATTTGATCATTTCTCGTAAATGGTACAATTGAGATATTGATCAAATATCTTGGTCATGTCTTAGACAATCAAGATTGTATATGTTGCTTTCATTTCATGTAACCCACATGAATGATCCAAACAGGCAGTTATAAACAGTGTTACCAGGATAAGGTTTCCAAACGCTATCCATTTAATATAGACACTTTAAGTTACTTATCTCGACTTTAATACTCTTGTATGACTCACATACTTAGTCATAAATTCATAAAAGTAACTTGAGGTTTTACTATTTGAATGTTTGATATGAATACATACATATATTCCTTATATTGTCAATGAATCAATATAGATAAAAGAAATAACATGTTTATTTATTTAATTTATTCAAAATAAAGAAAGACTTCAACCATTTCAACTCATAAGTGTAAATTCATAAAAGTAACTTGAGGTTTTACTATGTGTAATGCGACCTTACTATGACAGAATAATTGAACTTGCTGAAGGTGTTGAATGCCCAAACAAATCAAGAAAGACTTCAACCATTTCAACTCATAAGTTGTATTGGCCATAGAACGATAATCAGCTTCCAAAGAGGATTGAGAAATAGTAACCTGCTTCTTTGTCTTCCAATAAATTGGGGAAGAACCCAAGAGAATATAATATCCTGTTATAGAATGCTGAGTAAGAGGACAACTAGCCTAATCACTACACAATAAGTTGTAAGTTTAATATCACACTCCCCTTTAAGAAGAATACCTTGGCCAGGAAAACCTTTCAAATAACGAATAACACGTAAGCCACCTTCCCATGCTCAAGCCGTGGAGCACCCATGAATTGCGCGAAGATGTGAACTAAATAGCACAATCAAGGTCACATATCGACCCACCACCTGATGATACTTCTCAAGATCATCTAGAGGCTTACCATTAATTGTGGCAAGGTGATGATTTTGATCAATTGGAGTAGAAATAGGTTGTGTACCAAAAAGACCAGCTTCACTGATTATATTGAATTGATATTTTTTTTAGACAAATATAAGTCATCTTGTCCATGTGACACCTCATTCCCAAGAAAATATTTTAGTATGCTAAGATCCTTCATATGAATTTTCTCACTAAGTTTCTTCTTAAAGGAAGAGATAGCCTTTGAAGAAGAACCTGTCACAATGAAGTCATCAACATAAACAAGGACGTGTAAAGAACTAGATCCTTTCAAATAGTTAAACAGAGAGTAGTCAGGATATGGTTGAATAAAACCAATCTCTTTTAGAGCATACGATAACTTTGCAAACTGGTTTTTAGTCTAGCGAAGTCCATATAAGGACTTTCTTAAACAATGTACTTTACCAGATATAGTAGGGGTAAATTCTGGGGGTTAGGTTCATATATACTTATTCATTGAGATCTTTATGAAGGAAAGCGTTATGGACATCCATCTGATGAAGCTCTCATTTTCTATCTACTGCAACTGACAAGAGTGTACGCATAGTAACCATTTTGAAAACAGGTGCAAATGTTTTATTATAATCAATACCTTCATCTGGTGGTTTCCATGCACTACAAGACGATCCATTAATCTCTCAACAGAACAATCTGACTTATACTTAATCTTATAAACCCATTTACATCCAACTACTCTCTTTCTTGATAGAAGGTCTTCCACCATCTATGTACCATTGTGTTATAGAGCATCAATTTCTTTTTTCATTGCCTTACACCAACCTGGGTCTTTAAATCCTTTGTTAAAAGAAATAAGTTTCGTTCCTGAAGTAATGATTCCCAAAAAAACATGTATGTTTTGAAGAGAATCTATCACGATTCATATAATAAGCAAGTGAAAAAGAAGTACTTGAGGACAGTGAGTGAGCAGAAGTAGGTGATGTGACGGGGTTTACAATATGAAGAATGCTAGTGATGTAGTTCGCAAGTCTATTGGAAGACTTCCTTATACAATGTTCCAGCCCAATTGTTTGTGGAATAGTGTCATCAACCACTTCTTCTGTCTCATTATCCTGCTCAGATATCCCTTCAATAAGAACTGGAGCTGAATAAGATACGTAAACTCAGTCAAGAAAAATATTATTACTAGTTGATACATCCTCAACAAAAACATGATCATCACTCCCACTTTTGTGAAACAAACTCATGAAATGGATGACTGTTAGGAGTCGTGACCAAATTTTATATGGACTCAACTTCACTGTATGAGAATTGTTGCTCATTGAAAGTTACATCACAGTAAATAAAGAATTAATTGATTTCCAAATCATACAATCTTCATCCTTTCTTCCAAAAAGGATAACCAACGAATAAACACTACGAGTTTGAGGACCGAACTTATCCTTCAAGCGAGGTTGGTTTTTATCAAAGCAAAGGCACCCAAAGAAATGAAGAAGAGATTAGATAGGGGTTTATGAAACAAAATCTCATACGGAGTTTTGTTTTCAAGCAAAAGTGTGGGAGTCCAGTTTATAATGTATGTTGCTTTGAACACACACTCTCTCCCCAAAAAGAAGTAGGAAGATGAGTTTGAAAAAGAAAATCTCTAGTGACATTGAGGATGTGCCTGTGTTTTCGTTCTACCCTCCCATTTTGTTGAGGCGTATTAACACATGAGGTTTGATGGATAATGTCTTGTTTCAGCATAAAAGTGGTGAAGAGTAGGAAACTCCCTCCCATTATCACTACTTAATATCTTCACTTGTTTATGAAATTGTGTCTTGATAATAGCTCAGAAATCTATAACCAATTAGGGTACTGCAGACTTAACACTCATCGAATATACCTGAATAGCTCTAGAATAATCCTCGACTATAGTTAATAAATAACGTCCTCCACAATTAGAAGTTAGATTATACAGCCCCCAAATATCAAAATGAATCAAATGAAATATCTCATTAGCTTTATTATTACTCAAATTAAAAACATTCTGAATTTCTTTAGCTCTTAAAAAAATTTCACAAGGAGCAACATCCTTATTCTCAGTACCACAAAAAAAACTAGATAAAATATAATCTACTTTGCTGAAGGAGTGTCCAGAATGTCGATGCCACAAAAATCCATTGATTTCAATAGTAGCTTTACACGCAAGTAGTTGTTGGAATGGATGGAACCAGTAAACCCCATCACATTGTATACCCACTTCAATCATGGTCCTCAAAGTACAGTCTTGTATAAAACATAGTTTATCAGAAAAAGTCATGAAATAAATTTGATCGCTAAGAAAATGAGAAGCATCTATAAGCTTGCACATATTCGTATTGAAACCTCTTTGTGAGCCACATACTGTTTTCCATTAGGTCGGCCAATAGATGTAGGAGGTATATCGATGAGGTTGTGAAACAAGTGCATATTACAAGTCATGTGATTTAAACATCCCGAGTCGAGCATCCATTGTTCAGAATCATTGATCTTACCATTTAGTTTTTCAGAGGTTTGACCTGTCGAAGAGTTCAACATATTCACAATCATGTTTCATTGATCATCTAAAATTCTAGGGACTTCACTACGATTCATTTGCTTGAATGAGTTCTTGGGTGGTCGAATTACATGCGACTGCCACAATAGCAACCAAACCTCGACCAGTCTCATTCCTTCCTCCGCCTCTTCCAAATCTACCTGCTCTTCTTCCTTGTCCTCCATTAGATTTATTCTCCCATCACTCCGGATAATAATGCAGTTGAAAACAGGTTGTATAGTCATAACCCATTTTATAATAATTTGTGCACACCAAATTTTCTTTTGGACGATTGTTTGCACGACCTTGATTCTTCCCTTTAAAAGCCCCTTGAACAGCAAAACCAACAGCATCTGGCTTGTGTTCTTGTGCTCGAGCTATAGTGTGATGATGCAATTTCGTCACAATCTATGTAATTTCTGTATTCAAACTTGGTAGTGGTTCCATCATCAATATATTTGATACGATGTTCCCGAGTGTTGAATCCAACCCTATAAGAAAGTCATGTACTTTCTCATTCTCGCTTTATTCTGCATGAATAGTAGCAACTGCACATGTGCAAGTGGGCACTATCGAGTGCCCTTCAAGCTCATTCCAAATTTTTCTCAATTCATTATAATAGGCAACAACCGTGTTACCTCTTTTCTTGCAATTATTTAACAATGTCTTCAATTCATGGATTTGAGTATCGTTTCCAATTGAAAAACACATTCTAATGTTGTCCCAAAGTTTTATGGATCCATCCTATGATGATAAAGTTAACAGTCATTCATATATAGTCTATTTTTGAGATCTTGGCGCTGACTTTATTATGTTTCCATCTATGAAGTGAAGTTTATTCTTTACGTGAAAGTTATTCCACATCGATCTAACCTACTCACTGTAATTCTCTTCGACAAGCACGATAAGGAAGATCGTGATTTGTGGTCCATGTGAAGGATAAAGAAAATACAGTGATGGGAATCTAGAGGTTATGTGGTCATAGTTTCGACAATATGATATGATTTAATCTTACGATAATCGCTGGAGTGGTCATTCACAATAGGAATTGTTAACCCGCTCTGATACCGTGAAGAATGATATTTCTCATTGAATTGTGGCTGGAAAATACCAAGTATTTATACAAAATAATATAGGTTAATCTATACATGGAAAAGATAAACTATACAAGGAATAAAAAATAATATGCAGAAAATCGAGTTGCTGCGTTGATGGAAACGTTGGCGAAATTATTTGTGAACTGGTCCCCGCAATGTTAAAGGGCCATCGCCACGATGCCCACTCCAGACTACAGCCACGCTTCGTGGTTGCGGCGATGGTGGAAAATATGTTAAAACTGCATATTTTCCTCTCCGAACTCCAATTTCAAATACTCTTTTCTCTTTATTCTTATAAAAACAGTTTTTTTTTTAATTTTCTTTTTACGTTCATTAGTATTAATTTCAATAATCATAGTTTCCATCTCAAAACAAATATATAATGAGAAGAGTATCGATTACAATTTATAAACAATGTTAGGCTCCTTTATTTTCTAATATGAAATTTCCTTAATATAGCTCCTCAAGATGGTGGTTCTTTTGGGCTCACCAATCTTAAGTCGTATCCCAATTTTTTTACCAGATGCTGGTTTGAGCTTTGTTGGACTCTGATACCATTTTAATAATTATAAGTTTTCATCTCAAACCTAATGGGTAAATAAGAGAAGAAGAAATCTTAGCATTTATAAATATTGTTAGATCATTTATTTCTTCCATATAAGATGCTAAACAATCATATGAAATCTGATAAATGAACATTATCAAATTGATTCAAGGACCAAAATAAGTTGAAGGCAATTGGAAATAGCGACTCCATGGAAGAATTATTAGTTATTGATAATAGAATAGAAATGTGTTATTCCTCAAAATTATATTCAATTACAGTATGAAAAGCAAATAAAAATAGTGGAGCCTATGTTAAACAAAAGGGATGTCCCGTGAGAGATTGCTGCACAAGAAAACAAAATAATTAAAGTCTGTTGGATTATGTGAAGCAAAATGTAGCGTTGTCAATTCCATTTCCCTTTCACTTTTAATATATAAAGAGATTATTTTATTTTATATATAACATTAAATACTGAAAACAAAATGTATGGATACTATTTTGTTTTGGAATAGATTTTAAAATGCTATTTTCTTCATTAAAAGTATTTTTTTAATGATGTTTTGCTTCATCTTCAAAAGTCCTTTTAGATTTTAAAAACACAAAAAATATTTTTAGAGAAAACATATAATTTGTTGTTTTCTCTAAAAATGTCTGTAGAGAAAAAGTATTTTATTCTAAAACGTTTGGTACAAATTCCATTCAAACTCACCTGAAATTTTTATAAGTTACAATTTATTCTTTAGATTTCAGAAATATAATTTGAATGATACCTATAGTTTTGATTTAGTTGTAATAAATTGAAAATTGGAAGATTTCATTAGGTCGCAGAATTGTCTGCAATATTTATAAATATAGCATTTTAAAAATATATTTGCGAATATAGTAGTTTTTTAAAAACCTTCATTTATGTGAATCACAGAAATCAATGATTAACTTATAAGATAATCAATGATAACTATTAGCTAATCAGTGATTCATACATAAAATATCAGGATATCAGTAAAATCAATGATTACTTTGGTAGAAATAAATGATTACTTGTGAGGAAATCATTGATTACTCATGCAATATTTTAGGGAAATTTCATTGGGTAACAGAATTTTTTGTAATATTTATAAATATAGCATTTTAAAAAAGTATTTGCAAATATAACAGATTTTTAAAAACCCCCCATTCATGTGAATCGGAGATGTCAGTGATAACTTATAAGATAATCAGTGATAACAATCAGGTAATCAGTGATTCATGTATAAAATATCAAAATATCAGTAAAATCAACGATTATTTGTGTGGAAATCAGTGATAACTTGTGAGGAAATCACTGATTACTCATATAAACCTAGTGACAATTTTGTAATATTTTAGGTACGAATTTGAGTTTTTTGCTATTTTTGCAAATAACTTTTTTTAGTGCTCTTTTTATAAATATTGAACATAATTTTGCTATTTTTTGCAAGAGCCCCAATATTTTATACGCGAATTTGAGTTTTTTGCTATTTTTGTAAATAAGTGTTTTTAATGCTATTTTTGTAATAGCCTCTTTAAAATTGGTTGGGCATTTTAAATGACTAGTCATACATATTGTGAAATATCAATTAAAAATTCATTGAACAATAGAATTTAAGATATTTAAATTAAAAATATTATTATTAATAAATTTGAAATTAAAATATTTTCTTTTATGAATAGAATTGCAAGTATATATATTGTGAATTAAAGATTCATATAATAACATAAAAAAATTATCATAGATATTAAAAATGCTTAGAATGAAGTAACACTTTATTAATTTTTAAATATATATATATAAATAGTATTACTTTTTGGATTTGATAATTTTTATAAATTAAATTTAGGATATAATTAAAGGGTCAGTTTGGCATTGCAATAACTTTTGAAATAATTAGTGTTAGTTGTTCTGTATAAAAAATCAACTGTAAGATGAATCAGATTAGTGTTTGGTAAATTTTTAATTTAATATTTAATCTGTATTTTTTAATTAAAAAATAAAATATTTTTCTGCCAGGTTTGTAAAATTTTTTTATATTCAGACAATAATTTATATTAATTTAATCACAATAGTTCATAAAAACATAAAAATAATAATCAAATACAAAACTATATAAGAAAACTTCAATAAAGAAACAACATAAATATTATCAAATTTTTAAGAAAAATATTGTCTAGTTGATACAAAATGTTTACATTTTTAAAATGATATAATTATCACAACCATTAATTATTTTATAATTTTTTATTCTGTATGAAAAATATTTACCAAATCTTTATTACAAATCAATATTTTTTTTCGATAATAAACAAACTATTTCATCAATGAATAAAAGAGCCAAAGAGGCCTAGATTAAGATTTGCAAATCTAAAATATATTAATTTGAAATCTAAATTATTCATAAACTATATAAATAATTGTTACAGCCCGGAATTTCCAAAATACAAATAGTCCAATATTCAACAGCGGAAGCATTTTAAATCAAATGACATTCAGTCTTTTATTCAAAAATCAAATTCGACATAATTCATACCGATCGGTTTTTAATTCAAAACTTAAAACATCAAAATAAAACAACCTCAAACCAGTATTTAGAAAATTAACAAAACAAAGTATGTTCAACATACTTATTTAAAACAAAGCAAAAATTATGATCCAAATAAAATCCCAAAAAAAACAATAAAAAAAAGATAATCTCGCCGGCGTGCAAATCCATGCCAACCGATCACTACCTCGAGCCTCATCAGCCACCAAGATTCTTCTTTCCTTTACCTGAAAAAAATAAGTGTAGCATCATGAGGCTACGCCCAATGAATAGAAAAATTTTAAAATCAAAATCATGCCACGAGAGATTTTCCTAAGACTTTAAGTCCATAATCGGCCTCATCGACTTTCGAAAATTCACTTACACCAATCATTCAGGATTTAATCACAACATTCAAATAAATACATATATCATTTAATCCCCATCTCATCAAGATAAAAAAAATATTCGAAACAGTTTTAAACACTCTTTTCTCAATTTAAAACTTTTAGATTTAGAAATTTTATGTAATACCTCTAATCTCCTCTTTGCCAGCGAACAAAGAGAGACTACACTCAGTAAAGAATTTAAACACTCTTTTCTCAATTTAAATTCTTACGAGAAATATTCTTTCCCATTGTACGGATGTAATGAACCTGCCCCGTTAAGTGTTATAAAGTTGTGCACAACTGTATAATCCCCTTTAATGGCAATATTCTTATTCAAGCAAGGCCTTTTCTTAAAGCGAGCCTACTATCATATTACCCGAGGTATTTAAGTAATATGATTCCTCTCATCACAAGCAAGATACTCATAGAAAGCCTAAGCTTTCTTTTCTCAAAAACTCCCCCTTTAGGCCAAATTTTCCTAAGAATAAATTCTGGAAAATTTACCTTTAAATCACTCTAAAAATGTCCAAATTCACCCAACATATCATTTTTGGGTCACTTCCAACAACTCCCAATGGTTTACAAGTCTAGAAACGAAACTAGTCTAAACTAGTGTAGTTTCGCTTCTTTTTCGGGCAATCTAAAACTACTAAAATTCGGCGGAGTAACGCCTATAAAAGAACTCCCAAAACAATCCTAAATCATAGAGAAAAACATTCCAAAAGTCCAGGATCAATGAAATAATAAGTAACTAGCCACCTAGGCTTAAATATTGGCTTAGTGGACACTAATTCATCAATAGGAAAATCATAACCAGAAACTTTAGATCACTTTAAAACATCCAAAAAAAGTTTAAACACCCAATAACAAAGTCAAAAATCATAAGGAAGTAACTTAGGCAACAACCGATATAAATAGTCATATTAAGCATGCATAGTCCAATTTTATAACTTCCTTTAACCCATACTTTAGTTCCATTAAGAACAGCCCCAAAACCTCTTTATCTTACTTTAAATCACTCAATATCAAGCTTAACAATTCAGAGGTTTAACTATTAAAGAATAGAAAAATACAAACATTCATAATTTAAAGTTTAACAAATTTCTACTCACCTCTAACTTCCAAAGTTCTAAACTTTAGTCTTTGTTCCAAGAATTTCAAGAACCTAAAACAAACCTATAACTACTTAATATCTACACTAAAAATACCACACAAATAAGAGAAGACCACAACGGACACGCGCGGCAACCCGACACAGAGGGGAGGAGCCGAAAACAGCCCCCCTCCCCCCTTAAAGCGCGTAGGTGAGCGCTGCCTTTAGGGGCTGTTGTTGCCCCGTATCGTGGCAGCGGCGCAGCTCGTTGTGACGCGTTTTTACGACTTCCCTTTTTGGTTTTAAATTGAATAGATAAATGTTTTCAAGAAAGATCAAATTCTAGAGTTTTTAGGGTTTGAAGGGAATTGAAAAACTTGAAGGGAGGAGGATGATGATTCAAGGTTTTGTTAGGTTTTACTAATAATTAGATGAAAATCCAGAATTTTAAAGGGGAAAAATTCCTTACCTTGATCTCAAATGGAAACAAGACTCTTCTAATCTTCACCACTCCTTCACCAATGGAAACCCCAACAAGAATCAAACCTAAAATCAAGAACAAGGTGAATAAAAAGCCTGAGATCTCTTGGATTTAAGCCAAGAAGGAAGAAGAAGAAGATAAAGAAATGAGGAACCCTACCTTCTTTTTGTCGTTGTAGTTTTTTTTTTTTACGTGAAAGAGGAAAAGAAAGAATGAAACCTAATTCCTCTTTTCTCTTCCCCCTCCCTTTCACGCCACTTCTCCTTTTTTTTTTTCCTTCTTTTATCTCCAATTTATTTTGAAGTAATTATTTTAAATTCCTATAAAAGAAATTTAATTAATAATCACTATCATTTCCTGTAAATATTAAAAAATAAATTAAATAATGTTTATTTAATTTAACACTTACCGAAAGTACGGGACGTTACAATAATTTAATAAAATTTAAAATAGATTTGATGATTAATCAAATAGATTTTATTTTTTTAAAAAATTTGTTTGATTCTCTCTTACCAACCAATCAAAACATTTTTTTTTTTTGAAAAGTTGTCTAAAAGCAATGCCAAACAGAGCTGAAGTCAAATTAATATTAAAAAACATGCATGTAGGATGAAATAAAAAAAATAAAAAGATTTAAAATTATTATCTTCACAAAAGAAACAATAGTCACCCAGCATGATTATGTCCTTTCCACCAAAAGATAACCATTTAAAGAGTCACAACTTTTCATTTTAAGTCAATAGACACATACTTACAAACACATACTTACAATGTGACACTTCACTAATAACTAACAGATTTATTCAATTAATTATTAGCCCGCTAATAATTATCAATTTAGTCACAATAATTTCTCACTGAAAAAGATCATAGTTTTGACAGATAAATTTAATAGATAATTAAGTCAGTTTAATGTTAAAAAATGGAATATAATAAAAAAAAGTAAAGGTAAAATATAAATAGCATACGGGTCAAGTTGAAGAATGTAAGAAATTATTGTGACCTAATTGTTATATTATTAGCGCTTTAATGATTTACTAATTAATCTAGTTAGTTATTGGTGAAAGACACATTGTAAAGATGTGTTTATTGACTCAAAACGAAAAGTTACCACTCTTTATATTGTTATGCCTTTTGATGGAATATACACAACCATACATGATGTCCATTGTCCTTTTATAATTAAATAAATTTAATGGTTATGTTTTTTGATGGAAAAGACATAATCATATATGGTATTCATTGTAATTAAATTAATTTTATTTTAAATTCAAGGATACAAATGAAATATATTAAAAGAGTAGGGGTGAAATGGGAACTCAATGTTTCTACTCACTTCCCCACTTTTATATATGTTATACTATATTATCGATAGATTATAGATATAGATACTTTGTGAATGAGTGATTTACATGATGATCAATAGTCATTTTAAACGATTAACGTTGATCACTATTAATCATAAAAAATATGTTATATCTCCAAATACTTTTTAAGGTTTGTTATATTTATAATTGTACCTTAAATAAATAACATTATGTTGTCATTTAATTTGTCAAATTAATTTTTTTTCATACATATAATTATCAAAATGTTTATTTTAAATTAATTGTAACATTATTGTAACTTTTTGAAAATTATGGCCCCAAGTGAAACATAACCTTTACCTGGAAAAAAAATTACAATTTTCTCATCTATTTGAAAATTTGAGAGAAATTTTATATTTTATTTCAAAATTTGTCCAACTTTTCTGAAAAGTTTAATTTACTTTTCTCAACTTTTGTTTTCTTATTTAATCTTAGCTGGTTCCCTTCTTTAGCGAGTATATATTGTAAACTCCTTGAATATACAGCTTTTTAAAGTGATTCCACTACTTCATTGAAACTTTCGTTATTAAAGTATTTTAATTTGAAACATATAGTTAAAATTAAGGGAATGAGATGGGAAACTAAAGAGCAGAAAATGAATAAAATGGGAGGAAACAGTATTTTAACTAAATACTTCTCATCACGGTTTAATTTAATAATAAGACATTTTGTTCTCTTCAATCAAATTAGATGTTCAAATTTACTCCCATATATTGTATTAAAAAACAGTAATTAAATGCTCTTCAAACTACGATTATGGCTATATAATTACTATATTTCATTCTTATTTTGAAACTAGTTTTCTTATTGTGTTAAAACTTTAAAAAAATGATACAAATAGAAAATGTGTAAAAAGTTTTATGAGGAGAGAAAAAAAAGTTCAAAAATGGCATTTCATAAACTGAGATCCACCAATCTTGAGAGAGGAGAAATGCTATTTTTAAAAAAATTCAAAAAAATTATCATTTTAAAAGTACTTGTAAAAAGTGTCCATCAGTTAAAATTTCTAAAAAAAAAAATATGGGGAGAATTATTAAACTTTTCTTTGAAGAGAGCATCGAATTTTGTGAAGTAAAATGAGTTTAGAGACCCAAACAAAAAGAAAAGGTTTCTAAAAGTACACACAATAGAAGAATTCATTGATTTTTTTCCATAGAAATGATGACCAGATTTATATACCCTAAAATACTAAAGGAAAAAAGAATGGAAAATGCTCTCCCATTCTGATTTTGGTGGAAGTTGATAGAAGAATTCATTGGAAACCACAAAAAGAAAAGAAAAAAAAAAGGCTCTTCCTTTTTTTTTTCTTTGTTTGAGATCAATGTTGGGTTCCTTTCCAGTGCTGAGCTATATGCTTTTCTAACAACTATATATTTTTATGTATCCCACTACTTCCTCATAATGTCTCTTGTTATTGCTTTGGGACCAAGTCTTTGTAAGAAAAAGCTTATTTTTCTTGCTTTAGTAGTTCCTTTAATGCATGAACTACACTATTGTCAACTTTTATTCTTTTAAAACAAGAAGGTTTTTTTTTTTTTTTTTTTTGAGAATCTTTTTTAAAAGTATTTATATGTAAACTAAGTATGGAAATCAGAAATACATAGAATCTCTATCCAAATAGGGGAAGAGTTGTAAAAAATGTCACATTACAAAAAAGAAGTTAATTTAATTAATTATATAATGGACTATAAAATTTAACTGCCTGCTTATTAACATGAATCCATAGTTCATAAATGCTCCACCTTGATCTATCAACCAAAAAACTCAATCCTCTTACAGGGCAAGCTGTTTGACTCCCTTATCATCAGATATTCATCCATTTAAGATGGGCCTGAAGTTAGTAACCTTTAGGATGTCTTTCATTTCCTAAAACTTTACAATTGGATTTGCTTTGGTTGTTAATAGACTAACAAAACTGGAAATGAATGACTTAGTTGTCATTACAATAGCTTGAGTTTATATACAAACTAAGAAGTTCTAACTTAACTTAACTAACAATAATAGTTAATTACAAAATACTCCTCCTCAAGGTGGGAAGAATACATTTGAGATTCCAATCTTGCTAAGTAATGATAGAAATGGAGAGAGCTTTGGTAAACAAGTCACCAAGCTGCAGATGAATCTTTATAAGCAAAAGTTTAAGAAAACTATCAGTAATCTTGTCACGTACAAAGTGACAATCGATTTCAATGTGTTTCGTGCGCTCGTGAAACATTAAGTTAGATGTAATCTGGATGGCTGCGAGATTATCACAATAAACGACAGCTGGAGAAGTCATTGTGATTTGTAAATAAACAAGAAGATGAGAAAGCCAAACGAACTCACTTGTGAAAACAGCAAGAGCGTGATACTCAGCTTCGGCCGATGAGCGTGAAACGGTATTCTGTTTCATTGATTCTCATGAAATCATTGAATTGCCCATAAATATACAAAACCCAGTCACACTATGTCTTGTATCACGACAAGTTCTCCAATCTGCAATCACAAAGACACGTAGTTGAAATGGGGAAGAAGAAGTTGCTGAGAAAGTGATTCCTTGGCCTAAATGAAATTTAAGAAATCGAAGTAAATGATTCACTGATGCAAGCTGTGTTGTTCGTGGCTTAGACACAAATTGACTGAGCATATGGCCTGCAAAAGTAATATTAGGTCGAGAGATTTTCAGGTAGAGAAGATGACCAATCAGATGACAATAAGAGTAAACCAGATCAGTAGAATGAGCATCGCCATCAAGAGCACTAAGCTTTAAAGTTGGATCCATAGGTAGAAGTTGCGGTTTACAAGAAAGAAACCCAAAATCTTCCAACAACTATAGACAATACTTACATTGTGTAACGTCCCGTTATTTTTGGAGTGAAATTTTTTTTTTATTTAATATTTCATTTATTTATTCACTTACTTTAATCAAAGTATTTAGTTTAATTTTAGAATTAGTAATTTAGAATTTAGTAGTTAATTTCGTTCGAAAGCTTTTTAATCGTTTTATTAGCTTAAATTAGATTTGGACGTATTAAAAATCATTAGCGGGCCCACTATTGATTGTTAAATACTTTTAAGATAGATTAGAAGTAGTTAAGTTGAATTGGAATTAGAAACGTGGAATAACGAGCACCCGGAACAAGCTTTCTTAAAGAAAATAAGAGGAGGGGCAATATCGTCTTTTACCAAAGTTTCTTTATATTTATCCACTTCATATTTTTCAAGGATAAGGATAAAGAAAAAAGAAAGGAAAGATGAAAAATGATCCCCAAACCCGTAGCTAGAGAGGAGGAAAAGAGAAGAGAAAGAAATTGTCGCCCCGGCTTCGTTTCTCGACCGTTTTCATCGTGCCTTAGCTCATTGGAAAGCTCTCGAGATGATCTTTCTACCCATCCCATAAATCGGGCCAATCCATTAAAGATCCAGGAGATACAAGGTGAGGAAGAAATGGGTTTTTGTGTTTCCTTTATTTCCAATCTTGCATGTAAGCCTTGATTCGTTTTTCCCGGGTGTTGTTTGTGAATTCTGAAGGGATGGTTTACTAAACTAGCGGAATTTGATTTAGTAAACTAATTAACATTTAATTATGGATCTATTAATATCATGCAATTTGTGAAAAACATGTAGATTCATGCTTTAAATTTCGAAAATTAAAATCAAAACTTACATTGAGTAATAAATGGAGAATCGGTTGGAGGTTTCTTTACAGCATCAAATCCTCAGCAACACCGGATCTTCTACACTATATCCCGATCGATCAAACGAAACCCGATTGTGGGATCGAACTTTAGAAGAAACTGGGAAGAAGAAAAAAATATTTTCTTCCCAATGGACTAAGGAAATTTCGGCCAAGGGGGGAGAAGGGAAGAAGAGAGAATTCCGAATTTCTAAGGAATTGAATTGTGTGATTTATGAATGACCCAACCCTCCTATTTATAGGAAAATAGGAATCCTAATCCCATTAGGATTAATCTATAGAGATAAATACAAAAAGAAAAAAGATTATCTCTTTCCTTTATCTTGCAATTTCGAAAATGCCATAGATAAATAAGAGATTATTTTCTTTTCTTTATTTTATTTATCTTGGGTAAATAAATCTATATAATTATTATAGGATATAATTCAAACAATTATCTCCTACAAATTATCTCATATGGCCGATTTTATCATAATAAAATAATTAATAAATACAATTTATTTAATTAATTATTTTGGGCCAATTCCAATTGGGTTCATTAATCCAATTGGGCTTGAAATTCTCTCTTAAATTAATAAGTCCAACTTAATTAATTTATTTATTAATTACCATTTAAATAAAATATTTTATTTAAACAATTAATAATATTAATATTTTCTCCCGACTAAATATTATCAAATTATATTTAATTATTAATTTCCATTTAAATAATTTTCATTATTTAAATAATTAATAATAAATATTTTAATTATTAATTTCCATTAAATAAACTCATTATTTAATTAATAATTTTATTGATAACATTTTATTATTAATTAATTAATTATTAATTATTAATTCCGTTCAAATAAAATTTATTATTTAAACAATTAATAATTGTTAATTAATTTCAAATTATTAATTACCATTTAAATATACTCAATATTTAAATAATTAATAATATCTAATTAATAATATTTCATTATTAATTTCATGTTTAAATAAACTCATTATTTAAACAATTAATAATGTTTATATCAATTACCGTTTAAATATACTCAATATTTAAACAATTAATATTGCCTATTTTAAGTAATTCACTTTACTTAAAAATTTCCATTTCTTCTACTTGATTTCGCGACTACGATATTTGGGCTAGCATAGGGACCCGATGGACCTATAGATCATGGGCTTAATAATTAGTCAATTAAGTGATTAACTCATAATCAGTTAATTACTTATTATCTAACTATGAATAATTTTACTATAGATTCATAGCTGAACTCCCCTCACTACAGATGAGTTATGTCCATTTAGTTTATCTTTATTTATATCTGTGATATATCCTTCACGTGGAACCCTCATAATTACAGACGGATAAATTTACCGTTTTGCCCCTGTAATTACCGCTTTATCCTTGTGTTCCCGCTGATTCTCCAATGAACTTTATCTTTAGTCGAACTAGAGATAAGGTACTTCTGTGATCAATAGAAGTCGTGGCGCCACTTGTTCATGTCTCGAATCAGTACATCAAGGGAGTTTCCTAAAGTTCCTAAAATGTTTAGGTATCGCACCGATACCGGTTAATTTATAGGAAAGTTATGAATTTCATCTCGTGAAAATGAGTTCCCAGCTACTTATCTAGTCATGTTCCCAAAACAAGAGTGTATTGAGCGTTCTTACAGATCGCTCTCAACTATGTGAATCAAAGAACATAACTCCACAAATAGGAGTCCGCATTTCACTCAGGATTGAGATTTATCACGGTTGATAAACTTAGTTTGATATTCGATCATTTCTCGTAAACCGGTACTAAGGAGAAATTTGATCGAACATCGTGGTCCTGTCTTATACAATCAACATTGTATATGATACTTCCATTTCATGTCTCCTACATGAATGATCGGGGATTCGATCATTTGTCTATAAACAAAATGCGAAGCTATCAACAGTGTTACCAGGATAAGGTTCCCAAACGTTATCCGTTTCATCGTAGACACGTTTAAGTTACTCATCTCAACTTTAATCCTCTCGTATGACTCACATACTAAGTCGTGATTTCATAAGAGTAACTTAGGGTTTACTATTTGAATGTTTGATATTTATATATTTCCATATATTCCTAATATCATTAATTGAATCAATCTAGATAATATAAAGAACTTATGTTTATTTATTTAATTTATTCTTAATAAATTATTATTATTAAATAATTACAAGTTCTAGGACACCATTCCTAACAAATTCTAATTAGGAAAAATCACTTTGGATGAGGTTGTTGTCTTGGACCTAAACCCGAGTCGATTGGAAAACCCGTTCCATTTGTTTTCTCTCACTTGGTGATGGTTGGGGTGTTTAGTTTGTTATTGTTTTGTATTTTACTTAATTTTTCGGGAATCAAGTATTGTGTAAAACCTTAAATCACGGTTACCCACTAATAATTTGAACCTCCAAAGTACCTAAAACCAACCCGAAACACCTCTAAAATGCCTAAAAGCCTGAAAACAGAACTCGAGCCCTTTTTATCCTTGTATGGCCGAGAGCCTCATAGGGGGAAATTCCGGGTTTTTCGTTGTTTTATGCACTTAGATGTCGTTTTCTTGATTTTCAGATAATTAATGATTGTTAGGTGTAATTGATTTGTAGGATTGTGACTGCTCGTGTGGTTTTCGACCTTGACAGTTTGGAAGTTCGGTTTCAATTCCAAGGTGAGTTTAAAATGGAAGTTAGTAATTTTATGAATTATGTTTCATTACGATATTGTTTATTGAGGTTAAGAGGGGAACTAACTTTCGGAAGTTATACTTGGTTGGTGATTTTAAACTCGGATGTGAGTGGAGTGGCTTTGGTGTTCTTGTGAATTTGGAAGTAAAAGAGGAGTTATGAGTGATTTGGAAGTCTAGTAAGATGAATTGAAGAGTTTAGATAAATTGAAGAGTTTAGATGAAAATGAAAGTTTAAGGTACTTTGAGAAGTTTAGATCAAAGTAGCGTAGATGTTATTCTCAAAAGTATGAAAGGTTATAAAGATTCTGAGACAAAGTTGGGAATTGAATTTACTTTAGGTAGTTTTGACCAAAGTAAAGCAAAGGAAATGTTTGGAAGTTAACTCATGGTTTATGGTAATGGTTTGGAAAGTATTCTTGTGATTTGAGGTGATTTATTGTCATTCGTGACATGATGATGTTAAACCTCGTTTTGTTTATTGGGAGTTATAAGACTTTGTGGAATTATGGCATCAGTGATGATAATGGTTAATGTTTTATGAACTTATTACCTTGTGTGAGTAATAAGGATTGTATTATATTATGGTAATAATGTGGAGTATGAAAGTTCATATGATAATAAGGAATGATGTTGATTATGTTAGTACTGGAAAGTATGGAATCATGATGATAGTACGATTGATGTACTCACGACTTTTGGTAAGAGGCAACACTTTAAGTACAAAAGATAAGCATGTCATTGAGTGTAATTGTAGTATGATTGTATTGTTTGTTAGTTGTTTGTGTTGTGATGCTCAAGTAATGAACCGATTTATAGTTACTATGATTTGTGATATAGCACTATACACGCTGTGGTAAGGTGGGCATTCTACGAAATGAGCGTTATAGATGCATTATACCTTATAGCACTATACACGCTGTGGTGAGGTTGGCATTCGAAGATTTGAACGTGTATGGATGCGTTATTATTGTTATCATTATTATAGCACTATACACGTTGTGGTAAGGTTGGCATTCGAAGATTTGAGCGTGTATGGATGCGTTATTATTGTTATCATTATTATAGCACTATACACGCTGTGGTAAGGTTGGCATTCGAAGATTTGAGCGTGTATGGATGCGTTATTATTGTTATCATTGTTATAGCACTATACACGCTGTGGTAAGGTTGGCATTCGAAGATTTGAGCGTGTATGGATGCGTTATTATTGTTATCATTGTTATAGCACTATACATGCTGTGGTAAGGTTGGCATTCGAAGATTTGAGCGTGTATGGATGCGTTATTATTGTTATAATTATTATAGCACTATACACGCTGTGGTAAGGTTGGCATTCGAAGATTTGAGCGTGTATGGATGCGTTATTATTGTTATCATTATTATAGCACTATACACGCTGTGGTAAGGTTGGCATTCGAAGATTTGAGCGTGTATGGATGTGTTATTATTGTTATCATTATTATAGCACTATACACGCTGTGGTAAGGTTGGCATTCAAAGATTTGAGCGTGTATGGATGCGTTATTATTGTTATCATTATTATAGTACTACACATGCGGTGATACGGGTGGCACTCGAAGATTTGAGCGTGTGTGGTTGCGACGTTTTCCTTTAGCACTTAGTATATCACATTCTTTTACTTGTATCTTGGTATGAGTTTTTTTATGATGATAGAATGTTTTCGAGGAAATCCATGACTCATAAAATTCGTTGAGCCACGAAGATGAGAAAGTTTATTATGTATGTTGATTATATGTGGACTTTGGAATGTGGAATGGGTAGTAAAAGTGAAATCTAGGCCTTTGGACACGATTTCTAACATGGAATGTTGTTCATAGGATTACTTTCTTTCATTTTACTCTCACTAGCATTTTTATGCTAATGTTGCTACAGTTACAACTTTTTAGGTAAGACTCGTGGTAGAGGACGAGGTAGAGGAAGTGGCGCCGCGTTACCTATCAGAACGATGAATGGACAAGAACATATATGGTTTTGGGTGAAGCATCCTTGAATGCTCATGACCATTTTACTACTTTTATTATGTTTCATTTTGAGCTCGATGGAGCAATTGTATAATTTGTGTTTATATTTTTGGACTTTAAACTTTCTTTAGAAGTTTTATCACGATATGGAATGCAGATTCCAGGTTTACTGTTTTCTCTGATTTGAGCCAATGTAAAACAGGTTTTGGTTTATCTGAATTTTAAACAAACCCTCGCCGTTTTTCTGTAAAATCAAGTTTTCCGCTGCGTAATTTTTTTAAAGGATTTTACGAAAAATTGGGTCGTTACACATTGAGACAAGAAAAGACCAGTCTTGGAACGTGAAATTTCTAAACTAAGGAAATATTTAAGATTTTTAAGGTCTTTAAGCTTGAACTGAAAATTATGATAAGTTTTAACACGATCAATGGTTGATGAAGAAGGTCCGGTGAGAATAATATCATATACATAGACTAATAAAGCAACAAAAGATTCACCAGAACTATGAGTAAACAATGAACAATCAGATTTGTGCTACTGAAAGCAATAAGAAGTGAATGTCGTAGAAAATTTCGTAAACCATTGTCTTTGAAGCCTGTTTGAGTCAGTAAATAGACTTATTTAGATTACAAACAAGACGCTCCTCTTTACTATAGACATGTGACTGAGGCTTATAACCAAGGGGAAGCTGCATATATACCTCTTTGCATAAGTCCCCGTAGAGAAAAGCATTGTTAATGTCAAGTTGAGCAAGAGGTGAATCATAGTTACTACCAAGAGATAACAACAACTTGACGGTAACAATCTTGGCAACTGGGAAAAAGGTCTCAAAGAAATACATCCCTTCTTGTTGGTTACACCTCTTAGCAACAAGGCTTTCTTTGTATCTATCCACTATGCCATCAGGATTGTACTTAATGCGATAAACCCACTTATTACCTATGGCATGAGAATTTAGAGTAGAGGCACAATAGACTAAGTGTTGGTTCTTTCCATAGCCTTTATTTCATCACTCATGGTCTGACGCCAATGAGAAAAAGGCACTACCTCATGGTAATATTGGCTCGTAATCCATTGATACATTTAAAATGAAGCTCTTGTGAGGTGGGGACAAATGACTGTAAGAAAGGTATTTGTCCAAATGATACTTGGAAGAAGATGGTGGTAAAGGAGTTTGAGTTAATAAATGACGATGGTAGTTGGTAAGAAGGGGGTTTTGTAATCCTAGTAGATCTTCTAGATAAAGGATTGGTATTTAGTTGAACAACATTATGCTCCGGTTAAGTATTGTTGCTTAGACCGAGGGAAAGTTATGGTATAAGAACCATAGCAGGAGATGAAGAAATATCTAGAGGAAGAGGCACTGTTGGAGAATTGTCAGGGGTAGAAGAAGATTGACCTTGATGAAGTAAAGGAGTAGAGGAAAAAGATGGATCAAATAAAAGTAAAGGTAGGACAATATCAGAAAACAAATCAACATTTGTAGAAGAATGAGTAATGTGATGAAATGGAAAGGAATTTTCATGAAAAACATCTTTAGAATAAAAGAAATGTTTGTTCTCAAGATCACAAAGCCTATATCCTTTGATCCCTGGTGTACCCAATAAAAACACACTTTTTTGACACATGGATCAAACTTCTTTCTATTTTCTTTTGTTAAAAAAGAAGCAAAGCATAAACAACCAAAGACCCATAATTTATAGTAATCAATAGAATTCAGAAATAACATCTCATAAGGGGATTTCTATGATAATAATTGTGTGGGGGTTCTATTGATCAAATAACTTAGAGTTAAAATACAGTCTCACCATAAAGAAATAGGCACCTGAGTTTGAAAAAATAAATCCCTTGCAACATTCAATAAATGCAGATGTTTCTTTATAGTAATATAATTTTTTTGGGTGATTCCACACACAAAAACGGATGTAAATCACCCTTACACTGAAAGAACTCCTTAAAGCTCAATTCTGGTGCATTTTCTGAGTGAAAAATCTTTATGATTTTGCCAAACTGAGTATGAAGCGTTTGAAAGAAATCAAGGATAATGGTGAGAGCATCAGACTTACTTTTCATCCAATATATTCATATAAAACGTGTGCAATCATCAACAAGAGGTAGAAAATATTTAAAACCCTGATAAGGAGGTATGTAAGGCCCCCAAGTGTCACAATGTATAAGATTAAATGTAACGTCCCGTTATTTTGAAGTGAGATTTTTTTTAATATTATTATTTATTTATTTATTTATTTCAATTTAAGTGTTTAGTTTAATTATTATTTTTGTAATTTCGATTTTAGTAGTTAATTTCGCCCAAAATTCTTTTTAATCGTTTTAATACTTTAAATTTCGTTTCGGTGACATTAATAATTATTAATAGGCCAATTAATAATTATTAATCACCTTTAGATTTATTTAAGAGCTTCGGGTTTCGATTCATAAGTCAAAAGTCATAAAAGGACGCAACCGTCATTTCCAATTTCTTAAAAATATCCAGAACACTATTCATATTCTTCTTTAAATTGCCATTGACCAATTTTTGACCATTTTCTTCATCTTTTTCACCTCCAAACCGTGGGCAAGAATGGGGGGAAAGAAAAATTCGGGTTTTGCTCGTTTCTCGGCGGATCGGCTCGATTTCGGTTGCATCGGAAAGCCCTCAAGTCTAGGATTCTTTTCCACCCAACCATCGTGCTTTTCTCCCGTGATCCACGGAGTTCTCGGTAAGTTAATCTTCAAACCCTAAGCTCCAAATAGTGTTTTAATGGAGTTTTCTCTTTGATTCTTCGATTTCTTGCCGGTAAACTCGATGATTTTAAGTACGGGGGTTGTTTTAAGTGTTTTTGGAAACAATCCCATAACCCTAAAATCGAGTTTCAGTTGAAGCCCTTCCCGTTTGAAATTTACCTTTTTGGGTTTGATTATGGGTTATTTATTGATGAATTATTGTTTATTTAAATTCAATTCGGGAAATGACATAATGTTCAAAAACCCTAATTATCGATACCCATTGAAATCGGGAATATCGAATTTGTTTGAAACCAACTCGAAACACATCTAAATTGCCTAAAAGCCGGAAAACCGAAACCCTTTTTATGAAGGGGGGGCCGAGAGCATCATGTGAGAATTAAAGGGTTTTTCGTTGTTTTGTGTACTTAGATGTCGTTTAATTGATATTTGGTTAATTATTAATTGTTAGATATAATTCTAATTGTGGGTGTTTTTGAACCTTTCATTGATCGCGTTATCGAAGGTTTGGAACGAAATCTTCTTTTGCAAAGGTGAGAATAGTTAGGATTTAAAGTAATTATAGAAAGCGAATAAGTATGATGGTTAGTAGAATTGGAAACTAAGATTAGAATTCGAATCTAAGACTAGAGGGATGTGAGTTAGTGCCCTTAGGATTAGGAGTTAATCCTTTAAGTGAGGACTTAGGAGTTTTCGAGGAAAGCATTGAATCTTAGAGAATTCTAAGTTAGATTCGTTTCGAAGCTTAGGATGGATCATTGGAGGTTAAAAGATCCAAACTTGTATTTAGAACGATTAATAGAACCTCGGATTATATTGGAAGTTTAGAATCCTGGAAGGTCTAAGTTAATCGTTTAAGATAGGTTTTACTTTTATTATTGTAGCGGAGTTCGATTTACGTATCGTTCTTCCGGAGTTTCCTATTTATTTACTTTATGTCTTTTACTTTATGTCCTTTACTTTATGCCTTTTACCTTATGTTTGTATCGGCTACTTTAATTCCGTACTTTATTTATTTAGACCAAAACATATCATATTGCATCATAACATCTTGCATCATGGAAAAAAAGTGAGAATGAGAAAGATATGAATGGGAGAATGATGGATCCTACGGGATAGACCACATTACCTTCATAGAAAAAGAAGAGAGAATGAGAAAGACATGAATGGGAGAATGATGGATCCTACGGGATAGACCACATTACCTTCATAGAAAAAGAAGAGAGAGTGAGAAAGAAAAGGAGGGAGAACGATGGATCCTACGGGATAGACCACGTTACCTTCTTCATGCATAAGGGCGTATGCAAATCCTACGGGATGTCCTCATGCATTCATGCTTATGACCGATGAAATAGAGAATCGAGATGTTATACTTTATGCAAAGTTTGTTTACTTTTCTTATTTATGTCTTAATAAGTTATTGGATGAGTATTTGACTACGAGTGTTAGCAATATCATCCCTTGGAAATTATAAAACGAGATTACCTAAAGTTTGGAGAACTTTAGGATTGATTGTGTCAGGTAAATTGGACACAAATCAGAATATGAGTTTGAGGTCTATTCTTACTTTTTATTCTTATTATTCTCACTGGGCTTAAGTTGTTAGCTCATGATATTACAAAAATTTCAGGTAATGCCCTGGCTAGAGGTCGAGGGAGAGGAGTTGGTGTTGCATGATCGAGGGATGAAGACTTTGAGATGGACTAGGTGGTTGTAAAAATCCATGTACATGGTTTCATGAATTTTATATAATTTTGGATTTGTATATTTGTAAATGGCTCTTAAGAGCTTTTGTCGTTATTTATGATTATAAGCTTTTGAACTCCTGATAGGAACTTAATGTTCCTTGTGTTATTTAGATTTTGAAATTAAGATGTAAACAGGTTTTGGCTAGCCAATTTTCAAACATAACCACGCCATTTTTCTTAAAATATAAAGACTTCCGCTGTGTTTTTCTAATTTAAATTATTTTAAAGTGACGGGTCGTCATATTAAAAGTATGTTTGGACATATTATTATTATTATCAGGAAAAGAGAGCTTTCTTTTCTTTGCAAGGAGAAAGATACAGCATGAATCATTGTTCTATCCTTTATTTGTAGAAAAATTCAAAACAAACTATAAAAGTACAATATTTTCAATGATAAGGGGGTCCAAGACATCTATATAAAATATCTTAAGTAGGCTTATGAGTAATAGAAGCACATAAAGAAGAAGTGTTGATGGAGGAAGCATCGACAGGATCACTGTGTAAAATGTAAAGACCATGGTTGAGTCTAGCACTACCAATCATCCTCAAGCTATACTTGTCTTGAATTGTTCAAGAATCATGTGAAAAATGTATAAGAGTAGATTGATTACTCAGTAAACAACTCACTGATATTATATTGAACTTGAACTCCAGAAGATAAAAAGCTTCAGTCAATAAGATATCATTATTGAGCAAGATATCACCAATTCTAGTAATAGCCAGTTTTGATTATTTGGGAGGGAAACAAAAGTGTCATCATAAGATGTATCATGACAAGAAATGTGATTGGTAGCTCCTGAATCTATAATATAGATATGTAATGAATCTGTACCAGAATGAGCATTGATTGAAAAACAGATACCTGCAACATGAGATGTAGATGGATTCATTGAAGAATTGTCCATTTTTCTGTTATGAGATTGAAAAAACAGAGTCATCAATCGTTGATATTGACTAGATCTGAGGGCCAAGATGTCCTTCAGTAGAGTTAGCAAAATTATTTGTACTCTTGAAGTTAATATTGACCATAACATATCATTGTCTCTCCTCATGACCTACTAAGGCAAATAAATGCTTTGTTGATCGAAGGACACGAATCCATAAGAAGTATCTGAGAAATAATCTGGTCATAATACTCATTGAGACCCATAAGAAAGCTCAACAGATATTCTCCTTGAAAGTTGTTCAATTGCTTCAAACTTCCACAGGTGCAAGATAATTTTGGGCGATATTCAAGAAATTTTTGCCAAATTGTCTTCAACTTAGTAAAATAGCTACTAACAGATAAATCTCATTGCGACATATTCATCAATTCATAATGCAATTAAAAGAGATGAGGACCATTACCTTGAGATAAACGATCACGAAGATCTTGCCAAATTTCTACAGCAGAGTCTGCGTAGAGGAGATTCGCAGAAATGTCTTTTGAACAAGAACTCAGTAGTCAAGAGATGACTACATCGTTATTTCATAGCTAAGCATCAACCATATTTCCTTCATTTGGACAGGGTAAAGTTCCATAGATAAAACCAAGTTTTTTCTTCACGGAGAGTGCAAGACGCATTGAACAACTCCATGCATGGTAATTTGTCTCTATTAGAGGTGGTGAAATCAAAATAGTATGAGAACCATCATAATGATGAAGATAATAAGTATTATTTGTTGGGGTTGAGGCCTCTAAAATAGAGTTCTGAAGTAAAATTCTCATGGAAATGCATAAACATAAAACTAACCCTTGCATAGAAGGGACTATTCCTCTTCGTTCTTGCTTACGATCCTAGGACCACCAAAAAATCTTCTTCACCAAGCACAACAGATAAACGGTGCGTGGGCACTTTTCCTCCTTGGAAAAAGGAAGAGGAAAGAAAAACTTTCTTCCCTACACCACTATAGTGGCGGCGACAAGAGGGATTGAGGGAGAGGATTTTTGTGGGCCTTTTCTCTTCTTTTAGTTGTGTATTTTGGGGTCACCCCAAGCCTCCTATTTATATTAAAACTAAGGCATCAAAAAATCTTTGAATATCTTTTTGGCTATCAAATAATTAAATAAAGATATTGAAAATATATTTTGAATAATTATAATATAATATCTTATTTCATAATAAGATATTCCATACTCCAATTTAAATTAATCTCCATTAATTTAAATTATTATTCTCATATCTAAATATTTAAATTAATCATATTAATTTAAATAAAAGATATCACAAATCTATTTTACATAAAATGCAAACTAATTGGTAAATTATTTTCCAAAGTGGCGTGTGACCCCACCATGGGTCATGGGTCACACACCCATATCATCATCCAATGAAAATATTGAGCATTTTATTTTTCCTTCATTTATTTAATAGAAAAATTCCATTAAATATTTAATTAAATAAATAAACTTTATTATTTATTTAATTCCCTTTTAATTTGACAATTCAAATTAATTAATTAAATAGACTGCTCTATTTAATTTCCCATTAATTTTGGACAACCTCAAAATTAATCAAATAGACTCTTCTATTTTAATCTTCTCAATTAAATAGACTCCTCTATTTAATTTCCATTAGTTAAATAATTAAAAAGACTCCTCTATTTAATTTCTTTTAATTAATCAAATAGACTCCTCTATTTATTTTTCTCAATTTCCAAGGTGATTAATTAATGGATTAATATCACTAATAACCACAATAAATCACATTAATTCATTTTTAACGACAGTTTTTTTTATATCATTACTACCCAAAAACTACCGTAATTGGTGGCTTGATAGGATTTTCCGACTTGAACGTTTACTATTTTGCCCCGGATATTTTTGTGATAATAATTTCGTTTTCCCTCAATTTATTTTCCTTAAATGTTTCTGTCTTAATTATGCCTTGATTCATGGATCATATCTTTTTGTTGATATGAATTTCCAAAAAAAAATTTCGTTCTATTTTTTTGAATTTCTTTATTTTATCAACACTGTTACGTTTTCTTCTTTCTTCTAGGGTTTATCATCATTCTTTTTTTCATTTTTTTTGGCATTTTTGTTTTATTTCAATATGCGTTCCATATTGATTATCTATGTTTTCTTCAGCATTGCTCAATAAGATCACGTTTATATTTTTTAAACGTTTATTCTTCTATATTAATATCAAAATACACAAAGAATGTAAATATTTAATAAAAGTAAACTTTATCATATCCTTAGTACTTACATTGGTTTCGTCATCTTCTTCCTTTCTTCTTCCTCAGCTTGTATATTTTCTCTGTCCATCCATATTTTTTCCTTATCAGAGGTGATACCTTTAACCTGTAACAATTTTTTTTAGTTTCAAATTAATTTGTTAATAAAAAGATCTTACAGTTATTGATAAATCTTCTCATATCTGACATTTTACATCATTAGCTGTTATTTTATAGGAAATATGACGGTCGCTTTATGTGGAGGGTAGAATCTGTCTTTTCCGTCCCATCATAGATGGCGGGTGGATGCATGATGGGCATTGATAAAAAAAAATTGTCCAGCACGGATTTTATGATAAAAACGCTTTTATTTTGGATACATATGAAATTAACACTTAATTGATCATGTTCTCAATTACTTGCGATAGCTCAGATGACTTAATGGAATTTCCCATAATCTCATATCTTATAACATCCTACCAAATAACTAACACGTATCAAGGTGTGATGCTCAACCTTCTCTCAAGGATCAATCTGGAATACGCTCTCCCCTTGATTGTCCATGGGCATGCTCTCCCATATAAATATCATAATCCATGCTCTCCTTGGATTACGCAAGTATCTCAGAGGAATGACTCATCGATTTCATCAACCTCATATGGTCCTTTTATAATCAATCCTCACCAAACAATTCACTCAATTCATACATAGAATTAATGCTCAAATCAAATCACTCAATTCACTTAATCATCTAAAATGCAACTATATGCTCTCCCCACTATGGGACCTAATCTACATACTTTTGTGATGCAATGCATTAAAAGTCTACACATTCACAATTCCCATTCAATTCACATATTCAATATCAATTTCCAACATAAGCCTTGCTTTAATAAAAGTCAACAATAAAGTAAGCATTCTTAAGTAAAAACTACAATTCTATCCATTCCAAAGATTCTTTGTGTTTTGTTGTTGAAAATAATATGTGAGGTACTCTAAATGCGCAAGTATACACAATCGTAACAAGTAATAAAGGGTCAGTAAGTTTTGTAGTTCCCTCGAAGATAATTATATTTCCAACAAGAAGATAAACTGAATAGCAAATTGAAATTAAGTAGTCACATGGATTTTTAACAAAAAATACAATAAAAGTCAATCAAAAAGAGTTTAATAAAATCTAATTGAAAGGTTAAGGTTATGCTTTTGAAAACAGTGGAAAACTCTTCATGCATAATGCTTCAAGAAAATGTTACTCTCATAACTTGAAATAAAAGGAATATGTTGAAAGCAAGACATCCAAATACTTGTTATTTTTCTCAAAATAATTATTAAATCATATTTTGAAACCCTCACCACGTCTAACTTAGATTACAAGTCATTTACCACTGAAGGACATCTTAATGAATATTGTGTTTAAATTCATTTTCTAAACATCGTTCTCATTTCTTAAAAAGTTTCCTAAATCTCTCAACCTAGGAATCATCATATCTTTAATAGTTTTTCAAAAATCGAAGCTACTGGTTTAAGCAATGAAACATACTTTCATCATATTTCTTTTCTTCAGCAAATAAGTTCTCCTATTGTTCTTTAAGCATAACCTCATTCAAGTGTTTAGCTACACATAGTTGCAACCTCAATCTCTACAACTACATGTACAAAATAGCTAGAATCCATAAGAAAGTAAAAAAAAAATGTTAATATTCAAAACGTAAATGCAGAAATGGTGGATGAAGAAAATTTTCTAAAAACTACTAAAAGACTCTCTAAAATATCAGCTTCCTCCTCTCGAATTCATATCTAAATACTCTACCAGCTACTCAAAAAGCGTGTTCTCTCTTTCTCTTTTTCATTACTGCTAAATGAGTAGAACACCTCTAGTTTTATAGAGAACGCTCTCCTATTTTTCAGGGCTGACAAGACTTCCCTTGTCCCTAAGCAAAACACCTCATCTACCATCTCATCCTAATAAATGAGTTGGTCCAATCTTGTCTTAAGAAGGTAAAATGCATGGCAGCCTTTTTTTTAACAGTTCCATGTGAATAAAATGGTTGCCGCTTCACATTCTTTTTCCTTTCTCCATTGGGCATTAAGTCCAAAGTGTGGACCTAGATAACTGCTAAGAAAACTGGCCAAACTAAGATAGAAACAAGGCAATTCAGTTAGCCAATTACAGGAAATGTAAATAATTTCAACTTTCATAGACTAATTTCTCTCTTTCATGAAATGAAGTTGCAAAGTCTTTACTTATAGCAAATTTTACCTCTATTCATCTAAATATATTGCAAAAAGGGCAGGATATTACACTAAATTCATGAAGTTATCAGGTTTCCCCAAAAAAAATCATTCCAATTCTAATCTATTACTCACCTTTCAATCACAATTTACCAAAGTCCACCAACTCCCAATTTCAAGTTAAAAGTTAAATTGCAACCACCACCTACAATAACAATCACCATACAAAATTATAATCATATATAGATTCCATAACTCATAAAAAAAACGGCAAAAGGAAACTCGAGCCTCCGAGAACATCCTATTATTGAGAGCAAGGTTGTAAAATGGGGAGGTTCAATTTTCGTGGGTTTTTCCACGGATAGGTTTTGATTCGATTTCGATTATGGGATTAGACTCTGGGATTAATTCTAAGACAATCAAGAGGCTTTTGGGTGATGGTCGGATTTCAGTCACCGGGAAATATTTGTTGAACAAATTGGATCGGAGTGTTTAGAATTTGATGTGGATCATTTCTTTCCAAAGGGGTACAAGCAAATTCTAACTCAATCATTTTAGATCTAGAAAACCATAAAATAGATTCAAATTGAAAACTCACTTGTTAAGGTTTCAAGTGAAGATTTCTTCTCTAAACTTGCTCAAAAACAAACCCCGAGTTGATTCTGAGTTTTCCCAAACTAAACGAAACAAGAAAGGAGAAAATTTGATCCCCAAGTAGCAGACCCAAGGACAAAAAGGACCTTAAATTTCTACACACATCTCAGATTGACATGAAATTAGTGTCAATAGAAATCTCTAGGAAAACGATGAATTTTGGTAGCCTTTTCACTCAAAACGGAATTCTAACAAAAGAGTTATGGTCAAAACACTATTTTTTAAAATTTTAGTCAAGAATGGAGGTGGGAGAGAAGATGAAAGAGATGAAGCTTAATTTTGTCCAAATTGTAAAGGGGAGTTCCATAAAGTGTGGAAGAGAAAAAATTAGTGGGAATATTTATTAAAAAAAATGTCATTCTTACTTTCCCAACATCTTCCCTTCCAAATTAACCCATATAAATTTACATTATCAATCTAATTACCCACTTACCAATTTAATTACTCCATTACAATAAATCATATTTTAAGTTAATAAAGAAATTATTTACATGGAGTTATAAAAAAAATTGGTACAACATAACATTATCAATAGTCATGGTGGACAGATGCGGCGATGGCAGTTTGGAGATGAACGTGAAAAATAAATAAACGAATCTTTGTCCACCATAATGAAGCCTTGATGGACAAAGAAAACAAAGAGAGAATCAAATCTTATCTCATAATAAAGTGGTGATAAAATATAAAATTATTATAAATCAACAATAAATCAAGGAAAATATCAAACTAGCCACTTTTAAGCCTCTCTATCAATATTTAGCCTCTTCAAAATTTAACCGTCTAGTCAAATGTCACTATCATGACATAATTTATTTCCCATTTTACCTTAAAAGCAAATATGTGTTGTACATCAGTACTATAGTTGATGGGACGGTACGTCAGGTACTGTAGCTATCCAATCAGATTTATATACTTTTTATTTTATTTTTTTATATTTATGTTTAATAGCGTGGTACATATTTTGTACTTCGTATCATATTTATATTATTAATGTACCGACAAATTTATTTTCATGACTTCGTATTTTCCTTTCTACATGGTGATATGAAACTGTAGAAATTAAAATAGAAACCCTTTGAAAGAACAAAGAGCGCCTAGATACAATCCTAAAACCCCAAGAACGAAAAGGTAAAACCTGTGGAAAAACAAGAAAAGATGATTATTCCAATGATCGAAGACCTTGAAACAAGAGAAATTGTTCTTATTTCAAGATTAAAACAATTCACAAACAAACTAGATCAAGGTTTGCTTGAATGTTCCTAAAACATACAACCTAAGAACAAGGCTACAAAACTAAGCAATATCGGCTAACCAAAAAAGCAATATGATTATCATATGAATTCTTAGTATTTAGGGTTACAAATGAGCCTTTAAATAGGCAAAAAAAACCCTAAAAACAACTAGTAAATTTGGATTACAAGGACAATAAAATCTACCCCAAAAATTGCCTATATGAAATGGTAGATTTTTAGGGAAAATCTTTTCTATATATATTCCTAATTCTTTCAAACCAAATAAACTGAAAAATAAATGACCTAAAAAATGTCATTTTGATCTTGGGAAACATTACACAAAACCATAAATGCATAAAATAAGAAAAAGACTCAGAAATGATTAGTTGTTCAAAAATAAAGAAAGTTTGCAACTTTCTCTTCAAGCTCCATTCTTTGAATATGATTGCACAACTTAATCAACCTCTTCTTCCAATTTCACATGCCGCAAGTTTAAGTGCTTTAAGTATTCTTCCTTAACCTCAATGATCCAATCTTCATTCATCTCCTTGAGTTTACTCATGTATGCTTGACAATGGATGTTCAAAGCTTGTTGCAACTTCTTGGACTTGGATCTTGTTATTGACCCTTGAACCATCATGAGCTTGTCTAGCTTGTCTTGTGCTTCATGGTTTATATCATCCTCTCCCTCTTGAAAAAGATTTGTCATCAAATCTTATTCATCACCTACATCAAAAGCACTTAAGTCAGAAACATTAAAAGAAGCACTCACATTAAACTCACTTGGAAGATCAATCTTGTAGGCATTGTCATTGATCCCTTTTAGCACTTAGAATGGACCATATCCTCTTGGATTAAGTTTTCATTTTATTTGTAATGGAAACCTCTCTTTTCTAAAGTGAACCCGTCTTGTTCAGCCTTTATTGATCCTTGAAGTTACTTTGTTGTTTTGCTTATCAATTCTCCCTCCAACCGCTTTATGTAGCTTTTGAATCCTGTCAACCTTAGTACTAGCATCAAAACTCACCAAATCAGTAGGTAACATAGGCAATAGATCAATAGGAGTATTTGGAATAAAACCATAAACAAGTTTAAAATGAGTGCATTTATTAGTACTATGGACAGCCCTATTATATTCAAACTCTATGAATGGCAAGCAATCTTCCCAAGTCTTATGGTTTTTATCAATTACAGCCCTAAGCAATGTAATCATAGTCCTATTGACAACCTTAGTTTGACCATCAGTTTAGGGGTGACAAGTAGTAGAGTACATTGTTAGGAATGGTGTCCTAGAACTTGTAATTATTTAATAATAATAATTTATAAAGAATAAATCAAATAAATAAACATAAGTTCTTTATATTATCTAGATTGATTCAATTAATGATATTAGGAATATATGGAAATATATAAATATCAAACATTCAAATAGTAAACCCTAAGTTACTCTTATGAAATCACGACTTAGTATGTGAGTCATACAAGAGGATTAAAGTCGAGATGAGTAACTTAAACGTGTCTCTGATAAACGGATAACGTTTGGGAACCTTATCCTGGTAACACTGTTGATAGCTTCGCATTTTGTTTATAGACAAATGATTGAATCCTGATCATTCATGTGGGAGACATGAAATGGAAGTATCATATGCAATGTTGATTGTATAAGACAGGACCACGATGTTCGTTCAAATTTCTCCTTAGTACCGTTTATGAGAAATAATCGAATATCAAACTAAGTTTATCAACTGTGATAGATCTCAATCCTGAGTGAAATGCGGACTCCTATTTGTGGAGTTATGTTCTTTGATTCACATGGTTGAGAGCGATCTGTAAGAACGCTCAATACACCTTCGTTTTGGGAACATGACTAGATAAGTAGCTGGGAACTCATTTTCACAAGATGGAATTCATAACTTTCCTATAAATTAACGGTATCGGTGCGATACCTAAATATTTTAGGAACTTTAGGAAACTCCCTTGATGTACGATTCGAGACATGAACAAGTGGCGCCACGACTTCTATTGATCACGAAGTATATTATCTCTAGTTCGACTAAAGATAATGTTCATTGGAGAATCAGCGGGAACACAAGGATAAAGCGGTAATTACAGGGGCAAAACGGTAAATTTATCCTTTGTAATTATGAGGGTTCCACGTGAAGGATTATATCACGAGATATAAATAAAGATAAACTAAATGGACATAACTCATCTATAGTGAGGGGAGTTCAGCTATGAATCTATAGTGGAATTATTCATAGTTAGATAATAAGTAATTAACCGATTATGAGTTAATCAATTAATTGACTAATTATTAAGCCCATGATCTATAGGTCCATCGGGTCCCTATGCTAGCCCAAATATCGTAGTCGCGAAATCAAGTAGAAGAAATGGAAATTTTAAGTAAAGTGAATTACTTAAAATAGGCAATATTAATTGTTTAAATATTGAGTATATTTAAACGGTAATTAATATAAACATTATTAATTGTTTAAATAATAAGTTTATTTAAACAGGAAATTAATAATGAAATATTATTAATTAGATATTATTAATTATTTAAATATTGAGTATATTTAAATGGTAATTAATAATTTGAAATTAATTAACAATTATTAATTGTTTAAATAATTATATTTAAACGGAAATTAATAATTAAAATTAATTAATTAATAATAAAATATTATCAAATAAAATTATTAATTAAATAATGAGTTTATTTAATGGAAATTAATAATTAAAATATTCATTATTAATTATTTAAATAATGAAAATTATTTAAATGGAAATTAATAATTAAATATAATTTGATAATATTTAGTCAGGAGAAAATATTAATATTATTAATTGTTTAAATAAAATATTTTATTTAAATGGTAATTAATAAATAAATTAATTAAGTTGGACTTATTAATTTAAGAGAGAATTTCTAGCCCAATTGGATTAATGAACCCAATTGGAATTGGCTAAAAATAATTAATTAAATAAATTAGAATTATTTATTAATTAATATATGCATTTTCGGCTATATATGTATTTTTGGGAAGAGATAATTGCTTGAATTATATCCTAAAATAATTACATAGATTTATTTACCCAAGATAAATAAAAATAAAGAAAATAAAATAATCTCCTATTTATCTATGGCATTTTCGAAATTGCAAGATAAAGGAAAGAGATAATCTTTATTCTTTTTGTATTTATCTCTATAGATTAATCCTAATGTGATTAGGATTCCTATTTTTCTATAAATAGGAGGGTTGGGTCATTCATAAATCACACAATTCAATTCCATAGAAAGTTGGAATTCTCTCTTCCTCCTCTCCCCCCTCATTGCCGATTTTCCCTTGTCATTATTGGGAAGAAAAATATTTTTTTCTTCTTCCCAATTTCTTCTTAAGTTCGATCCCACAATCGGATTTCGTTTGATCGATCGGGATATAGCATAGAAGATCCGGTGTTGCTGAGGATTTGATGCTGTAAAGAAACCTCCAACCGATTCTCCATTCATTACTCAATGTAAGTAAAACCGGTTTTAATTTTCGAAAATAAAGCATGAATCTACATGTTCTTCGTGTTTTTATCACAAATTGCATGATATTAATAGATCCTAAATTAAGTGTTAATTTGTGTTACTAAATAAATTCCGCTAATTTAGTAAATCATCCCTTCATACATTAATTTAGTCCCAAGCTTAACCCACAAAACCCTCCAAAAATGACTCAGGAACTTAACTTCCCCATCACTCACAATGCTTTGAGGAATGCCATGAAATTTAACAAGTTCTTTAAAGAACAAGTTAGCAATGTGTTTAGCATCATGAGTTTTAGTACATGCAATGAAATGAGCCATTTTGCTAAACCTATCAACAACAATAAAAATGCTTTCCTTTCCTTTTTTTGTTCTCAACAAGCGTAGCACAAAATCCATACAAACATCTAACCAAGGTGCTAAGGGAATAGGTAAAGGAGAATACAATCCATGTGGTTTAACCCTAGACTTGGTTGCCTTACATGTAATGCAATGAGATTACACTTGAACTACATCATGCTTCATCTTAGGCCAATAAAAATGGTCATGCAATATGTCATATGTCTTAGCTACCCCCAAAATTTCCCATTAAACCTCCACCATGAGCCTCTTTAGTCAAAAGCTCCCTAATAAAACATTTAGGAATATAAAGTTTACATTTCTAAAAAAGAATCATTACACATCACATAGTCATCAAAAGAAGTCCATCGGTCAATGGAAGCATAAATCTCTCCAAAATCATCATCAATTGCATAAAGTGTCTTAACATGCTCAAAACCTAAGAACTTAGTAAGAGATTTGAAAAGAGAATATCTTCTTGACAATGCATCAACCACAACATTATCCTTACCTTTCTTGTACTTGATAACATAAGAAAATGTTTCAATGAACTCTACCCATTTGGCATCTCTTTTGTTGAGCTTGTCTTGTCCTTTCAAATGCTTCAAGCTCTTATGATCCGTATGGATGACAAACTCTCTTGGCCATAGGTTTGCAATGCCCTCACCAATGAATACAACTCTTTATCATAAGTTGGATAATTCAATGAAGCTCCACTCAACTTTTCACTAAAGTACATCACTCACTTCTCATTTTACATAAAAACAGCCCCTATGCCTATGCTTCTTGCATCACATTCTATCTCAAAAGTCAAATCAAAGTTAGGCAAAACAAATAGTGGTGCATTACACAATTTATCCTTAAGAGTTTGAAAGGCACATTCTTTGGCTACTCCCCATGCAAACACAACATTATTTTTAACCAATTCATTTAAAGAAGAAGCAATGGTGCTAAAGTCTTTTATAAACCTCCTATAGAAACCAGCAAGCCCATGAAAGCTTCTCACTTCACTCACATTTGTTGGGGTTGGCCACTCTTGGATGGCTTTAATCTTTTCATCATCTACTTCTACCCCTTTATTAGACACAATGAATCCTAAGAACTTTATTCTTTCCATGCAAAAAGAACACTTTTTCAAATTAGCATACTACTTTTCTTTCCTAAGTGTTTCACAAACAACCCCTACATGCTCTACATATTCATGCAATGATCTAGAGTAAATGAGAATGTCATCAAAGTAAACTACCACAAATTTACCCAAAAAATCTCTAAGAACGTGATTCATTAACCTTATGAATGTGCTAGGTGCATTAGTTAATCAGAAAGGCATTACTAACCATTCATACAATTCAAACTTTGTTTTAAAAGCTGTTTTCCATTCAACCCCTAATTCCATTCTAATTTGATGGTAACCTAATTTTAAATCCATTTTAGTAAAGAGTGTGCAATCATGTAATTCATCAAACATGTCATCTAATTTAGGGATAGGATGTCTATACTTAACGATGATCTTAATAATGGCCCTAAAATCAACACACATACGCAAAGTACCATCCTTTTTAGGAACTAACAAAATAGGGATAGAGCAAGGAGAAAGACTTTCTCTTACATAACCTTTAGTAAGCAACTCCTCAACTTACTTGTGAATCTCATTTGCCTCAGTTGGATTTGATCTATAGGCTGGCCTATTTGGAATTGAAGCATCTGGAATGAAGTCAATCTTGTGTATAATACCTCGAATTGGTGGTAATTCATTGGGCATCTCCTCGGGAAAGACATCTCCATATTGTTGCAAAAGATCAACAAAGACACTACGCAAATCTTGGTTAAGTTGGTTAGTGATAAATCAAGATCCTTTGCACAAAAGTACAAGGATTGTTTGGTTTGAAATCAAAACTCTCTTAACCTCACTAGTTCTTGCAAACAAGCTTACTCTTTTCTTTTGCTCTTTTTTTCACTCTTTTGTTCACTCAAAGTATTTTTGTCTCTCCAATCTTTTGAATCACTCAATTTCTTTTTGTCACTCAATTCTTTTGACTCACTCAATTTTTTTTTCTCACTCTCAAGCTCTTTCCTTCTCTTTTCTAACATATATTGATCAATGTATACTTCGGAGCTAGTTAATGGTGTAAGTATGGTCTTTCTTCCATTCAATGTAAATGAGTACCTATTTAGATAACCATCATGGATTACTCTTCTATCATACTGCTAAGGCCTTCCAAGTAAGATATCCCTAGCATGCATTAGAACTACATCACACTCTACTTCATCCTTATACTTCCCAAGAGTCATAGAAATAAGAGTCTTTTTGTTCATTTTCAACTCTTCACAATCAGTAAGTAATTGTAGTTTGTATGGTTTTGGATGGGGTTTGGTCGTTAGGTTCAATCTAGTGACAAGGGTAGAACTCACTGCATTTGTGCAACTCCCACCATCTATAATAACACTACAAGGCACTCCATCTACATAACATCTAGTATAGAATAATTTCTCTCTTTGGTTTTGGTCATTCTCTTTCACTTGTGCACTAAGTACCCTCCTAGAGACTAGAGTAACTTTGTTTCCCTCCTCAAAACTCTCATCACTGTTCTCATCAAATTCCATAGTTTTATGTTCACTCTCATCATCCCCGGATATGTATTCCCCATTCTTAATAAACATGGTTCTTTTGTTTGGACAATCTTTCTTGACATGCCCTAACCCTTGACACTTCCAATATTTGATGTCCCTAGTTCTAGCTTCTTCTATTGTACCCTTACCTTTGAAAGAACTCTCACCCTCCCTCTTTTTATCAAACACATGTTTGTATTTTGGAAATTTGTCCCCTCGATTAAAATTGATGTTTTTGGTGTCTTTTCCCCAAGGTTGGCTAGAAGTGGGTTTGGAAGAAGTAGGTTTGTATGAATAGGGTTTAGAATAATACCTTGACTTAACATCTTCTTTCATGTGTGACTCAAATTTGATTGCAAGGTGTAACATTTCCTCTATGTCATAGCAAGAGTGAGCATCAACTTTGTGCCTCAATTCTCTATTCAAGCCTCCCATAAACCTTCCCATGATAGCTAATTCAGTTTCCTCGATTATAGCCCTTATCATCAAGATATCAAACTCCTTGTAATAGTCTTCTACACTTCTTGTGCTTTGATCAAACCTTTATAACTTGAACATTATATCTCTTTCATAAGTCGTTGGAATGAACCTCTTCCTCATCCTTCCTTTAAGCTCAATCCATGTTTCTATTTGTGGTTGCCTCTATTTTCAAAGCTTAGCTTTTAACTGAAGCCATCATATAGAAGCATAATTAGTAAATTTAGTAATGGCTCAAAGTACCTTCCTTTTTTCACTAAAGCTATTGCAATTAAATATATGCTTAGTTTGTGCCCCCCATTGCAAGTACTCCTCGAGATCAGTCTTGCATTAGAATGGTGGGATTTTAAACTTGATTCCATTTAAGTCTTCATCTCTAGCAAGAGGAACCTCCTTATTTGGCCTTTGAACCTCCTTATGGTGGGATTTTACTACTAGTGAGTACTATGTATACAAGGAAAGAATAAGAAGGATAATAAGCAAGAATAAACTTTCCTATAAGAGAAAATTTTGAATTAAGACCTTTCCTAAAGTAGTTTGAATCAAAAAATATGACTTTAATTAAGCAAGATATGCATGCATTCGAATATGGTACAAAATTGATACTTCCTAAAAACGGTTTTGGCTATTTATGGTAAGTTCTAGCTTTTTAGGAAACAACCAATTCTAGCACAATTCCTTTACAATTTTTGGATTCAAGATGCATAAATGATGAGTTTAAGATTAACTCTTCAAAACAATAAGAACACTAACCACTTTTTTCCAAAAACACAAACAAATCAAGCAAAAACATTTTTTTTACAAACGTTTTTTAATAACAAATAAACAAGACAGAAAGATAAAGGCTTTTGTAGTTGAGGATTTTCAGAGAATCGAATTGCAACTACATGAAAAATAACAAAAAAAAGTAGGTTAAATAAATAAATTCAAGAACTATAATTTTTTTTTTCTGGATTTTTCGATTAACAAAGAACAAGACAAGAAAATTTCAAATAACAAGAAAGCAAGTAAGATAGTAATCTTCCCTTGAGTCTAAGCTCTGATACCAGATGATATGAAACGCTAGAAATTGAAATAGAAACCCTTTGAAAGAACAAAGAACCGCTAGGTGAAAATCCTAATGCCCCAAGAACAAAAAAGTAAAACCCATGGAAAAACAAGAAATGAAGATTATTCCAATGATCTAAGACCTTGAAATAAGAGAACTTGTTCTTATTTCAAGATTGAAATAATTCACAAACAAACTAGATCAAGGTTTGCTTGAATGTTCCTAAAACATGCAACCTAAGAATAAGGCTACAAAACTAAGTAATTTCAGCTAAGCAAAAAGAAATATTACTATCATATGATTTCTGAGTATTTAGGGTTACAAATGAGCCTTTAAATAGTCAAAGTAAAACCCTAAAAATAGCTAGCAAATTTGGATTACAAAGAGAATAAAATCTGCCCAAAACTTAACTTATATGAAATGGCAAATTTTTAAGGAAAATCTTTCCTAGAGAATAACATCTTTCCTAATTCTTTCCAAGCAAATAAACTGAACATAAATGGCCTAAAACATGTTCTTTTGTCCATGGGAAACATTACAGAAAACCCTAAATGCATAAAATAAAGAAAAGACTCATAAATGATAAGTTATTCAAATAAGGAAAGTTTGCAACTCTTCAAGCTCCATCGTTCAATTCATAGAATTTGCAAAAAAAAAAAAAAAAAACTCTTCAAGCTCCATTCGTTGAATCCGATTGCACAACTTAATCAAACTCTTCTTCCAATTGAACATGCCACAAGTTGAAGTGCTTTAAATCTTCTTCCTTAACCTCAATGCTCCAATCTTCATTCATCTCCTTGAGTTTACTCATGTATGCTTAACAATGGATGTTCAAAGCTTGTTGCAACTTCTTGGACTTGGATCTATCATTGGCCCTTCAACCATCCTGAGCTTGTCTAGATTGTCTTGTGCTCCATGATTCATATCACATGGTAACTTAGATTTATAGACTTTTTATTATAATATCCATGTTTATTTTTCCCTGAAATTACTTCTAATTTCATCTCTTTCTATTTTTGAAATTATTTTTTCCTCTATCTCTATGCACATTTTAATTTATTGTTTCCTGAAATTACTCTCTTTCATTTTCCCTTGTACAACTTTTTTTTTATGTTACATATTACGTAACAATAGTTTTTTTAGTTTTTAGTTATATTATTTTCAGTTTTGAAATGTTTGCATGTTTTGATACCTTGAGTGATATGCGAATGTAATTATATCCTTTTATGACAAAATATTCGCAAAAAAAGAATGTTTAAATATACACAAAAATCAAAATATACTCTTAATATAGAAAAATGCACAATGATTTAATACACGCGCGGTATAAAATATACACGCAGTACACAATATACACTCAGTACAATATTCTTTTCTTCTCGACTGCACTTGCACCTCGTTCCACACCTCTCATTCTTTTCTTTGTGGGCACCTGTTTCGCCTTTGATCCGTATTTGAAAAAATACAAAATCAATATATATTTTATACAATGCTTAATGTACAAAATATACATAATCAGGATACATTACATTAAACTAAAATACAAAAAGACGACAATTTAGGCTAACATACATAATGTACATAACATATTTATTATGGACACATCACAGTAAAGTAAATAACAGAAAGGGCCTAATGTACATAAATGTACATGATAAAGAAACTAGGATGATATATACACTAATGTACATGATACAAACACTAATATACATAATGCACATAATATGTTTACCCTAGATACATCACAATACATTGCAAATTAGAAAGGTGACTATTTATCCTAACTTACATAATGAACAACATATACCTGAATCTGAACAGGTAGCAGAACAATAAACACAAGAAAAAAACAACCATAATAAGTTTATACATATTAGATCTTAATGTTGAAACCAAAACAAAAGATTTTTAATGATAAAAAGCAATTAAAAATGATTTTTTTTTTAGAAATAGAGGTGGAAACTCATAGAAAAAAGAAATGTACATAATGTACGTAGTATACATGCTATATTAACCTGCATTCGAAAATAAAAGTGTTAAAAAAATATACAAAACATACTAAATATACTTGATATCGCAGTACATTATAAGACAAAAAAATATGAATATTTAGCTTAACGTACATAATGCACAAAATATACTTAATCTAAGAACATGTACCAGTACGTATAGTAAAAAAATCTCTAGAAAAACATAGCATATTTCACAGAATAAGCTTTAATAAATACAATGAACAAATCATACATAAATAGGACACATCAAAGTACAATAAAACCCATAAAAATTCATAAGAAAATGAATAAAAACTCAAAAAATGGAGAAAAAATTAACAAAGAAAACTAAACCTTTCATCATATCTATATTTTTTAGTTTAGATATTCAAGATTTGTGTTAGATCTAAGATTTCATGAAGAAAACATGAATGAAAAGAAGGAATGTGTATGGAAGAAGAAAAATCACTCTTCTTTCTTAGATCCATGTGTTTTATGCCTCAGATCTTTAAAATTTGGCATTTTCAAGGACATCTGAAGGAAAAAATGGTTTAAAAAATTGGGTTTGGAAGAGTTTAAAATTTTGGAAAATGAGAGAGAGCTTGGATTTGGAAAAATAGGAAGAGAAAAAAATTAAGAGAGAGAAATTGTCACATTGGTTAAATGAGAGGGGGGATATGGATTTTTTCAAAAAGAAAAGTGATGTGATGGACGATTGGGAGGAGAGTATTTTAGTAGTTTTACCTTTTTTTTCTCCATTGGCAAGCTACTATTATTTTGGACAAGATGACTACCTAGTCTTATTTGATGTCATTACATGGCTATTGTTTTACATATCTCAATGAATAAAGAGATTAGTGAAATTGAAAAGAAAATTACCGAATCTAAGTTCAGAAAAATAAAACGAAAAGATGAGAGAGATTATGAGGAAACTAAATAAACTTAGAATAAGAAAAAAAGTAGTTATATATTTTGAAAATGACAGAGAGAATCTACTAAACTTGAGACATCTTCCTAGTCTACAAGAAAAAAAATGAGAAAATAAGAAAAGATGAATATTTGATTTAGGTTATTATTGAAATTTGACAAAGCAAACGCAAAATTTTAGCCCGCAAAAGAGATCATAAAAAGCTTTGGGCCTGGGATAAGGAAACCAAATGCGAACTTCACATTTCCTTGCCCATAGTAGTTGGCCTTGGAAGCTAATATTAATTACATGAGTTTTTCAAGAGAAAATATTTTCATTATTGAATGAAAGTTAGAAACAGTTATTCAAAATCTCATCACAGTAAATATATGGTGGTGATTGCTAGCAAAAATAAATAAATATTTATAGATATAGTATGTTAGAAAGTAATTAGAAATTTAGTATCATTTTTCTATAATTCTTATAAAGATGTCATTTTATTGGTTATGTCATTGAGTTATTTACTATAATTATTACCAATCAATATCTAACTGAATTATATATATCAATAATTTTTATGTGAAATAACTACTGCATATTATAATCAATTAGTCATTTATAATAATGAATCTATGGTATTTTTTTAATAAAGATAGATATCACGTTTATGAATAGTTGTTTAGAGCATTGTATTTATTAATAATTAAAAAAAATTATCCACTGAAATTTCCTTGATGTATAATTTTCTTGTATATTTTATTTTATTTTCTTATTTATATAGCTATAAATTCATTTTCTCAAAAAAAAATATTGACGTTTAAACAAAAATACATCAAATATAATTGAGCAATTTAGGCTTGTAGAATATTACTATTTTGTATTACAATTACCATTAAAAAATAGTTTAAAATTAACTTCCAAAACTGATTTTGAAATTTTTGAAAATAATAAAATTATTAAGTATTTAAATCACTATTTATTAATTTTGGTAAATTGCTAATAAAAATTGTGGGGAAGAGGGACTCTACTAATTTAGGAAAACAGAGTGCTGTTATGGGTATTGTTGAAAAAGAACTGATTTGGAATCTGTAAGAAACAAAGGGAAAAGTGGGCACATGGCTTTGGAATGGTGTGGTTCCCCAATTACGTCCCTTCCTTGTGAACCATTCATTATTGAAGTAATCAATGCGTCATTGACCTCTCTCAAGGGTCGTTTACCTATTTATTTTTAGCTTCTCGTAGCCCACTTGTTCCCCCCTTTCTTTGTCTCTCGTAGCCCATGTTTGGTACCAAAATTGACTTATGAGTTAAACATAAAACACGTCCCTACATTTTAGATTATTATTAAATGTAAAATGATTATAAATATTAGGGTAAAATACTTCTTTGGTCCTTGAGTTTTGAAGGTCATGTCTATTTGGTCCATGCGTTTTCAATTTGTATCTAAGTGGTCCCTGAGTTTTGAATGTTGTGTCTATTTGGTCCCTGCGTTTTCAATTTGTATCTAAGTGGTCCCTAAGTTTTGGATATTTGTGTCTATTTGGTCCCTAGATTTTCAAGAACTATTATAAATAAGATTAATTGGTCTTTAATTTAACGTATTCGTGAACTTCTTACCAGATTATTGATTTAACACTGACATAACATGTGTAATTGGTCAAAATACGAAAATATAATTAAATCTTTCATCAATCTAGGCCTAAAATTTGACATAATTTTTAATCTCCTGTCAGTATTTTGATCAATAAACATTTTATGTCACCGTTAAGTCGATATTATATTAATGAGTTAACAAATTAAGGAAGAATTAAACTTGTTTATAATAATCTAGGGACTATTTAGATAAAACTTGAAAACTCAGGGACCAAATAGACACAAATATTTAAAACTCAGGGACCAAATAGACACAAATTAAAACACAGGGACCAAATAGACACAATATCCGAAACTCAAGGACCACTTAGACACAAATTGAAAACGTAGGGACCAAATAGACATGATCTCTAAAACTCATGGACCAAATGGGTACTTTACCCTAAATATTAATATACTTTATAAAATAATGAATTATACCATTTTATTGATTAGTCTTAATAAAATTGAAATACTTATATATTCTATACTTGTCATGTGTTTCAATTTTATAAAATGTAATAAAAATATTTTATAAATAAGTATAATTTATAGAATAAACCATATTACTAAATAAGATATAAAATTTATTTTTTAAAAATGAGTTCTAATTTCTGAAGTTTATGTTTAATATTTAAAAGGATGAGTAATAAAACTTTAAATTTGTATAATGTAATGTTTACCATTTAATTTTATGGGTTTAATAAATCAATATGTATTGACAATTTAAAATTTAAGGATTCAATTCAACAAACTCTATGATTTTGAAACATCGTTTGTTTGTCGGTTTTGCGAAATGGGAAACGGCAAAATATAAGTGATACCCATTTGAAGGTTTCATACCGTAGGGAATGACATTTAATACAAAGGCACCATAGAAGTCAAGGAGATTGGTGGGTTTCATTCAAATGGCTTCTATTTTTTATTTTTTATTTTTTATTTAAAAAAAAAACTTTTGGCTTTTATTTTTTTAACATTTGTAGAATGAAACTATGATTTATATACACCACGATAATCTTGATCAATAATTAATAATACTTAATTTTGGACCTTTAGTATTAAAATTTTACTCAATTTAATTCTTAATGTTTTAAAATGTTTTAATTTTGTTCTTGTCATTAACATTTTTGAAGCTTTAAGGAAAAGTTCATGACTACTGACAAATGTATTTTTTTTTTTTAAATATCTAAAGTAGCCCATAAAAAATAAAAAAAAACTCTTACACATATAATTGAAAACTTCCAATATTTGCAAAAATTGTAGCCTAAAAAATTATTTACAAAAAAGTAAAAAAAAAAACTCAAATTCGCACACAATATTACAAAATTTCTTTTGAAAAAAAAAAAATATAATTGTTACTAGTTAGCGTAAATAATCACTAATTTCCACATAAGTAATCACTGATTCTGCGCATAGGTAATCACTAATTCACTATTTCAAATTATATTTCGTGCATGTAATAATTGATTACCTGATAAGTTATCACTGATTACCTCCAATTTATCACCGATTTCTTTGAATCACTTGAATGAGGGTTTTGAAAATACTGCTATATTTGCAAATACTTTTTAAAACTGCTAGATTTATAAATTTTGATGAAAATTCTTCTACCCAATAAAATTTCGCTAAAAAAAAATATACCAACACATAAAAAGTGTGTATCTATATATATGTGTGTGTATTTAAAAAAAAAAAAAAAAAACATTAGGGGCGGAATTGAAACTTTTGAATCATTGAGAATTAAATTGAAAATTTTGAGACATTAGAGATGAAATTGAAACATTTTATAAACATTAAGGACTAAATTGAAACTTTAAAAATATTAGAGACAAAATTGAAAAAATATACACATCAGAGACCAAAAGTTATATTTTACCCTTTTTAATTAATCAATTTGTATATATTATCATTAAAAACTTGAGTTTTGAAGCTTGTTTCTATATGGTCCCTTAGTTTTTAATTTGTGTCTATTTCATCTCAAGTTTTGAGAAATAGGCTTTTTGTCTATGAGTTTTCAATTTGTGTCTATTTATTTCTTTAGTTTTGAGAAAAAAATGGCTATTTGATCCATAAAAATAGTTTTTAAACTATCCATAAAGAATTTTTTCCACTATTAAATGGAAAATTAACATTAGGGATTAAATTGTGACCTATTTCTCAAAACTAGAGACAAATTGAAACTCCGACACCAAATCGCTCAAATATCAAAGGTCAGACATCAAAATATATCTTTACCCTAAATAATTTCACGAAAAAAAAAATCTACAGTAAATTAAACACATATATCTAGACATCTTATTCTCATACAAACCTCTAAACAAGTCTATCTCCACTAAATCCACACTCCTACCAAACGTTCCAAGTTGAAGATAACTTTTTTCTCCAACTTGCCTACTTTGGTTAGGGTTACACTACCCTAACCAGTGTTTGTGTTCCCAGATTCGAAACTCAATATAATGGGTTTATTAACCCCCTTTTAACGAACTTATTCATTTTTACAGTTTCAACATATTTTACGCTTAACAAACTCACTGTTTTGTGTAAATCAAACACAGTATTAATAACACTCTGTTTAATAACCCCTGCTTAACTACCCACTACTTAACCACCCAAACCTGAGAACCAAACAATTATATTTCTTCAAAACTTGGTTGAAGCATCATATTATTTGTAGAAAGGTTTCTTGCACAATTATGTCTCTAGTGTTAGGTTGTTGGAGCCAACTCAAAATATTTAATAATTTAAGCCCAAATTGAAAAGCCAAATAATTTTGTCAAGTTCTCTTACTTTAGATATAATCTCAATTTGAGATTTTGTTTTTTCCTTCCACCGTGGCTTAAAAGTAAGAAACCATGAAATTGAAAAGGAAAGCGGCGTCATGTGAGGCGGTGGAATTATATTATAAAATTGCAACGCTGTATGTCAATTTGGTGTGTAGCAAAGCGTGAGAATTCATCAAATAGGCGGTGTCTTCACTTTTATTCACCAAGGCAGTAGAGAATTGGTTTTTTTTTTTTTTTTTTTTTTTGGGCGGTTCTTTATTGAGAAAAAATATAGTGTTTGTTATTATAATTTTTCACTTCATAGTAGAACCTATAAATGTACAAAAGACGAGACGTACCAATGGAGAACATATATAAATTTCTAGTATCATTTTTCTTTTGTTTGTTACTTATTGTTTGTGTTGCTATTTATTCTTCTTGATTTAGGGAGTTTTAGAGATTTACAAACCCTTCAAATTCTCAACATCATAAATACCAAATTTTTCCTATTAATATGACTCAAATTTCTATGAAAATTAGGTAGAAGAAAAGAGAGATCTCATGATTGGAGAATTGCAAGATGATAAGAAATTTTAAAAATTGACAATGACAATAAGGATAACTGTTACACTTAGAATGTCTGATTGAAGAAAAAAATACAAACTCAAAAAAATTAATGAGAAAAAACAAAGTTTCTGATCATAAACGATTCTCTGTTTCTTCATCTTTGTGTGGTGACCAAGGAAAAAAAAAGCTTCTATTTTGTTTCTCAACCAGATTTCTGTGGTAATTTGATCATATTTAACATTTTCCATTCTTTCTTTATCATTTTAATCTCCTAACACTTAATCCTTCGACTCCTCTGCGTGCAACTGTAGCCTTTCACCGGTTTCTTATTTACACGAACCGTGAAGGTCGAGACAATGTTACTAGCTCATTGTACACGGCATAACTTCTTCAATTTGTAGTTTTTGTTGTTGTTTTGATGAAAGCCGTCCTACTAATACATCCAACGCTTCCTTCATCCACCAATGCTGACAAACCTCCCGAGCTTCGTGAGCACTCATCTATAAGCAATAGAATCAAGATCCAATGAATTTCAGATTATAAAAGTAAACGCTAACATAGATGAGATTCAACAGAGAATATGATAGTGGGGGGAGGCTAAAATTGAGTAGTAAATGGAGGAATTTGTTGTAATTACCCATATTCTTTGACGGAAATTCTTCTCGGGCCAATAGTCGAGTTGCTCCTTAACAAGTAAAGGAAACATGTATCCTTCATAGAAAGTATCATAAGTTTTGCTCTTGAAACTCCAACTGCCCAATTCACTCTGCATAGACAGATTGCAAGAATGTCAATCTCCAAACCAACCAAGAAGAGGGGAGGAAGAGGCTGTTTGATGTTGACCTCTTTCGGGTTCAATAAAAAAAAGAAATTTGGTAACCGTCCTAATAATTAAGGTCAAGTCTAGAAGGAAGCTTCTTCTAGATCTAGAAAACCTTTCAAAAGTCAACATAAATAACTCGAGAGAAAACTTCTGTTTTCTGTACTCTCACACCAGAATTGCTTTCGTTTTCATGTTCTAAATCAAACTGTTTTGCCCGCCAAACGCACACGCTCATAAAGACTAATCATGCTAAATTTTCTTATAGTTAATCTTAAAGATCAAAACTTGAAAGAACCACATAGAAATCGCATTCCTTTCCGGAAAAAACTCGAAAAAAATCATTAAAAAATAAACAATACCTGGACAATTCCCCGTACACCTGCTTCCTCAAGAGTCTCCCTAGAAGCAGCCTCAGTAATAGATTCATCAGTTTCCCAACCTCCCTATAATTTAAATTGAAGGATTTTGAATTATTAGTTACTAAAAAGAAACAATCACAATCAACCATATTTACACAGAGGTGCGCACGAGCTGGCCCGGACGGATATAATAAAAAATGCCGTCTTCACTAAACAACAATTTGGGGGGAAAAATATACCTTTGGAAACAACATGCCTTTCCCTTTCTGTGAGCTGATAACAAGAACTTCCAATTCCTCAATATTCTCCAACCCACTTTTCTTAATCGTCTTATATCTATAAGGAATGCACCTGTAAAATTTCATAAAAAAACAGAGAAATTTTCAGTGGGGGATTCATAATTCAAGAAACCCAGAAAGATTTGAATTGAATTTTCTTTTAACATTAAAAAAAATTGTAGCCCATCAATTTATTAAAAGGGACCCATAAGAAAGATGAATGGTACAAAACAAAACCAATCCAAACGATAGGAATACGATCAGTCTTCCTTTCAAGTCGATCAATCATGTAACTCTAGTCTTATCCAAACGTAACATTCATCAATTCAAAATTTATTTCTTTCTTTTAAACAAAAATAAATAAATTGCGCAAAAAAAAGAAAAAGACTAATTGCCATGGATTTTGAAGAGAGAGAGAGAAAGAGACAAACCCAACGACTTGTCGGCGACCCCTGATATCATAACGCTGTAAATGTCTTCCAGTACGAGAAACCAAAGAAACCATGTTGTCTTTTGATACCAAAGCAGCAGCCATATTCTTATGTTTTTTTTTCCAGAAATTGTTAAGAGAGAGAGAGAGAAACAGGCAAAAATGAAAAGGAATGGAACAAATATAAACTTTCCCAAAAGAGAAATAGGAAATTGGACAGGTTTAGAATAGAACCAGAGATAGTAAAGAGATTTGTGAAGAGAGAGAGAGAGGCTTATTAACGAGTGTTTTGTATTCAAATTTAGTGGACATAGAAGCGTTGAGAACCAAGATACCCCCATTATATAATAGAGAAAGCTAAAGGGCCTACGTGTCGCTGACTCACCCATTTCTTTTTTCTTTATGGTTACAAAAGTTTTTAACCAAAAGGAATAGAAACTTTGGGACTTTTCCATCCTTCGTAATGAAGGTAATACCTCTTTAAGAATGAAGTATTTTACCCACTTAAACCTATTTATATTCCAGCACTTTAACCCCCGTTTGGTTTGGGGTAATCTGGCATCTAATTTCATTGTTTGTTTGGGGTTTATTTAAAAATATATGGGTAATCTAAGATTTTTGGCATCTATATTTTCCCAAATATTTGGCTATTCGATTACCTTTGAATTTAGGTGCTTTCATGATTCCCATGAGAAGGTAATCTTCTTTTTTACAATTTTAACCCTATTTAATTATAAAAAGTTGTTAAAAAAAGGGGCTCTTGCGAAAATAGCAAAAATAGGTTCAATATTTGTAAAAATAGCAGGAAAAAAACATATTTGCAAAAATAGCAGAAAAATTTAATTCACATCTAAAAAATTACAAAATTGCCACTAGTAATCAGTGATTAGTAATCACTGATTATTGATATCCTGATATTTTGTGCAGTAATCACTGATTACACATCGATTATTTTATAAGTTATCACTGATATCTCTGATAACATGAATGAGGGTTTTTAAAAATCTGCTATATTTGCAAATACTTTTTAAAACTGCTATATTTATAAATATTGCTAAAAATTCTGCTACCCAATGAAATTTTCCTTAAAAAAATTAGGAATATAACCTAAACTGACGTTTTCATTTCTTCTTCATAATTTTGTGGTTTCTCCAATTTCCTATATGTATTATTAATTAATCATCTCTCTTTTTATATAATAGGTTTGATCAAAATCATTATCAATAAGTTGGTTTTTTTTTTTTTTTTTTTTTTTTTGCGGTTCATTTTGCTACATTTGATACAAAAAATTTCTACTATGTTTTAATTTTATGATATTTTGATTTCTTCTTCATACATTTGATAGACCCCAAAGTCCTTTGAGATAAACCTTATTATTATTGAAATTGCAAGGTTTTATTTTTAAATCTCTTTTTATAGATTTGTGGATAAATTTTGTAACATATTTTTGTAAATTAATTATTGTGTGAAATTTAATTAGTTCAAATTACCATGGATCCTCATATTATTATTAAGTTAAACAAACAAGGTAATCTAAGATTTCCAGTAATGAAATACTCTGGCATCAAATCCCTAGGTATTAGATAACTAGTGGTATCTTAAATTATAGCGAACCAAACGTAGGCTAAGTACTTTATTATTTCATTTTCTTTAATAAATCTGATGCATTTATTATCTTAATTAATGTGCTGGCTGGATGTCTCTTCATCTTCTACAGATCCATCATTGTTTTTTTTTTTCTAAATTTTTAATTCCTCTCCTTAATTTATTCATTGCTTCCTTTCCTCTATCTAAGTAATTATTACATTTTTGGTTTACTTATTTTTCTCTTGCTTTTCTTATGCGCTCATTATTTCCAGATTTACTTTGATTTTCTTTCCTCTCATCAACACAGATTCATTTCCTGATTTTACTCCACTTTTCCTTTTTTTTGGTCCTTTTTTTCACTGTGTTGATCTTACTTCAACGTGTTTTTTTCAAGAATGGAGTTGTTTGCATTGAACATTAAACATGGTGGTGTTTGAGAAGACTTGAGAAAATATGTAGACTTTTCTTAAACCCCCATATACTTCCCATGTTTCTTTGACTTCAAAAATTTTACAAAATGCATAAAAGATAAGATTGTTGTTCTTCACGGTGCAGAAATATAGCGAATGTTTATTGAGATTATGACTGCTATGAACGTTGATAAATACATATCGTTTGTTGGAGACAACGATTGTATATTTTGATTGTGTTTTATGAATATGGATCCAGTCAATTTTGTAGTTATTTTTTTAGTACATAACGGCACCCATTCCCGATCTAGACATTCAAAATAGCAACAATGTTGCGGTAGATTCTGAAAATACATTACATGGCGTACCAGGAGTACTCGATGTACATATGAATAATCTTTACATTCAAGATGAATCTGATTCTGAAGTACTGTTTGATCTCAACATACATGACGTACCATTAGTAGAGGATATACAGAAAGATGACCAATGTTTTTAAAGAGGGGAGCTTACACCAAACCATAATACGGACAGGGATGAATATGTCAAACTGTCTGAACATGATATGTATAATATTCACAATGTACCATATAAACCAGCTATGGAATTTCATAAAGATGACCATTGTTTTTAAAGAGAGGAGCCTACACGACACCATAACCCGAATGGCGATGAATTTGTCGACCTTCTACAACATGATACTTCTAATATTTGTAATGTGCCACACATACAAGTTATGGAAGTACCTTATCAAATGCATGTATAGATTTTAGATGGCATGTACATTCCCGACATGATTAGTTATATCGAAAGACTTGACATACACGATTATCGATGGAATTTCAATATCTATATTGAAGATATATACATAGCTAAGCGTTTGTTGAGATTGGCAGTTAAAGTACTGTTGGTTAAGAATAATTTCCAATTTTTCATTCTTCGTTCTGTTGAAAATATAATGTATTTTACTTGCTTAAGGGATGATTGCAACTTTGATTTTCGTGCATTGAGGTACAAAAATTCTAAAGCATTCCAGATTCATACATTTACTGAAGTTCATACTTGTTTCGTTGATTATGTCCGGAATGATCATTGTAATGCTTCATTTGAGATGGTGGCTAAATTTATTGAAGAAATTTAGTGGGAAGTTTTTGAAGCCTTACGATATAATGAATAAGATGAACTCTGACTATGGCATTTCTATCGGTTATCTCAGGGTATTAAATGCTAGAGAAATACTCATCAACGTTATTCGTGGAAGCCTAAGGCTTCTTTTATCCATCTATCGAAGTTCTGTCGCCTTATTCTGGAAAACAATTTTGATATTTTTTTTCGTACTCATAGTACATTCAGTATATTATCACTCACCATACTAATATTACAACACTTTCTTTTCTTGCAGGTTCCCTTTTTCTTAACGAGCATGATGAAGAGTTCAGATTTAAATATTTTTTCATGGCTCTTGAAGTATGTACCTTAGGTTTTAACTTTTGAAGACCTATCATATCTATCAATGAGACATTTTTAAAGAATAAATACGGTGAGGTAATGCTTGCAACTGTTTGTATGGATGCTAAAAACTAGATTCTCCCTTTAGCCATTTCGATTGTTGATTCAGAGAATGATTTGTCCTGGGTATGGTTCATGAATATGTTGAAGACTGCCTTGGGAAATAATATACCGTATCTCGCAATTATTTCTGATAGACATGGTAGTATAAAGAAAGTCATAGAAAAGGTCGTCCCTCTTGCACATTACAAATTATGTGCTTATCATTGTGAAGAATCGTTTCAAGAAGAAGGGGCAAAGTGACATCTTCATGCATGCTGCATATGCATATACTATAGATGACTTTCAATATTGTTCAAGTGAGATGTACAACATCATGACAATCAATATTCTGAGAGTTTTAATAATGCAATAACGTCTTTCGGTGATTTTTCTCTTATTTCATTGATGAAGGAAGTTCTTTTGAAATTGCAGTCTTGGTTTCACGAACGTAGATGTGCTGCTTCATCCAATATTCATAAGCTTTCATCATGGGTTGAGATGGAACTCCACAAACGCATCAAGATGGGGAGTTTTTTCAAGGTCTTAATATTTATTTTTTAATATTTGGTATTTTTAATATACATAATATACTTTCTATATATGTTGATAGGTGTAGACCTCTAACGATGCAAATTTTATGGTTAGTAATGAACAAAAACAATTTCTTTATCAATATAACAACAAATTTGTTCTTGTCATCAATGGCAACTTCTACTCGATTTAGCAGTGTTAATAGTCCTAGATGACTTAGTTGAAGTTTCATTGAATCCTACAAGTTCTTATGCGTTCGGAGTCAGGTCCGATTCTTTCAATCTCATGCCTCAGAAGCCCGACATGTACATTATGTTGATTGAGGATCGATCAAGATTTTGTTGACTGTATGAGTCTCTATTCATAGTGAGATAATCATTTCATTATTATGAGGAAGGTGAACATCTTTTAGGTCTCTTCGGGAATACCAAATGAGGTCTTCATACAGGAAGTCGACTTGGTAGATCAAGAGCCTAGCTTCTCTTTATACCTCTTATGGGCATTGATAGACTCCCTAGTGTAGGGAATCGATCTGATCTCTTCCTCGTCTTGTGTGTCCACCGAGGATGCAAACCTTTTATTATATTTATCCTCTCGATTCTCATTTCCCCTAGGCAAACTTAATTCACAAATTTGGTTGATTTCTGGAGCTAGGATTCTGCAGTTGTAACGACCCGATTTCCGTTAAATTTCATAATTTCAAAGTCACAGTGGAAGACTTGGTTTTTTTTTTTAAAAAAAAGGGCATGGGTTCGTTTAAAAATCGGGTTATCTAAAACCTGTTTACATTGACCCAATTCAGATAAAGCAATAAACATGGAATGCGCATTCTAGATTATGATTAAACTTCTAAAAGAAAGCTTTAAAACCTTAAGACATTTACAAATTTTAAACAAATGCTCTTCCGAGCTCAAAACCACAAACTAAGATAGGATGATAATATGTTTACAAGAATTTCAAGAATGCTAAACCAAAATGATTTGTGTTCCTGTTCATCCATCAGCTCGACATGTCATACAGCGCCACCTCCTCTACCACGTCCCTTGCGATGAGATTTACCTAAAAAATTGTAAGTGTAGCAACATTAGCATAAATCGCTAGTGAGAGTAAAATGAAAGCAAGTAATCCTATGAACCAAATTCCATACCGGAAATTGTGTCCAAAGGCCTAAATTACTCTTTACTACCCATTCGACACTTCCAATTTCCACACAATCGCACAATTATAATGTAATTTCCCATAAATAGACTTTCAATCATGTGAAGTAATGAAATAGAGACTTAAAGTAAAAGTACTAACTATTACTAAGTCTTTCTAACAATTCTAATGAATATAAATAATTGTATCCCAACCTTTCTTTGTTAACATACAAGTTTCATCGTAACGTGTTACCGTATGGATCAACATCAACATACTACCACGTACGGTCTTACCATATCACAAGTCATCGTAACGTGTTACCATATGGATCAACATCAACATACTACCACGTACAGTCTTACCATATCACATGTCATCGTAACGTGTTACCGTATGTATCAACATCAACATACTACCACGTACGGTCTTACCATAACACAAATCATAAAGTTCCCTAGTAAGTTAGTTAATTTAAATTAAAACTCTACTAAGCTACTAAATAACATAAAACACTTTAAGTTACACGAGTTATCTCTCAAGTGTAACTTCTAAGCTACTTTGACTCCCAAACCACTCAAAGTACCTTAAACTTCCATTTTCATCTAAACTTCCAATTTCATCTAACTCTTTAAATTCATCTTACAAGACTTCCAAACACACTCAATCTTGCTTTTCCTTCCAAAATAACTAAAACTCCAAGGTCACTCCACTCACTTCCGAGTTTAAAGTCACCAACCAAAGTTTTAACTTCTAGAAGTTAGTTTTTACCACTTAACCTCGATAAACAATATCGTAACGAAACTTAATTCATAACATTACTGACTTCCATTTTAAACTCACCTTGTATTTGTAGTCAAGATTCCCAAAGAATCGAGATCAAATCCACACGAGCAATCACAATCGTACAAATCAATTACACCTAATAATCATTAATTAACCGAAAATCGAGCAAACGACATCTAAACGCATAAAACGATTAAAAACCCGGAAATATACCCTAGGCATGCTCTCGGCCCTACAAGGGCAAAAGGCTCGGGATCTTTTTCCGGCTTTTATGTACTTTATAGGCGTTTTGGGTTGGATTCAAGTACTTTGGAGGTTCATAATATTAATGGGTATCCGTAATTTAGGGTTTTGCACATTAATCGATTTCTAAAAAATTAAGTAAAATACAAAATAATAACAAACTAAACACCCTAGCCATGACCAAGTGAGAGAAAAACAAACAGAACGAGTTTTCAAGTCAAACTCGGTTTTAGGGTTAGGGAAAGTTTCTAAAATTTCCTAAAACGACTTCCTCGATAGAAATCTTTGTGTTTCTCGGCAAGAAATCGAGGATTTCAATCTTGGACTCCATTAAAACACTATTCAAAGCTAAATTTAGAAATTTTGTCATACCTTGAGGCTTTTAGAAAACGGATGAAAACCTCGATTGATAGGTTAGAAATGATCCTCGGGCCGATGGCTTTTCAACGCAACTGAAGTTACGTCGATCCACCAAGAAACGAAGAAAAGCCAAAGAGGGAGAGATGAGAGATGGAGGTTTCGGCCCTATGGATGAAGAAGAGAAAAAGATGAGTGAAAGATTTGACCAAAGTTGACTTATTTAAAGAAAGAGAAGATGAATACTAAAAATGGATAAGTTTTACGAAATCGGGAAATGACGATTATGTCCTTTTTAAATGGTTTATTTATAAAACGAAACCCGAAGATCTTAAATTGATCAAAAGGTGATTAATAATTATTAATTGACCCGTTAATAATTATTAATACAACCGAAACTAATATAAAGTGATAAAAGGATTAAAAAGGTTTTCGAACGAAAATAACTACTAAGTTTAAACTAACCTTAAATATTTTAATTAAATCAAAATAAATAATAATAATAAATTACCTCAAAAGTAATGGGACGTTACAGCAGTCATTGGTTCTATGTTTATCCATCTTGTGCAATTTACAATATATTTCTTCCTCTTTCGACTGTTGATCATATCTCAGCTTTTTTCTCTCTTGGGGCATTCCTTCTTCGAAAAGAGTTTCCTGCTGCTTGCGCTTATGCAATTCACTCCGGAATTTCCTTGTGCAAGTCCTTTACTCTGCCCCAAACCGATTTTCTTTTGGGCTATTTTTTCTTCTCGTCTCTCTACCTTTCAAATTGTCTTTTCTCTTCCCTATTATTTTCCTCTTTTCCTCCATGTTTTTTATTTTTTCAATCCTTCTTTTCATAACTCTCGAGCCACTCTCTCGGATTCTTTTTGTGAAATTTTTGGTACAGTACATTCGAGCGCTTCTTTCATGGTCATAGGTCTCCTTTTGTTAAAGAACATCCAAAATGGGTGGTTCATATGTATTGCGTGCGAGAATGCAGTGGCTGACTCTACGTCATTACAATCCGGACCTCCAACTTAACCTTTCAGAATTTTAGGATGAAGTATTTTAAGGTCTGTCCTTCCCCCATCAGAACGTTATACATGCCGTAGTTTATCTTTGCGAATTTGTGACTGATGCTATACTCACTTAGGAAAGCTGAGGTCAAATTTGAGAAGGATTCAATCGATCTCTTAGTTAGAAATTGCGTCGAAGTTTGTAATCAACACGCACATTGACTCCATCATGTTCATGAAATGTGATATGTTTTCCATCGGGTCCCCAGTCCCATCGTACATTTCAAACTTCGGTAGTATGAAATTTCAGGGTTGCTAAACCAATAGGATTTCTTTCACGAATGGGGAATCTTCTGGTTCTCGGATGTGAATTGTAGGTTTCTATTCTTTTCTGAGAGCCTTCTCATCATATTCTCTTCAATGATTTTATGTATTTTTGGGTACTCAGAGTACTTCTTAGCATACGACCCCGCCCATTTGAGTTTGAGTTCTGCTAGGAATTTTCATCTCCCTCCCCATTGTGCTTCTCACAAGGCGTTTTGCTCCGGGTCTTTTGATATGGGTCAGATTCGTTAGGGACGAAACCTCACCTACTTGGGCCCTTCTTATCAAAAGGTGAATTGCACAAGGACACATTCTCTCCTCGCCGTCGGGCGGTTAGCTTGGTCCTCAATTCAGTTTTTGACAGTCAAGTTCTCTTTTTCCTTTTTGATCGTGGTGGCCTTCTGATGCTGTCACCTTGCTTATGACCCTTTTGGGTCCCTTTGCCGGCATTAGGCATGAAAGGTCCTCACTCATCTCTGTCATTGGCTTTTGAGTTCTTAACGTTCCACGGAAGCATCTTATTGTCCTCGTTTTTCCATCCAAATAAAGCTTTGGCTTTCCTCATTTCATCCAACATCGTCTTGTTAAGTTCTATCAGTTCCCTGTATTCTGTAGTCAAAATAATCACAGTCTGTGATATGGCTTCCACATTTTCATTTCGACCTTCATCGTCTCCATCTCGAAGATTCTATGATACCTCGTCATCCTGAGCTCCTTAGTCTGCTAGTCTCATTGTCAGCAAGTTTTTCATTCTCAGGTTGTGGGCTTACCGTGTGAGTATCAAGAGTTTACTGAAAACTGCTTGATGAACATGGGGCGTGACAACACGTGCTTGGTTTTCTGCGATTCTCGTTATCTGAAATTGATAGAAATGATGGTTAGAAAAGTACTGGTGTGGTACTGGTCAAGGACCCTCCCCGATCAAGTTAGCATTTAGAAAAGTGGATAAAGAGTTGCAAGAATTAGGTCTTAGTTTATGTGGAAATACCTGATTTGATAGGTTAGTTTTCCTAATATACTCCTTTCCAATCGATCTGTCGTGGGTCATCTTGTTTGTGCTAGTCGGAACTAGGATTTATTGGGCCTCAGATCGACCTAGATTTGGTCAGTCTACTTCCGCTTTGAGTTTCTTCGGGCCTAGGCTCTTTGGGAGCTGATCCAACTTACTTGGTCCATAGATGGGTGATTTTTACCCTCTACAAGTTTTATTAAATGTAAATAAATTATGGTGGGTTGCAGTAGTTTCGGAATTTTGAGTAATTAATTTAATTAATTAGACTATCTATCATTTTTATAAATATATTAAACTTAACTATTTAATTACATTTATATTATACTTTTCGTATAATAATAAATAAATGAATGAATTTTCCAATTCATGATACACTATTTCAGAAAATGATATACGTTCTATATCACGATTTAACAATCTTGAATCTATCACTGATTTCACTTATTCACATGAATTTGGGTTTTTAAAAACCTGCTATATTTGCAAATACTTTTTAAAAGTGCTATATTTATAAATATTGTAGAAAGTTCTGCTACCCAATGAAATTTTCCTAATAAATAATTACTAATAATTATAAATGTAAAAATCAGAAATTAATATTATATTTTTATAAAATAATAGATTTATATAGATAATAATATTAAATATCGATAAATATGATTTATCAATAAGGAAGACAATAAATATAATGGATTCAATGGATTTTTATTCAAATTATTGATTAAATAAATAAATATTTATTTGATAAATAATAGGTAAAAATCGACAATATCATATATTTTTTGGGAATAATTATCTAAATTATTTTATCTAAAATAAATACATAATTGTATAAGTATCAAATACAATTTAAATAAAGGAAAAAAAAAATTAAGTTTTTCCTATTGATTTTATATTGATAAAATAGGCACGCATAAGATAAAAGGAAATAAATTTTCATTTTTATTTGGATTTATCATGTATTTATCTATTCTTAATCTCCCAATTAAATTAGGAGAAGTATTTTACCTATAAATACAAGGTCTTGGTTTATTATTCTACACACCAATCTACAAAACAAAGTTTGATAGAATTTTCTTTCTTCTCTCACCTATTTGACAATTTTTTTAGTATCATTGGGAAGAAAAATCTTTTTCTTTTCTTAACCAAATTTCTTATAGTACAATCCCACCGTCGGGTTTCATTAGCGTTCATGGAAATAGTCTAAAAGAATCGTTGATAAAGGAACCCTCTAACCAATTCTCCACTAAACTACTTAATGTAAGTAATTTATTGTGTTTTTCAAAATTTGTGATCAAATTGAACAAGTATGCATGATATTAATGAGAATCGTTTAATTCCATGTTAATTAATTACTAATTTAGTTAGACTTCCACTGCGTTAAGTTGTAAAATCCTTCAGTATCTTCCTCCCTTTTGACTTTTTCCACCTACATAATTCTCTTTTTAATAATTAATTTGAAAAATTTTAAATAAATAATGTATTTAATTTTATATGGGCGAAAATAATATTTATTATTTATTATTTGATCTCATCCAAATTCAAAACTTTTGGAGTGCCAAAATCCCACATTGGTTAAGAGAGGGGATGATCATAGGTATATAAGCGAGGGGGCACATCTTCATTCGTATGAGGTCTTTTAGATGAAATAAAAAGTAAAGTCATGCGAGCCTACGCCCAAAGTTGACAATAACATACAATATAGGGATTGTGGAGGTCTATGTCCTTAACAAATGGTATCAGAGCCTTGTGCTTATGAAGCTCATCTTGTTCATTTTGTCCAAATTCAGGAATTTGCCTTAAGTAGCCGTGTTCTTGAAGTAATCGCGATCTTGAAGAAGTGAAACAATGTCAAACTAATTTGAGTTTGAAAATTTGAATGGAAAAAAAGATTTCATAATGTGGAGAGGAAAGATTAGAGCTTTTCTTGTCCTGTAAAGTGTTCAAGGATCTTGATGATCCAAAGTTGCTACCTTTAACAATTACTCAGGAACAAAGGAAAAATATGTAATGAACTGAAGAATGTGAGATCTAAATCTATCACGTAGGGGAAAGTAATTGGTTTATTAATTAACTTTTAATTAAATAAGGTCATCATTAATATCATGCAAAAGTAATAAATTCTTTTACACTATGACCTGATTGAAAGCAAAAATAACTTTTGGGAATCAATCTGAAAGAAAAAAACAAGAAAAAAATTTCGTCTTATTTTATCACCACATAAAATTGGCAAAGGCCTCTTTTGAGAGGGAGAGAATTTTTACTTTTCAAAAATAAAGTGAGGAGCGAAAAATATGAACCCCAATAGTTATATTTATAAGAGAATAAGATATATTAATCTAATTGTGATAAAACTCAAAATTGCAGCTGGATGAAATTACCATTTTACCCCGTAATTATCTTTTGTATACTTGTGTACTTGGTGGTTCTCTAATGAACAACTTCTAAGTCCAACTATAGGAAAATACTTCCATGATCAGTGACGTCTTTTTGTTCAAGTATCGAATCACAACAACAAGCGAGTTACCTAAAGTTCCTAAAATAGTGAAGTATCACACAAACTGAGTCATAGTAGGAAAGTTGTGAATTCCAACTCATGTAGAAACCCAGCCACTCATTTTGTTATGTCCCCAAAACAGTAGTGCATTGAGCATATCAACAGATCATTCTCAACCATGTGAATCAAAAGACAACTCCACAAGTAGGAGTTCATAACACACTAGGATTAATATCTATCACACTTGATAATCTAAGTGGTGTTTTGATCATTTTCTATAAATGGTACTATATAAAGAATTGATAAGTATCGTGGTCGAGTTTAGTACAATCAATATTGTACATGATACCTTCACTTAATGTCTCATATGAATAATTCAGATAAGATCATTTGTAATAAGTATAAACAAACGATATCAATAATGTTGACAAGATAATGTTCCCCAACCTTATATATCTATTTATTGTAGACTATTTGAATTGCTATCTTAACTAAATCATCTTAAGTAATTTGAATGCAATATATCGAATATAAGGCAATGCACAAATTCACTTAGAAGAATATTATTTTATTCATATTAATTTTTTCAAACTAAATAATATTTATATATAAAATTAAAAGATCTAGGGCATTAATCACAACATAAACTGCTTATAGCATAATAATCATATATCTAATTGATAATATGTTACACCAATTGAATCAAGAAGAGACAACCATGAAAGTTTAGAACAAGAAGCATTGTACCTAACCAAGACCCTTACTAACAAGATTTTCCTGAAAGATAAGTTTTTCAGTTTCAAAATGAATGTCTCGAAGGATTTAGAGGAAAATCTTGATGAATTCAACAACATTACCTCTCAATTGGCCAATTTTGGTGAAAAGTTTGATTTTGAAAGCTAGGCCATCATTGTGTTACATGCTTTACCTGAGTCTTTCAAGAAGATCAAGGCAACAATTCAATATCGAAGGAATGTCTAAAACATAGAGATGGTCCTGGAAATCTTATAAGATCAAGACATATTGAGACAAATAATGAAAAAGGAGAATCAAATGTGATGTGATGTTTGCTAGAGCTTAAAGAAGAAAAGAAAGATTGGAATCATAATGTAAAAGGCAAGAACTATAGATCAATACTTTTGTGATCAATATAAGATGTAAGGTACCACTTATTCAAGCACTATTATAATAGAAAAATTATTAATTCCATCCTGTATGTCACAACTCTTTGTATTGTCATATCCCCAAAAAAGGAGTCATAATGAGTGTATCAATGGATGACTCTAAGCTATGTATATAAAAGGACACAACTCTAGAAGTAGGAGATCATAACACCCTTAGGTTTAAGATCTATCATAATTGATAATCTGATTGATGTTATGATCATTTTATTCAAATAATATTATTAAAGAATCGATAAAATATCGTTGTCCAATCTTGTACAATCAGTATTATACTATATACCTCTATTCAAATGTCTTTGACATGAATGATCAGGATATGATAATTTGTAATCAATATAAAGTGGACCGTATCAGTAGTGTTGACATGATGAGATTCCCTAACCTTATCCACTACAGTAGATTCTTTTAGTTACTATTCTAGTTGGATCCTTTTTGTAAAGACCTGACTCTTTAAAATAAAATCAAATAGATAACGCAAGCGGAAGACTTGAGAAAATGAATAGAAAATCTGTAAATCGATAAAATATCCTTTCGTTTTCAAATGAAAACCAAGATCATTAAAAAATCCAAGATGGAAAGCGCTTTCCTTTTCATAAATTCAGAATCCAAAATAAGATAAGAACATAAATCTAAAAAACTCAACGAAAGAGAAAATGAAAGTAATATTGCTCAAAAGAGCTCAACAATCCAAGGACAAATAAACGGAAAATAATAGTGTCATAACACATGTAGTCTATAGACTACAACAACCAAGTCCATTCATCATCATCGATTCAAAATCATGCCGCTCCAGCTCCACGGCCTCGACCATGTCCCGTACCTAAAAGTGTAATGTAATGAGCGGGAGACCCAGTGAAGATAAATTTAATATAAAGTAACTATAGATCCCAAATCCAAATCCGGATTTGTGTCCAACAAAACCTATTATTTCTTGACTACCCAATCATACTTTCGAATGCAAAATCATGTAATTCTCCCAAGAACAAAGAGCAAAGAACAAGAGTAAAGATCATGCAAGTAGTCAATTCTCCCAAGCTCTTAATAATTAGAACATGTAATCATACGTTTAATTTTCAAGAGAATATCTAGAACGAGTTAAGCTCACGCAGTCTTAACTAAGAATATGATCAAGATCAAGATCATAGAGCCAAGAACATAAAACTTAGAACATAGAACATGGAACTTAAAACATAGAACATAGAACATATGAATATTGTCAGATGATGCAAGCTCACGTAGTCTATGCACGATCCCATTATCTCACTCCAATATCAAGTAAAGTTCATGAAGCCTTTACTTTCTTATCAAGAACAAATGCAAGCTCACGTAGTCTTTGCATTATAGAACCAGAACAAGAATCTCCTGGGTGAATAATCATCAGATGATGTAAGCACACGCAGTCAATACATGATTTCGTTATCTCACCAATGATATGCAAAGCCCACATAGTCTAAGTAGTCTAGAATATATATGTATCATAGTAATTATGAATATTACCAGAAATGCTAGCTCACATAACTACATTATCTCATTATTCATCTCCTTCGTTCATGCAGCTCACGTAGTCTATGCATTCTTCATGATACATATATCGAACCATGAATAATACCAAACAATGCAAGCACACATAGTCTATGCATTATCTCATTATTCATCACCATGCAAACAAGTGTGATAATATAGAATCGGAAATTCGAGAATCGAAATATAAACAGAGAACCAATTTCAGAACATCTCATCATAGAAATATTAATCAAGAACATGAAAATGTACAGGGTCATAAGCCCATATTTTTGTCGATCTCAACAATCCTGCAATCATCGAATAACTTATGTACCCAAAGAATCAATGCTGGTAGGCCCAGTCTTAGTAAAAATCCAAAGTAATAAGAGAACCTCGATATCGTAAATGATCTCTAAGAACATAAGATAACCATTGCTTGGAAGGCCCAGTCTCAGTAAAAGCCCAAAGTAATCAGGAAATCTTGATATCGTAAATAAATGTTCAAGAACATAAGCTAACCAAACTTTAAGCATAAACATACTTAAGCCCAAAAATTCCATACTTCAACTCCCAAGAATATGTAAAATCCATAATTTCCCAATATCGATTTTATACTCCCGATTCCTATTACATCATAAAATTAGCATGCTCAATCACTTAATTCCAATTTTAACTTAACTCCCGAATCATACAAATCGTTCAAGAATTTCATAAATTCTATTTTTCCTCACCTTTGGCAATTAACTTGAAATCAAAATCCCAAGCAAACAGTCGAGCGAGCAATCAAGAATTACCTACAATTAAATATATCCTAATTAAATTAATTACCAAACAAACAACAAACGACGCATAAAATAAAACGAACGAAGAAAAAGCTTGATTTTTCCCCTAACAGACCGAGAGGCATTTTGATTATAACTTTTTTCACAGAACTTTGATGGTTATGAAATTAGATTCAAAAGATAGATCTCGGAAAAACGAAGAGTTTGATATCTCACGGGTCCAAACGAAGTTCAGACGAAGACGTTATGACCAAAACACTTTAAAATTTAACTACACTCCAAGAAAAGAAAAAAAGAAGAGGATTTTGGCCAAATCTACATTTAAGGGTTTGGGTTTTTCAATGGAGCTCAAGATTTTACGATTTCCTTTGGAGTTTAGGCCAAGAATACCAAGAACAAACTTAAACAACACTTTGATTTGAAATCTTCAAGTTCCATAGAATGGAATTGAAGATTTCAACTCAAATTTACAAAAATACTAAAAAAGGAAATAAAACCCAAAGTCAAAAACGAGTAATCTTACCCTTAGGCCCCTTGGAAGTTGGAGGAATTCTTCCAAGGTTAGTTCAAAATATAGATCGGGAGCCGATCTATCCAACGCACCCGAAAACAAGAGAATTGGAGAAGAGATGAGAAAATCCCGGGCCTTGGGGATGTAAGGTGGGTGGCATTGAGAGAGAAAAGGGAGAGAGAATTTGTAATTTTTCTTCTTTTGCTTCAAATGAAAGATGAGGAAGAAGACTCCCTAATCTTGAAGATGTATTTTTTCAATTTGTAAAAAGACCCTTCTCCTTTTCATTTTCTTTTAAAATTTACCCCATGCTCTTAAAACATAACCCATCCCTTATCATTAATCAACACAATTAATCTAGGGTAGAAGGTAATTAATTATTATTAACTGGCCTATTAATAATAAATAATACACCTAGTTCAAAATAGTTACTTGAAATCTAAAATTACCAAATTAAAGATTTAAACTTCTAAATTCTAAATTACCGGAATTAAACTAATTAAATACTTTAATTAAATAAATAAAGAAATAATAATAAATAAATAAAAATTAATTCTACCTCAAAATAACGAGACGTTACACTTTTCTCTGTCTCATACAACTAGTCGAGATTACATCCAAGTAACTTAGAGGAATTATCGTAATCTGAACGCATTATATCTCATATAAGTGGGAATGCATAGATTTTCTCAAAAGAATATTAGTTTATTCATTTTTAATTTATTCTAAATAAATTATTTTTGCTTTAAATTCCAAGTCATGGGGCATCAATCCCAATAAAATATTATAACTACTACCGATAATAATATTATATTTTAAATAATCTCATTATTTAAAAAATTAATATGGGCTAATTTTTAAGTCTTTAAATATTTGTTCATCTTTAATTAAATTAATAACTCAGTTTTGTTACAACAATATTTGGGCTAGCATACGGATTGATCGACCTATAGATCATGATTCCATTAAGAAGTTAATTAATTGATTTAGCTCATTAATCCATTAATTGCTATATTATTAACTAAGGCCTACGAGTTATTCCACTATAAATCCAAAGTTGTACTCCCCTCACTGTAGATGAGTTATATCCAAGGAGTTAAATGTCGATGTCGACGGGAATGTCGAAATTCAAATTTACGGAAATGTCGATGGAAATATCGATGTCGATGGAAATTACCGGAAAAATAATGGAAACAATGGAAATGTAGGTAAATTTTTGGACTTTTTAAATGAAATTTTCATAATAGCTTAATTAGGTCATAATCTACCATATAATAAATTTATACATCTATAAATGATGGTTAACATAGTCAAATATAAAAGTATAATAAAATTTATCGAAATATTAAATTAAAATAAGTTTTTTTTTTCATAAAAATAAAAATTAACAAAATATTATAGATTTTTTTCTTTTTAAGAAAGATCCATTATATTAACATAATCGTATTTTTACTTTAATTTTTTAACACCTACAAAACTTAAAGGAATGCTATGTATATAGAAAAGAAAAGAAAAATACAAAGGATAATATTAAATTGTCTTATTTACATAAAAATAAAAGCTACATATTTTATAAGAGGAATGGAAATTAAGAGGAAATGTAACTTATAAATTTATATTTATATATAAAAATTATTTTATTATAAAAAAATTTAAAAATCCTAACTGATTCATATTTCGTTATTAAAATATTAGATTTTCCCTTTGGTATTATCAAGGAAGGTGATTTTTTTAAGATAATCAAAGAAATTAATTGAAATCTCTCTCTCAATTTTTATCATTACCAGGCTCAATTTACAAGAAGCCTTCTCTCTCTTTTTCAATTTTTATCTTGAGGATCTCAAAAGTCATCTCTCTTCTCTCTCCAATTTTGATCATTTCTCTCTCTAAATCTCAAGAGTCTTCCTATTCTCTTTCGTTTTCCAATTTTAATCATTTCTCTCTATGAAACTCAAGAGTCATCTAATTCTTTTTCTTTTTAGTTTATATCATCTCTTATTTTTTTAAGGTTGATGTGAACCTGCAATTTGAACTTTCTCTATTTCTCTCTCATATTAGTCCCAAACAAAAACCGGCGACATCAGCGAGAAACCACCGATATTAGCCGACATTTCCATGATCTATCGCCGACATGGGAGAAGATAGGAAAACTAGTCTCTCCTGCAGCTCTGACACAGGACACGTCACATCGACCGGGGGACGAAACTTCCACCGACACATCGAAACCCATCGACACCGGCGACATCCCCGACACCACCGACGAAATTGGAGAAGAAAAATCTTCACCCCAACTGTCGTTGTCGAGGCCTCTTTCTGGCGATATGTCAAGCGACATTTCGTTCGTGTCGTCGACATTGAACATGATGGTTATATCCATTAGTTATGAAGTTAAGTTGTAACGTATTCTTTACGTGGTAAACTCATAATTATAGTTGAGCTAAATTTACCGTTTTATCCCTATAATTACCTATTTTATCATTGTGTTCCCGTATGATTATCTAATGAACACATTCTATTGTCACATTGTATAACAATATTTTCATAATCACCGAAAGACGAGACATCTCTTGTTCAAGTTTATAATCGGCACAATAAGGTGTTGGGAATGGAACTCCTGAAAGGGAATAGGGTTTAGAATGATAGCAGAAGCACCCATGTATCATTCATTGCAATTATAATAATATTTGAAAAACATGAAGCATAAAAGATGAAACACTAACCCTAGTAGAGAACTGTCTGTGTTCCTCTTCACGTTTTTTGTTACAATCCTCGGCCTACCAAAGAACCTTTTCAATTATGGCTTAAGTGAGTAACGACGCATGGGAACCAAACAAATTGAAAGAGAATAAAATAACCTCTTTTTCTCTAATAGGGCCGACGAAAAATGAGGAAGAAAAGGAAGATAATTTTAAAACATTTTTTTTAATTGTATGATTGGTTCCCTTCTCTATTGATAGGGGAAGTTGAAAATCTTTTAAATATTCAAATATGGTAAATATATAATCAAATTAATATTTTATATTCATATCCATATATCTTCATATTTATTAATATCATTTTTAAATAATTCTACTTAATCTAATTAATTTAAATACCAAAGAAATTATCTTTTACCATAAAAGATAATATGGTGACTTGGTCACTACTGTTATGAGCTATTGGACAAGATACCTCCACTCACATGTCTTTTACAAGAATGATGATTCAAATTACTATCCCAAGTTGGATCCTTATGTCTGTGTCATATACCTAATTTGGATTACAGCTAAGTGACTCAAAGAGGCATTTACGTAATTTGAATGCATTATATCAAACATATAAGACATTGCACAGATTCGCTTTCAAGAATATGAATTTTAATCATTTCAAATTTATTCAAAATAAATAAGGTTTACATAAAATTACAAGTGTTATGATATCAATCCAAATAGTTGTATCCTTGAGGGGTCAACCCAAAAGATGAGTTGTTGCACCAGTATTTAATTAAAAAAAAAGGTTATATCGTAGAATGTCTTGAATCTCCTTAGGGGGTTTTATTTGTAGTGTTTGGGGATGAAGATCTAAACCCTATGGGGATCCCATAGCCCCCCTCCATGGGGTTTAGAATACCTTCAAAACACATGAGATTCTCATCACCCCATGGAATAGATGAAATAGAAAGTAAGAGAAGAGAGGAGAGAGAGAAAACTTATTTATATAATAATTTTATTATTCTCATCCCTATCCAAAATCAAACATAGTGATCTCATCCCCGGGCATCTCATCTCCTTACATCGCATCCCCAGATATCTCAATCTCATGCAAACCCAAAAACAAAACGCTGTGACGACCCGTCACTTTTTAATAAATTAAATTCAGAGAAAACAGCGGAAGTCTTTTATTTTTAGAAAATTTTGCGTGGTTTTGTTTGAAAGTTGGCATGCCGGAAACCTGTTTACATCCTAATTTTTCAATCTAATAAATTCACATGGACTTTAAGTCCAAATTAGGAGTTCAAACATCTCATATCATAAAACAATATCAAAAAGCTCTTATGAGCTAAATACAACATCAAAGTCTTGAAATTCACAAAAATGTTTACATATACTTTACAAAAACGAGTCCATCTCGAGGTCAGCATCCCTCGATCACGCAGCACCACCTCCCCTTCCACGGCCTCTAGCCAGGGCATTACCTGAAATTGGTTGTAATATCATGAGCTAACAAACTAAGCCCAGTGAGAATAATAAGCATAAAAAGTAAAGATAGACCTCAAACTCGCATTTCGATTTGTGTCCAAGTAATCTGACACAATTCTCTCCTAAAGTCATCCAAACTCTAGGTGATTCTATTCCATATTTTCCAATTGATGATACTAATTAGCACACTTAGTTCAACTGTTCATCCTTAAACTTGTTATGACATAAGTAAGAAAAGTAAATAAATAAACTTTGCATAATTATAACATCTCGATTCTCTTTCTCGTCTATCATATGCATAAAAGTAATGAGTACTTCCCATAAGATACGCATTCACCATTTATGCATGATATGAAGGTAACGTGGATATTCACATTCATCCACCATTCAACCTTATGCATGAAGGTAACGTGGGTATTCACATTCATCCACCATTCCTTACGCATGATGAAGGTAACGTGGATATTCACATTCATCCACCATTCCTTACATTTTCATCCTCACTTTCTTTCCTTTTTCACTTTCTTTCAATGATGCGAGATGTTATAGTACAATAAATAATGGTGCAATATTGTTATGCATATGCTTGCATGTACTTGTAAAAATAAATAAAGTAAAGTACGATTATTAAAGTAACCGAAACAAGCATAAAGTAAAGAGACATAAAGTAAGATATAAAGTAAAAATAGATAGGAAACTTGGCAGAACGAAATGTAATTCGAATTCCGCTAACAATAATAAAAGTAAAGGTCAAACATAACGATTAACCTAACCTTCAAGGATTCTAAATTCCAATAATCCGAGGATCTATCGATCGTTCTTTAAAGTCTTAGATCCTTAACTTCCAATGATCCAAACTTAGTTCGAAGCGAATCTAACTTAGAATCTTCTAAGATTCGATACTTTCCTTGAGAACTCCTAAGTTCTCCTTAAATGATTAACTCTTAATCCTAAGGGCACGAACTCACAACCCTCTAATCTTAGATTCGGATTCTAAACTTAGTTTCAAACTCTACAAACCTTCACACTTATTCGATTTCTATAATTACTTTAAATCCTAACTATTCTCACCTTAATTAAAAGATGACTTTGCTCCCATGTCCGAAGGAGCGATCAAGTAAGCGGTTCAAAAACACCTACAAAGAATTATATCATACAATCAATAATTAACCAACTATCGATCAAACATCAACCAAACGTACAAAACAACGAAAAACCCAACAAAATCCCACATGAGGCCCACGGCGCTAGCATCAAAATTGGGTCTCGGGTTTGGTTTTCCGGCTTTTTGGCAAATTAAATACGTTTTGAGTTGGTTTTAAGAAAATTTGATATTCCCGATTTCAATGGGTATCGATAAATAGGGTTTTTGAACATTAATCCCTTTCCCGAATCGAATTTAAATAAATATTCATTCATTAATTTCTAACCCAAAATCAAACCCAAAAGGGTAAATTTCAAACGGGAAGGGTTTCGACTGAAACTCGGTTTTAGGGTTAAGGGATAGTTTCCAAAAACACGTAAAACTACTCCCGAGTTTACAAACACCGAGTTCTACAACACGAAATCGAAGGAAATCAAGTAAAACTCCATTAAAACACTATTTGGAGCTTAGGGTTTGAAACTTTACTTACCGAGATCTCCGCAAAACACGAGTGGCAAGTACGAAGGTTAGGTGGAAAAGATTCGTATGACCGATACCTTTCCAAAGGACCCGGAATCAAGTCGATCGGGCAAGAAACGAACAAAATCAAAATCTTCTCTTTTCTTCTTTGAGACCCACGGGTGGAGGAGGGAAAAATTGGAGAGTTTTTGGTCAAATTTGAGTCAAAGGAGAATTTAAAGAAGATAGTCAAATAGTGTTTTTAGATATTTTGCAAATTGGGAAATTACGATTTTGCCCTTTTATGACTTTTGGCTTAAAAACGAATCCCGAACATCTCAAACTATCCCAATGGTGATTAATAATTATTAATTGGCCCGTTAATAATTATTAATACCATTAAAACGTATTTAAATAAATAAAGTCATTAAAATGAATTAAAATGAAATAAATTACTAAATTCTAATTCAAGGATAAATAAATAAACTTTAATTACTTAATTAAAATAAAATAAATAAAAGTTTTTTTTATCACAAAATAACGGGACGTTACAAACGCTCCCATAAATAAAGTGAGATACCTGTACTTTGACCTTGTTGCTTACATTTTTTATTCTCAATTTACTCTAATTTCCAATTGAATATTTGTAATTCCCCAATGAATGATATTCACCCCTATAATAGTCTACTTTTCTATTATTTATTTGTATCATACTTGTAAGAAGTTATCATTATTTCTAGTATTTATTTAAAAAAAGAATAAAAAAAATAGAGTATAATAGTTTTTATGAATTTTATATGAAGACTTTTTAAAATTATGATTTAGAATTGTAATATTTATTAATTTCGGAAGTCTTTTAGTTCATCAATAATACATTTAAACCATATTAGAACTCAATCTTTATTTAATCAACCCACGCCAATAATTTATCCAGCTTCTTAATTCCAAAAATATTCAACACATTACGTGGTTCTATTTAATCCTTTTTCTTTTTCATATTGTTCGGGTGTGAATGATAATGGCCATTATGGGAGGAAGGAAAAAAAATGGTATTTATATTATCATTTGTCAAAAGATGTCTGTAGATACATTGCATAACCTAACACATGACTTGACCTGATTTAAATAGTTAGTAATATCATTTTAATGCTAAAAATTAATATGTATATATTAACAATACGAGTATAGCACAAGTGGTTAGACACTTATTCACTTTCCATGAAATTAAAGGTTTGAGTATTGCTTCTCTAAATTTGATGTAATATTAAAACAATAAAAACTTAATATATATATATATATATATATATATATATATATATATATATATATAAAAGTATGGTGTGGGACAAAAGTCCTAACCGTCAAAAGTATTGAAGACCAATAGTTTATTATAAGAAAATTTGTATGGGTGTAAAAGTTTCTATAATATTTATAAATTAATCATCTTTAAAAATTATTAACAAATTGCTAAGGGATTTTAAAACATTTTTCAAAACCACAGAGGTGATTTATAATTATAGACTATTATAATTAGTCAATTAGTGGGTAGGAATAAAAAGATAATCTTAATTTTTCAAATAATTTATTTAATTAGTTGAATTAAAAGAAATTATCAATATAGAAGAATATATATATATATAGTACAATATCTAAAAATTTCCCAAATTAACATATTGCTTCTGGTTCAATAAATTATTGAACTATAGACTCTAAATATATATTATTTTATTTTTATTTTGAGTTGAATAATTATAATCTAAATGAGTTTTTAGAAATTAAATCTCTCATTTTATTAATTAAAATTTGATAATCTTTTTTTTATTTAAATATTTATTGTTTTGATTCAATAAATTATTCAATAAAATATTTGCGTAAAAAATAAAAAAATAGTGACATATATGAAAATAAATACCTAAAATCTACTATTTAAAATCATTTAAGTTGAATTAATTGATTGATCATTGAATAAATTATGAATAGTAAATGATTACTTACTTTTTGTTTTTAATTTCTTGATAAATCATTGATCAGTCTTATAACATTTTCATCATTTTTAAGACAAAAACAGTGCAGAAAGCAACAAAAATAATCAAAATGATTAGTCGTTTTAACAATAATAATATAGAAAATTGATAGATTTTGAACAGAGAGATCTCTATTTTTGGCCATTTCTACAAAAGAAGAACGTGGATGATATAATTAGAAATTTAATTGTTATTGGCGTGTGAATAATTTAAATTGCCGTGTAGAAGAAGTTGATTTTCTTAATTCTTCCACTTATTTCGAGAAAGTCATTTTGGGTAAAACCTAACTTTGCTTTCTGTGATGAGATCTAGCCAGTTATTAACAGTGTTTGTGGAACAGCCCCACCCCTCCTAGCACATTTTTACACTTTATAAAAGTAAATCCATTTCCCTTAAATTAGAATATCTTAAAAGAATGCCTTTAGGAGGAGTTTGTTGTTTGCATGATGTAGATGATGGATCGATATTGGTTTTGAGTTTGAGTTTGAATTTGAATTCAAAATATTTACTGTAGGAAATGGTATATAAAATTTTGAATGTTGTAACCTCTTTCTACTTTTGAATTATCCATTAGTTTTTCTTGTTTCCGAAGAAAACAAATGAGTATGTTTTCTGATAATTTTAATATGATCAATTAATAACTATTTTTATATTAATTATAGTTTTGTTATATTTTTTATATTATTTTCTAATAATATATATATTGGAAATACTAACTAAATTTTAAAATTAAAAACAAAATTTTGAAGACTTATTTATTTTTAAAATTTGAGTAACATTTCAATAACGATTGAAAAAAATGCAAATTATACATGAAAATTTAGTAATGTAACAAACATTTTTTTGGTTAAATTATATCATTTATCTTTAAAACTCTGTCTTATAAGTTAGAGGTTTTTCCAATTTTAATAATTGATATTTTTAAAAATAGTAAAATTTTTGAAAATTTTCAAAAATTATATTTCTCATATTAAGATCCACCAATGCCAGACTGGGATTGGTATAATCTCAAACAGAGAAATGTCATTTTTGAAATTACTCATAAAAAAAGTGTTAGCTGTTGAAATTTTTCTATAAGTTAATTGATTTTTGTATTTGAAAATTTATTGGGAAAATTACGGGTTAATTAGGGGAGACATCCTAAAAAAAAATTAGGAAAATATACTTCTGCAAACTTCATTTAGTAAAATCTTCTTGTTTTGACTCTTCAAAGTTTAAATACATAGTCAACGACTACGTATCTGACGTGGCACATAAAAACAGACGAGTGGAGTAAATTTGATGACCCGACTCCTTTTAAATCATTTAAAATCAAATTTGCAGTGGAAGACTTAATATTTAATAAAAATTTAGTGTGGATTGTTTAAAACTTGGACTATCCACAACTTGTTTACACTTTTCACAATCAGAGAATTTAAACGACAGGAAATGCAATTCTTGTGTAAAGATTAAAGGAGTTCAAGGTGATAAAAGCTAAAACCAAAAAAAGCTCTTATGAGCTTTATATACAAATATACAACTCAAAAGATAAAACATGAAATAAATGTGTTCATGGACTTTAAAAGTATCTCTAGTCCATCCCGCCATCATCATCAACTAGATTAGACTGCACCAGCTCCTCTCCCACGACCCCGAGCATTACCTAAAAATGTTTGTAATATCATGAGCTAAAAGCAAGCCCAGTGAAAATAAACGGAAAATAAAGTAACATTAGACTCCAAACTTGCATCCGGATTTGTGTCCAAGTAAAACTCCCATACCCTTTACCTTTCAAACATCAAAAGGGTTTTGTATCAAGTATTCCACCTTCACTTACCAAATCTCCTCCCATATAATTGAGGAACTAACTTCCAAACATTAGATTAACATGTTTCATAACACACACATAGTAATCTTATTTCATTCTCTTTAATACCTTATACTATACATAAGATTTGCATCAAGTATTAATCTCCAATTTCAAGATCTTCCAATTTATTGAGAATCTAGTTCTCTTACATATATATCATGATAATTAAACAAGGTTCAATACACCCTTGTATTCTCTCATTATACAATTCAATCTCATTTTCCTATAGCACTCGGCTATACATCATATTTCATTTATTTTCTCTATAGAAATATATGTCATACATAATGTCTCATTTCTTGTTTTTTTCTTTATAGCGACTCAGGCCATAAAAATAAGGTTTACCTTTCCTTTATGTTTAATAAAATAATGTTAAGCTCACTCGAACTTAACATATTCAACAATCACAATTTGCGATTAATGACGATAATATTAGCATACACAGTCTAATCATTATTCATTAACTCGGTAAACAAGTGTAAAGGGCACACAACCTTTACATCAATATAACCATCAATTGCTTATAATGACAGTAATGAAGCTCCCGCAGTTTTAACATTACTTCATTATCTAGCTCAACAAGTGTAAAGGGCACACAACCTTTACATCAATATAATCATCAAATGCTTATAATGACAGTATTGAAGTCTCGAAGTCTCATCAATACTTCATTATCTCGCTTTCCAAATACAGGTAATGAACTCCCGCGTAGGCTAAGTCATACACTGTATCCTCGTATATGTATCATAGTAATTATGGATAATACTAGATAATGTGAACTCCCATAGTTCCATTATTATCTCCTTATCCATCTCCTCCGATCATGCAAAGTCTCACTGTGACGACCCGTTCCCGGTAAGTTTTAAATTTCGATAATTATTAAATTTATTTTAATAATTATTAAGTTTTTTTTAAGTAAATAGATATTTAATGATTTTTCTTTTAAAGATAAATTAATTAATATCTATTCTATTTAAAAAAAAAAGGGGGAAGAAAAGGTCTTACGTGCTTGAAAAAGAGGAAGGGAAAGAAAAAGAGGGGTCTTTACACTTCAGAACGTACAGAGACAAGAAAGGAGAAGGTAGGGTTCCAATTTTTTTTTTCTTCTTCTCCCCCTCCTTGCCGCCACCATGGTGGGAATTTAAGGCCAAGATTTATCAATTTTTCTTCTTTGCATTTGAATCTAGGTGAAGGTTGAGGAGTTTCGTGAGATTCGGGAAGTATCATCGGGTTTTCAAGGTCTTGCAAATAAGGTAAAGGTCTTCTTATTTGTACAATTTGATTTTGATTCTTGACTAGAATAAACAACAATTGTTCTTTTCTTGAAACCCTAACCTTTGTTTATTGAAAAAACCCTTTCACCCTATCCTACAATTGCCAAAAATCGACTAATACCGATCCAAAAGGGACCTCCGCCGCCGCAGCTTCCGTAGCAGCCCATAAGGGCTGCTGCTGGCCGACAGCAAGGGCAGCCCTTTGGGGCTGCTCTTGTTCGTCATTTGCGCCGTTTCTCCTCTCCGTTTTCGACCCCTTTTTGGTACTTTATGTGTAGGTAAATTTTAGCAAAGGTTTTGATTGTAGTTGGGTCACTTTTCAGGTGCTTGAACCTTTGGAAAAGGAAGACCAACTTGTGCTTGAGTTACTTTTAGCTTTAAGGTGAGAATTTAGTTAAACTTTGATCAGGGTCAAGTTTAATTTTGTTTTTCTTTATAAGCTTGTATTATTCTGATTTGTGTGTTTGGAGTAACTTGGTTGTTGATTTTAAGCATGAAATGAATAATTGTATGTTTTGGAGAATTGGAGTTAAGGATATGAGTTTTTATCGGTATGCATGCTTTTGGATAATATAAATTGATGCTGCTATTGTGTTCTTTAATTGTTTGGTTTTAAAGTGATGTTTATATGTTTTCTAGCCACTTTTTGGATGTTTTAAGACTTAGAAAAAGCTGCTGGAATTTGACTTGAAATAGTAGGATCAATAGAGCCTTAGGTGTAGATTGGTCCAGTCGAAGACCTTTTCTTGGGAGTCTAGGTGGAAAATTATTTTTGGATGATCCTTGAGTGTGTCTAGGTGATTTTGGGGCTGATTAGAGGCCTTAAAACCTGCTGGAAAATTTTATAAAATTGTCTTACCGGTTAGCGCCGAAAAAGAAGTAAAACCATGCTAGTCTAGCTAGTTTAGCTTTTAAAGGTGGGTTTTCTTCGAGGGACCATCTTATGAGTTAGAGATCTAATTTTAGGCATTTTTAGACCCTTTAAATGTTGTAATTACATTGATTTTTCAGAATTTGGAATTTTTTGAGATTTAGCTTATTGAAGGTCAGTTTTAGGAGGAAACGAGTTTTCTGAGCTAGAAACTGGGCCTAGGCTTTGTCATGCATTCTGGTAGTGATGCATTTATATAAATCACATTATTTCGATGCCTTAGATAATGTGGTTGTAGGTTCGCATTAAGTAGGGCCATACTTAATGAAGAATAAACCGTTAAGGGGTGAATTAGAGTTGTGCACAACTTAATTACACTTAACGGGGTAGGTTCATTCCATTTGATCAATGGGAGAGAATAAACTTGTAGGTTCGCTTGTGAGTCTTGCAAACTCATAAGAAGAATAACTCAAAGGTCGAATCGTGGTGACACGGGTTCAATACTTTGAGTGTGCGGCTCACTTTAATTGTGAATAAAGTGGAGCTAAGGCATTGGATGATAAAACTTAAAAGAATGGGATTTTCTCTAGAGTTGAGATTATGCCTTGGAAGTTGAGAGTTATTGGAAGTTGTGAGGCCGAATATGGACTTAAGGAACTTAGAAAGTTTCTCATGGCGTTGCTCTTAATTTAACTTTATTCTCACTGGGCGTAGCCTCATGATGCTACAATGTTTTTTTTTCAGGTAATAAAAAGAAGAAATCTGGCAAATGATGGGATCGTGGATGGTGAATGGTTGGGCTTGGATTTACAAGCCGGCTATTTTAATTCGTTCGTGTTATTGGGTTATTGGGATTTTATTTTTTTATTTGTTATGTTGATTTTCATGTCTAGTTTATTTCAAAACTTTGAATATTTGATTTGAACTGTTTTGTTTTAAACTGAGCTCAAATAAACCTTATTGATGGATTTTTGGATTTATGGTATTTTTCTGTGAACGGAATAAAGTTATGTAGTTTGGACTCAAAATGGAAAGTGTTGAATTTTGAATTGATGTAAATAAAGTTTCTGCTGCATTTAGTCAATTTCCATGTTTTGGGAATTTGGGTTGTTACAGTTGGTATCAGAGCCCTTATGGTTCTGAAGACCGTAAATCCAAACCAACCACCACGCCACGAACTCATCGGTGCCAGATATTTCTATTTTTATTATTTTAACTATGCCATTAAATGAGAAATGATATAAGTTGCCTTAAGTCGTTAGATAAGATATAACTGCGATACGTTGTTGTTATGTCTTATTCTTTTGTTTGTGTGGTTTCAGTATGCCTCCTGTCAATGCACGTGGAAATGTTAGAGGACGCGGTCGAGGCCGTGGTCGCTGAGGCAGAGGCCAAGGCCGAGGTTTGGGCCGTGGGGCCAACCCTATTTATGAGAGTGACACAGAGTCAAGTAATGTGGTGAATTCTTATGCGACCCCTGCGACAGCTGAATATGAGGAGTCATTGGAAAACCAGCCACCAGTTGCACCTGTGCCACCAGTTGCACCTGTACCACCAGTTGCACCTGTACCACCAGTTGCACCTGTGCCACCAGCTGTACCTGCCCCACCTGTTGTACCAGCTGCGCCCGCACCCCCCGCTGTTCAGGGTGTGTTTATGCCTCAGGCAGAGTATGAGATGATGCAGAGGGCTTTAGGCAGGTTGGGAGGCACTACTGAGCATGCCTGGTTTCTGAATGAATATAGGAAGTACGCGCCGAAGGAATTTGATGGAAAGTCCACTGATCCAGATGAGGCTGAAAAGTGGATTTCTCGAGTGGAGCAGGCCTTGGAATTCATCAACTGCCCTGATCACTTGAAAGTGCATTGTAGTACTTTCGGGCTTGTGGATGATGCCCTTTACTGGTGGAGGACCGCTAAGAAGACCCTTGGTCAGGATGTGACTTGGGAACAGTTTCATGAACTGTTTTGCAATAAATACTTTTCTGAGCGTGTCAGAAGTGATAAAGAGGTGGAGTTTCTGGCCTTAAAACAGAATGACATGTCAGTACTTGATTTTGAGAGGGAATTTGACAGGTTAGCAAAGTTTGCTGAGTATCAGGTTGCTACACCTGAATTGAGGTTGAAGAGGTTTATGCTGGCATTGGATGATGACCTCAGAGGTCAACTTGAGACTATTGAGCCAACTGATTATGCCTCCGCCTTGAAAAAGGCCATTGCTCTTGATCTAAAAAGTAAGGGCAAAGCTGTTGTGAAAGAAGCTGGGGAGCCAGTTGTGGGGCAGAAAAGGAAGTCTGAGGTTGAGTCAAGTCAAAAACAGACTAACCAAGGTACAAGTAAGAATCAGTTTCAGCAGAACGGGCAGACTGGTCAGTTTCAGCAAAACCGACAATTTCAGAGGGGTAATCAGCAAGGGCAGAAACCAGAATGTAAGAATTGCAGGCAACGACATTGGGGTAACTGTACTTTGCCTCGCAGGTGCTTTATTTGTCAGTAGGAGGGTCACATTTCCATAGAATGCAAAAAGAGGCAGGATAAAACGGTTGAGCAGAATCAGCCTAGACAGAATGTGCAGCAAGGTAGGCTGTTTGTTACTAATAAGGCAGAGGCTGAGGCAGCAGGCAATGTGGTAACAGGTACATTATCTCTTTTGGGTCATAGTGTTTTTGTTTTGTTTGATTCTGGAGCGAGTCATTCGTTCATATTTGCTACTTTTGTTGAGCATGCTCGTATAAACACTTTGCCATTAGAGTATGTACTATCTGTTTCTACTCCGATTGGTTTGACTGTGAATGTGAATAGTAAAGTAGAAACTGATGATTTGTGCATATTAGGAGAATATGTGACTGTTTCTTTGACTGTTTTGCCTATGGATGATTTTGATTTGATTCTGGGTATGGATTGGTTAAAAGCCAACTCTGCTATGATAGACTGTCATAGGAGGGAAGTAAAGTTTAAGGGTCCTGGTGGGACTGAGTTAAAGTTTAAGGGATCTAATAGAAATGTTGCACCTGTAGTCATTTCTGTTTTGCAAGCTCAGAAATTGATAGAGGAAGGGGCTTGGGCATACTTAGCTAATGTGGTAGACACCACTGTGAAAGAGATCTGTATTGAGTCTGTGCCTGTAGTGAGGGAGTTTATGGATGTTTTCCCTGATGAATTGCCTGGTTTACCTCCCGTTAGGCAGTTAGACTTTCAGATTGATGTTTTGCCTGGCACTGCTTCGTTGTCAAAAGCACACTATAGGATGGCCCCAGCTGAGTTGAAAGAGTTGAAAACTCAGTTACAGGAGTTATTGGACTTGGGTTTTATCCGCCCCAGTGTGTCACCTTGGGGAGCCCCAGTTTTGTTTGTTAAAAAGAAGGATGGTACCATGAGACTGTGTATAGATTACCGTGAGTTGAATAAGGTGACTGTCAAGAAAAAGTATCCTTTGCCTAGGATAGAAGATCAGTTTGACCAGCTTAAGGGTGCAACAGTATTCTCAAAGATTGACTTTTGATCAGGTTATCATCAATTGGGGATAAGGAATGAGGATATACCAAAGACAGCTTTTCGAACTAGATATGGTCATTTCGAGTTCGTTGTGATGTCTTTTGGGTTGACTAATGCTCCCGCTGCCTTTATGGATCTAATGCACACAGTTTTTCAGAAGTATTTGGATACCTTCGTGATAGTATTCATAGACGATATCCTAGTGTATTCCAAGACTAGGGAGTTACATGATGAGCATCTGAGGATTGTGTTAGCCACTTTGAGGTCCGAGAAACTTTATGCCAAGTTCAGTAAGTGTGAGTTCTGGTTGGATAAAGTTGCCTTTTTGGGACATGTTGTGTCGAGTAGTGGAATATCAGTAGATCCTTCTAAGATTGAAGCTGTTAGTAGTTGGCCCCGACCTACCAGTGTGATTGAGATTCGAAGTTTCCTTGGTTTAGCTGGTTATTACCGAAGGTTTGTGCAAGACTTTTCAAGGATTTCCTCACCTATGACCAAGCTAACCAGGAAAGGTGTGCCTTATGGCTGGGATGATGAGTGTGAGCAGAGTTTTGAGGAACTCAAGAAAAGATTAGTGACAGCTCTAGTTTTGATAACTTCGGATGATTCTGGGGGTTTAACTATTTATAGTGATGCCTCGAAGAAAGGGCTGGGTTGTGTGTTAATGTAACATGGTAAAGTAGTAGCCTATGCTTCTAGACAGCTTAAGGAGCATGAAAAGAAATACCCTACCCATGATTTGGAGTTAGCTGCTGTGATTCATGCCCTAAAGATATGGAGACATTATCTCTATGGAGAGAGGATCCTTTTCTTTACTGATCACAAAAGCTTGAAGTATTTCTTTACTCAGAAGGAGTTAAACATGAGACAGTGTAGATGGCTAGAGTTAGTCAAAGACTACGATTGTGACATCCAGTACCACCCAGGTAAAGCCAATGTAGTGGCTGATGCCTTGAGTAGGAAGTCAGCTCATAGTGCAGCTTTGCTTGTGAGACATCCGAGACTTCAGTGGGAGATGGATAGAGCTGAGATTGAGGTACTTACTTCTGAGATGACTGTTAGTATGGCCAGGTTGACTGTGACGCCTTTGTTGAGACAGAGGATTATTGAGGCACAGAAAAGTGATAGTAGTCTTCGGGGTTATGTACTTGATGTTGAGACTGGGTTGCCTGGGTACTTTACATATGCTTTAGATGGTGGATTGACTTATAAGGGTCGTTTGTGTGTACTTGATGTTGAGGGTTTGAAAGGGGAAGTATTGATAGAAACACATAATTCGATGTTTTCATTACATCCTGGTAGCACCAAAATGTATAATGACCTTAAAATGCATTATTGGTGGCCTGGAATGAAAAAGGATGTGACGGAGTTTGTTAGTAGGTGCCTAATATGCCAACAGGTGAAAGCCTTGAGAAAATGTCCATATGGTCACTTGAAACCATTAAGTGTACCAGAATGGAAATGGGAAGACATAGCCATGGATTTTGTGTGTGGTTTGCCAAGAACACAAAAAGTCTATACAGTAATATGGGTCATTGTTGATAGATTGACCAAGTCTGCTCACTTTTTACCTGGGAAATCGACTTACTCAGTAGAGAATTGGGCAAAGTTGTATTTGAAGGAAATTGTGAGACTTCATGGGGTGCCAGTGACTATTGTGTCTGATAGGGACACCAGATTTGTGTCCAAGTTTTGGAAGAGTCTTCATAGTGCCATGGGTACTAAGCTACTTTTTAGTACAGCTTTTCATCCTCAGACTGATGGACAGACTGAGAGGGTGAACCAGATATTGGAGGATATGCTCCGAGCCTATGTATTCGATTTTGGTGGTAGTTGGGATGAGCAGTTATACTTGGTAGAGTTTTCTTACAACAATAGTTTCCAAGCTACCATAGAAATGGCTCCTTTCGAGGCACTTTATGGAAGGAAGTGTAGGTCTCCAGTTCATAGGGATGAAGTTGGGGAGAGAAAGTTATTGGGACCAGAACTTGTGCAAATGACTAATGCCTCAGTTGAGTTGATCAGAGAAAGAATGAAAACAGCTCAAAGTAGACAGAAAAGCTACGCAGATGTCAGGAGGACCGATCTCGAGTTTTCTGTTGGGGATCATGTGTTTCTAAAGATAGCTCCAATGAAAGGAGTTATGAGATTTGGTAGGGAAGGAAAACTGAGTCCGAGGTTCATTGGGCCTTTTGAGGTGTTGGAGAGGATTGGATCTTTGGCTTATAGATTAGCCCTCCCACCAGCTTTGGCAGGGGTACACAATGTATTCCATGTCTCGTTGTTGAGGAAATACATTGCCGATCTGTCTCATGTGATAGATTATGAGCCAGTTCAACTGAATGCCGATTTGTCAATTGAGGAGCAACCAGTTGAAATCTTGGCTAAGGAGCAAAAGATTCTAAGGAACAAAACCATTAATTTGGTTAAGGTTTTGTGGAGGAATCAAACACATGAAGAAGCCACTTGGGAATGAGAGGATGAAATGCGCGAGTTGTATCCCCACCTTTTTGATGAGCAGTAGCACTTTTCGGGGACGAAAAGTTTTGTTAGGTGGAAGGATTGTGACGACCGTTCCCGGTAAGTTTTAAATTTCGATAATTCTTAAATTTATTTTAATAATTATTAAGTTTTCTTTTAAGTAAATAAATATTTGATGATTTTTCTTTTAAAGATGAATTAATTAATATCTATTCTATTTAAAAAAAAAAAGGGAAGAAAAGGTCTTACGTGCGTGAAAAAGAGGAAGGGAAAGAAAAAGAGGGGTCTTCACACTTCAGAACGTACAGAGACAAGAAAGGAGAAGGTAGGCTTACAAATTTTTTTCTTCTTCTTCTCCCCCTCCTTGCCGCCACCATGGTGGGAATTTAAGGCCAAGATTTATCAATTTTTCTTCTTTGCATTTGAATCTAGGTGAAGGTTGAGGAGTTTCGTGAGATTCGGGAAGTATCATCGGGTTTTCAAGGTCTTGCAAATAAGGTAAAGGTCTTCTTATTTGTACAATTTGATTTTGATTCTTGACTAGAATAAACAACAATTGTTCTTTTCTTGAAACCCTAACCATTGTTTATTGAAAAAACCCTTTCACCCTATCCTACAATTGCCAAAAATAAACTAATACCGATCCAAAAGGGACCGCCGCCGCCGCAGCTTCCGTAGCAGCCCGTAAGGGCTGCTGCTGGCCGACGGCAAGGGCAGCCCTTTGGGGCTGCTCTTGTTCGTCATTTGCGCCGTTTCTCCTCTCCGTTTTCGACCCCTTTTTGGTACTTTATGTGTAGGTAAATTTTAGCAAAGGTTTTGATTGTAGTTGGGTCACTTTTCAGGTGCTTGAACCTTTGGAAAAGGAAGACCAACTTGTGCTTGAGTTACTTTTAGCTTTAAGGTGAGAATTTAGTTAAACTTTGATCAGGGTCAAGTTTAATTTTGTTTTTCTTTATAAGCTTGTATTATTCTGATTTGTGTGTTTGGAGTACCTTGGGTGTTGATTTTAAGCATGAAATGAATAATTGTATGTTTTGGAGAATTGGAGTTAAGGATATGAGTTTTTATCGGTATGCATGCTTTTGGATAATATAAATTGATGCTGCTATTGTGTTCTTTAATTGTTTGGTTTTAAAGTGATGTTTATATGTTTTCTAGCCACTTTTTGGATGTTTTAAGACTTAGAAAAAGCTGCTGGAATTTGACTTGAAATAGTAGGATCAATAGAGCCTTAGGTGTAGATTGGTCCAGTCGAAGACCTTTTCTTGGGAGTCTAGGTGGAAAATTATTTTTGGATGATCCTTGAGCGTGTCTAGGTGATTTTGGGGCTGATTAGAGGCCTTAAAACCTTCTGGAAAATTTTATAAAATTTTCTTACCGGTTAGCGCCGAAAAAGAAGTAAAACCACGCTAGTCTAGCTAGTTTAGCATTTTAGGGTGGGTTTTCTTCGGGGGACCATCTTATGAGTTAGAGATCTAGTTTTAGGCATTTTTAGACCCTTTAAATTCTGTAATTACATTGATTTTCCAGAATTTGGAATTTTTTGAGATTTAGCCTATTGAAGGTCAGTTTTAGGAGGAAACAGGTTTTCTGAGCTAGAAACTGGGCCTAGGCTTTGTCATGCATTCTGATAGTGATGCATTTATATAAATCACATTATTTCGATGCCTTAGATAATGTGGTTGTAGGTTCTCATTAAGTAGGGCCATACTTAATGAAGAATAAACCGTTAAGGGGTGAATTAGAGTTGTGCACAACTTAATTACACTTAACGGGGTAGGTTCATTCCATTTGATCAATGGGAGAGAATAAACTTGTAGGTTCGCTTGTGAGTCTTGCAAACTCATAAGAAGAATAACTCAAAGGTCGAATCGTGGTGACCTGGGTTCAATACTTTGAGTGTGCGGCTCACTTTAATTGTGAATAAAGTGGAGCTAAGGCATTGGATGATAAAACTTAAAAGAATGGGATTTTCTCTAGAGTTGAGATTATGCCTTGGAAGTTGAGAGTTATTGGAAGTTGTGAGGCCGAATATGGACTTAAGGAACTTAGAAAGTTTCTCATGACGTTGCTCTTAATTTAACTTTATTCTCACTGGGCGTAGCCTCATGATGCTACAATGTTTTTTTTTCAGGTAATAAAAAGAAGAAATCTGGCAAATGATGGGATCGTGGATGGTGAATGGTTGGGCTTGGATTTACAAGCCGGCTAGTTTAATTCGTTCGTGTTATTGGGTTATTGGGATTTTATTTTTTTATTTGTTATGTTGATTTTCATGTCTAGTTTATTTCAAAACTTTGAATATTTGATTTGAACTGTTTTGTTTTAAACTGAGCTCAAATAAACCTTATTGATGGATTTTTGGATTTATGGTATTTTTCTGTGAACGGAATAAAGTTATGTAGTTTGGACTCAAAATGGGAAGTGTTGAATTTTGAATTGATGTAAATAAAGTTTCCGCTGCATTTAGTCAATTTCCATGTTTTGGGAATTTGGGTTGTTACACTCGCAGTCCTTTAGCATTCCTCATGATACATATACATAAAAATAAAATGAATAATACCAGACAATGTAAAGTCCCGCAGTCCTTTAGCATGCCTCATTTTTCCTCCCAATTTCGATTATGCAATATGACATGGTATGAATATGCTTTCAAGTGAAAGTAAAATAAATATAAACATTCAAAGTAATCGAAAGGCATAAAGATAAATGGATCATGTATTTCTTTTATACATAAAATAAGAAATTATTAACTTCTGATAAGAAAACAATTAATAAATCAAGCCAAACGGCCTTTAGTTAAACTTGAATTACTAACTTTATCATAAAGTCCCCAATTCAAAATGATTCTATTGATTTCAATACATATCCGAAGTTCCATAATCAAGTTTCTTATTCACCCCATTATACTTGAAACCTTCAACTTCCGATAATACTTAATTCTTAAACTCCGGAACGAATCTAAACGTAGAACTTCCAAGAGTTAAATGTTTCCCTCGAGAAATCCATGAGTTCTCTCACTCAAGTTAGAACTAACTTCCAAGCCTAATAAGCATGTTAGCTTACTTACTTTAATCCTTTCGATTTAAACCTTAATCTCAACTTCCGATTCTACAAATCGTTCAACTTATTCGGTTTCTAAGTTTACTTTAAATTCTATTTATTCTCACCTCGAATGCTTGCGTGACAACCAAGTTCCCATGAACCAACAAACGAGCAATCACACCTACAATTCATCAATTGAACAACAATTTACAACTCATATCTAATATGAGAAAAAGTGTGATTTTCGGGTGAATAATGGTTTCAGATGAATAGTGTTTTATGATGAATAGTGTTTTCGAAAATTCAAATTCAAAATTGTCAAATTCCTTGATGGAAATTCATGGTTTCAACTTCAAAACTTATTTATAAACAAAAACAATGAAATCCATATCAAAAGTTTTGAAAACTTACCTTTTAGGGATTTACTTAGAGAACAAGAAACACCGAAAAGGTAGGTTGGATAGGTAGCCCTCATTCCGAGCATTCCAATGCAACCGAAAATACGAAGATCCGTCGAGAAATGAAGAAAACCAAAGGTTTTCCAAATTTGATGATTTTAAAGAGATGAATAGTGTTTTTAGATATTTTTAAGAAATTGAAAATTACGGTTATGTCCTTTTAATGCTTTTAGCTTATAAAACGAAACCCGAAGTTCTTAAACTAGCCAAATGGTGATTAATAATTATTAATTGGTCTGTTAATAATTATTAATACGATCAAAACTAATTTAAGCTAATAAAACGATTAAAAAGGTTTTTCGAATGAAATTAACTACTAAATTCTAAATTACTAAAACTAAAATTAAACTAGATACTTTAATTAAAATAAATAAATAAATAAATTTCACTTCAAAAATAACGGGACGTTACAATAAATGCTGGGTTAATTAAGTTGCGTAGTCCTTGACTACACACTTAATATTAATGTTGACTACGCAACCATTTTAAATAAAAGAGGTCAAATTTCACAAAAGATAACACTAGATTTTTTAAAAGAGGCTACTTTTGATAAAAGATGACATATTTTAGTATTTTAGAGTTATTTTTAAAAAACTTTCATGATTTTTTCGGCAATGTCTGTCGACATCCATTTTTCGATGATTAAGGTTAGTTTTTGAATTATAGGAAAAATGTATTAACTCTCTATAAATTTTTAGCTGTTTCTTGGCCGTTTTGGTAGTGATTTAAGTATACTAAATCCATTTTTGTTGTGGTTTCTTCGTTTTCCGGCGAGTTTGTTCAATTTTTCGGCCACTTTTAGTTGATTTGGACAATACCAATAAGTTTATGAAGTGATTTCGTTATTTTTCTTAGTTTAAAAAATTAGATAGAAATCATGATTTAGGTAATGAAATTTGAATTGTTGTTTATTTTTTATGGAAATATGAATGTCTTAATAAGTTTTTTTTTTAATTGAAAAATTGTGGACATGACTTTGGTTTTTTTTTTTCAATAAGATTTTGGAATAAATTGTTAAATATATTTATTAATGTTTTTAGGCTCGATTGATTTAATGGGTGATAAATTGGTACCACTTTTGTATTATGTGAATGGAAGTATAATCAATGGAAGTAATGGGACCGAATATGATAAAGCGGCAAGTCAGGTGTTGAACTTTCATAGCAGTATTGGATTTGATGCATTCATTGATAGTTTATGCAATAAACTTGTCTTGGATAGAGATTCACCTGGGTAGGAATTTGTCTAAAGATATGAGAACAGAGCTAGTTCAGGGGATGGATAGTTTGTCCCCGTATACCTTCATGGTGAGGATGATCTAACTTTTATGATGAACTTCTCATCTCCCACGCCACAGTGTATAATCATTTATTACATTACGGAGTGATAAGAGTCGGGTTGCAGCAAGGTGTTAATGTCGATGTCGACGAAAATGTCGAGATTAAAATTTACGGAGTGTCGACATCAACGGACATTACTGGAAAAATCACAGAAACGATGCAAATATATGTGAGTTTTTTAATTTTCGAATCAAATTTTCATAATAGTTTAATTAAGTTATACTCTATCATATAATATAATTATACACTTACAAATTATGTTTAACATAGTAAAATATAAAAACTACAATAAAATAGGTCTAAATATAATATTAAAATATGTTTATTTTTCACAATAATAAAAAATTGACAAAATTATAGAGAGGTGAGATTGAAAGGGTATTAGAAAACTAAAATTAGAGAATTAATGATGAAAAGTCTGATTATACTTTTATTTCAAATTAAGGAAAAAAAAAAAAAAAAAAAAAAAATATATATATATATATATATATATATATATATATGTTTATTATGAATCAATTCATTTTTTATCATTTTATAAAAAATATATATTAGATAAATCCTAATAGGTTTTTTACGATTTTTAAATAGTCATTTAAACTTCCACTATGTAAAAAAAAAAAAAAAAAAAACCCTAACTCACCTTGCTGGCAGCATGATAACCACCCATATTTTATTACTATATTATTAGATTAAAGAAATATTCCTAAAGACAATCTTAACTTTACCTATTCCTAATACTCCTTGGAATTCACTTTAGAGTTTGAAAACTCTACGACTTCTTCATAGATGAGTTCTTGACATTTTAGGCGAGCTTCTCATCTTCTTTCTTCTTAGTCTTCTTTATCTTGACATTTTTAACGATATTTCCTGGGATATTTTGTGGATATTTTCTGACATTGACTGAAATTTCGCCGACATAGGAGAAAACGTCTGACATTTGCTACCTGTTAGTCTCACAAGGCCATGACAACACCGAAATTTCCACTAAAATTTTCATCGATAGTTTTTTCCGGCGACACTACAAGTTTTCCGATGAAAGAGGAGAAGAAAGATATTCACCCTACCTGTCGATGTCGAGCTCCATTTCCGGTGAGATTTTGAACGACATTTTGCCGGTGTCATTGACATTGAACACCATAGGGTGCAGATAGTTCTGGAAATCGAAAAGGAGGGGAGGTAGAAGAAAATGATCATGTTGAGAGAGAAGAATGTGAAAAATATAAATCATCGAGTCACGGGGTTTGGTGAACCATTTAGACATTTCACTTCAATCTTAGCATTGAATGATGAAGATGTTGAAATAAACATGCTTAATAATGAAGAAGATATTGATGTATTAGGGGGCGATGAATGTTGACATGAGGTTCCATCACCGTCCATGCTAAGTTAGACATGGAATGTATAAATTCAATGTCTGCATTGGGTCCAGGTTTAGAACTTGGAGAAAGTGGGAGATAAGAAAAGTTGCGAAAAGGGAAAGTATTTATCTCGAAACTCAATGTTCGAATTATTGAAAAGAAACATGTCTTGTTCAATGTAAGAAATTTGGATAAGAGTGTCATTGGAGGCTTCATGCATGTCCTCATAAAACACATGGAAAGTGGGAAATAACAAAGAATTATAGTGTGTAAACATGTCTTTTTCAAACTTATTCACAGGATCATAAGCAAATAGATGCGAATTTTATTGCCAATGAAGTAAAACAGTTTGTGAAAAACACCAAATCTGTTGTATGAGAATATGCAAAACTGGAAGGTATGGGATGGAAAAAGAAAAACACCAGATCTGTTGTATGAGAATTAGGAAGAACCTTATAAATTATTTACCAAGTGGATGAATATTTTGAAAATGATAAACTCTGGTAGTGTAGAGTAGAAGCTTGGAAGAATGAAATAAAGAGGTCATAAGATTTTTGAAATTGTATTTTAGACATTTGGTGCAGTTATTGAGGATTTCAAACATTGTAGATCCATTATACAAATTGATGGGACCTTCTTAACAGGAAAGTATAAGGGAAAGTTGTTGGTCTCTACTGCTATTGATTCTAATGGACACATCTTTCCACTAGCTTTTGAAATGGTTGACGCTCTTTTAAAAAGGTTAAATTTTAAATTATTGGAAGAATTCTTTATGGAGCAAGAGAATGTACTTTCTTTGATCTTTCCAATAACTTTTTTTAGAAGAAGAGAATGTCGAGTCTTGGAATTGGTTTTTTGGCATCTGTGACATAAGGTTACTATCAGGGAGGGTATATATCTAATATCATATAGGCATAAGTGAATTATATCTTTCTTATGGCATATCTTTGGCAATTTCAATATCAAATAAAAAAAATATAGTTGAAAAGTTTGGTATATCAATCTGGAGCACTGTTTCAGTTTCATAAGTTTAGGCATGTATGAACGAGATCAAAGAAATTAGACACTGTCCCATGATGGTGGACACCATACTGGTGGTGTACAACCAACGTCGCAGAATGTATAAACAATGTATTGAGGGGTGGAGAAGATTACCAATTATTGGATTAGTGCAATTAACCTTTTATTGTACTATGAAATATTTTAAAGAAAAGCGAAAGATGATACATGCTACAATTATTAGCAACGAGAAGCACACGAGGTGCAGTGTAACGTCCTGTTAATTTCGCTGTAATTTTTTTTAGTTTTATTATTTATTTAGCTAATTATTTTAATTTAATTATTTTAGGATTTATAAGGTAGTTAATATAGTTTAGCTTAATATTGCTAATTTAGAACCTAATTAATTATTCTCTAATTTTAATTTGATTTTTATTTCCTAATTAATGGTAGCATTAATATTGTTAATTAGCAAGTTAAAATTCATAGGGTTTGGTAAGATATTTAGGAGAGTAATAAAAGTGGGGCCCATTCAACCTTTTGTCCTATCCCAAAAATTAGGGCAACCACCCATCTTTTTTCATTTAATTGATTTTCTTTTAATTATTTTTTAATATAAAAAGAAAATCAAAAAGGAAAAACCCTTAGCTCCCTCTCTCTCTCTTCTCTCAACCGTACGCAAACCCCCCCTTCTTTATTTCTTTTCTTTTACTCTCTCTCTCCCACTCTCTCTCCCTCCCTCACATCTCAGTCGTCCCCTTCTCTCTCCCTTTTCCTTTTTTTTTCATTTCATCAACGAGAAGCTCCTCCCCACGCAGTCCCTCCACCGCCGCAAGTGATGGCTTTTCCTTCTCTATTTTTATTTCACGTTTCTGGAATCACCATGACCCACCCTCGTGAACTCGCCACCATTAACCTCCTCTCCTAAAACCACCGTGGCAGCCATAGAATTTCAGAGTGAAAGTTGTCAGAATCTGGGAGAATAAACCTGCCGGGTTTGAAGTTTTTGCAACGTTTGGAGTCGGGATCTTCGCCTACGCTTATTTCTCTAGAGCCAGCCGTTTCCCCCACTGTCAGGCCCTGAGAATAGCGCTGGAAAATAGACTAGGTGAGTTGCGTTTTTTTCCCTTCCCTGTGCATGGTTGGTCTGTTCATTTTGTGAAGACCGGTTCACCTGAACCAGTTTAGTCTGGTTCAGCTGGTTTTTCTTGCAATTGATGCCAGTTCTCGCTATTTTAACCTGTTTCTCTCACTAATTAATTGGAATTAACTATTTTTCAAGTTCCGGGCAACTTTAGGGGTGTTTTTCTTATTTAATTTGTAGCCGGTTCTTGATTCTTGCACTTTTACTAAGCTTCAAAGGTGAGGATGATAAAATTTACAGTAAATTTAGGAACTAAATTCTTGAACTATTTGTATGATTCAGGAGTTAAGTTAAAATTGAAATTAAGTGTTGAGCATGCTAATTTTATGATTTAATAGGAATCGGAAGTATAGAATCGATATTGGTAAATTATGGGTTTTACTTATTCTTGGGAGTTAAAGTATGGAATATTTGGGCTTAAGTATGTTTATGCTTAAAGTTTGGTTAGCTTATGTTCTTGAAGATTTATTTACGATATCAAGATTTCCTTATTACTTTGGGTTTTTACTGAGATCAGGCCTTCCCAACAATGATTATCTTATGTTCTTAGAGATTATTTATGATATCAAGGTTTTCTGATTACTTTGAACTTTACTGAGACTGGGCCTTCCAGCATCAGTCTTTAGTACATAAGTCATTCGATGATTTCAAGATTGTTGTGATCGATAAAAGTATGGGCTTATGACCTTATACGTTCTCATGTTCTTGATTAATATTTCTTTGATGAGATGTTCTGAAATTGGTTCTCTGTTTATATTTTGATTCTCAAATTTCTGATTCTATATTATCACACTTGTTCGCATGGTGATGAATATTGAGATAATGCATAGACTACGTGTGCTTGCATTGTTTTGTATTCTTCATGGTTCGATATATTTATCATGAGGAATGCATAGACTACGTGAGCTCAATGAACGGAGGAGATGAATAATGAGATAATGTAGTTGTGTGAGCTAGCATTATCTGGTATTATTCATAATTAGTATGATACATATATATTCTAGACTGCTTAGACTACGTGAGTTTTGCATGTCATTGCATGAGGTAACGGGATCCTGCAATGACTATGTGTGCTTGCATCATCTGACGTTATTCACCCAAGAGGTTCTTGTTCTGGTTCTATAATGTAAAGACTACGTGAGCTTGCATTTGTTCTTGATAAGAAAGTAAAGGCTTCATGAGCTTTACTTGATATTGGAGTGAGATAATGGGATCGTGCATAGACTACGTGAGCTTTCATCATCTGTCATTATTCACACGTTCTATGTTTTATGTTCTATGTTCCATATTCTATGTTCTAATTTCAATGATCTATGTTCTAAGTTCTATGTTCTTGGCTCTATGCTCTTAATCTTATTCTTAGTTAAGACTGCATGAGCTTAACTTGTTCTATTTATATTCCTGAAAGATTTAACGTATGATTACGTGTTCCGATTGTTATGAGCTTGGGAGACTTGACTACTTGCATGATCTTCATTCTTGTTCTTTATTTTATGTTCTTGGGAGAATTGCATGTCCTTACGTTCGGAAGTCTGTTTGGGTAGTCAAGATCTTATCTGATTGAGATCGTTTAACTGAAATCCCAATGCCAATCATAGCAACTACAAGAACGAGGTCCCGTAGAAGACCCGCCCTTTTCTCAATTGAGAATAGAAGCGCCTAAGGACAAATTCGAGAAAGTCTAGATTCATCCAAAAGACCAGGGAAAAAGGACGAGCATTGGGAAGATGATGGATGAAGATCTGAAACGTGAAATGGTAAATTTTCTGAGGACAAATTGGACAACTTTCGCATGGGACCACATCGACATGCCTAGGAATAATAATCCATAACCTCGAAGTTGATCCGAACCAACCTCCAGTTAAATAGAGGAGGCGCAAATTCGCGCCTGAGTAGAATGAAATTATCAATGAGAAGGTTCAGAAACTTTTGGAGGCAGGTTTCATCTGAGAGGTCAAAGTGGCTTGCAAACATTGTCATAGTGAAGAAAAAGAACGGGAACTGGAGAGCATTCATCAACTTCACCGACCTCAACAAAGCTTGTCCTAAAGATTCCTTCAAGTTACCAAAAATAGACAAGCTGGTGGATGCCACAACAGGTTATGAACTGCTCAGCTTCATGGATGCCTTCTTCGGGTAGAATCAGATCAAGATAAACTTGAAGGATCAAGAGAAGACATCATTCATAACCAACATAGGCACGTATTGCTACACGGTAATGTCGTTTGGGCTGAAGAACGCAGGAGCAACCTACCAGTGATTAATGAATAGAATGTTCAAAGACCAGTTAGGAAAACCATAGAGGTATATATCAATGACATGCTAGTAAATGTGAGGTGAACCGAGGATCACCTGTTGCACATCAAGTAAGCATTTGAGGTACTAAACAGGTACGAGATGAAATTGAACCCATAAAAAAACACATTCGGAGTCCCAGCAGGAAATTTCCTGGGACATCTGGTAAAAAGTTGAGGAATCAAAGTGAACCCCAATCAAGTTAAGGTAATAACGGACATGCAGGCACCTACAAATTTGACAGGAGTGCAAAAGTTGACCGGACGCCTAGCAGCTTTGAATTGATTCATATCGCGATCGTAGGATAACTGTTTACCATTTTTCAAAGAACTGAAAAGAAGCAGAGAGTTTGGTTGGGGAGATGAGTGCCAAAAAGCATTCGAGGAGCTCAAAGTTTACCTATCTACGCCCTCGGTGTTGACCAAGCCCTCAGATAACGAAAAACTTTTCTTATATTTAGTAGTATCTGATGCGGCGGTCAGTTCAGCATTGGTGCGCGAGGATGGGCAAACCCAACAACCAATATACTATGTGAGCAAGACAATGGTAGATGCTGCAACACATTATTTGACAATTGAAAAGCTGGCACTGGCCTTAATAGTCGCCTCGTGCAAATTGAAACACTACTTTCAAGGCCATCAAATTGTTGTGAGAACGAGTTCCCATTGAAAGCCGTACTCCACAAACCCGACGTTTCAGGACCGCTGATGAAATGGGCAGTGGAGCTGGGAGGATACGACATCACTTATGAGCCTCAAACCTCCATCAAAGGTCAGGTTCTAGCGGATTTTGTGGCCGAAATGACCCCGACACACAAGCAGGAAACAGAAGCAGTTTCGTTACCACCTGTAGACGCCGATAAAGAGGTTTGGACCCTATGCATTGATAGGTCCTCAAATTAAAAAGGATCCACCGTAGGAGTGGTCCTGTCGACCCCTGAATGGTACTTCTTAGAACAGTCGATCCTTTTTGGATTTTCCGCTTCCAACAACGAAGCCGAATGCAAAGCGTTGATAGCTGGGCTATATAGAGCTTTTGAATTGGGAGTCGAGAAATTGAATGTCAAAAGCGATTCCCAGTTAGTGGTAAACCACGTGAAGGGTATGTTCTAAGCTAAAGATGTCAGAATGGCGAAATAATTAGAAAAAGTCGTATCCCTCTTGTCCCAGTTCACAGAATATGATATCGGTCAAGTTCTAAGGACCGAAAATGGACACACTGACACATTGGCCAGTCTCAGATCAGTAGTGAATTCCGAAACAAAAAGAATGATCTCGGTTGACTTCTTGCCCGAGCCCAGCATAAATCTCGACTTAAACAAGGGGAGTGAGGGTGACGGGATTGAACAAGCAAGGCCAGTGGGACAAAATCAAGAGACCGAGCTTGATTGGAGGAATGAGATTCTCGATTTTCTCCAGATTTGTCAGTTACCGGAAGGAAAATTGGAAGCCCGCAAAATCCGATCAAGGGCTGCCAAATATTCGATTATTCATGGGGAGTTGTATAAGAGATCTTTCAGCTGGCCATATCTTAAATGTTTGGGAAAACCGGAGAATTCTTACATACTGAAAGATTGCACCTTGGACAATGTGGAAATCATGTAGGACCAAGATCCTTGAGTCACAGAGCGATGACGTAGGGCTATTACTAGACCATCATGCTCAAAGATTCAAACTACTTTGTGTCGAGATGTGACAAGTGACAAAGATTTGCCAAAACTATCCACGCTCCGCCCACAACCTTGACTACGATTTCGGCCCCTTGGCCATTCATGCAATGGGGGCCGGACTTAGTGCGAAAATTATCGTTGGCTCTGGGGCATAAATGTTATCTTCTAGTGGCGACCAACTACTTTTCCAAGTGGATAGAAGCTGAACGGTTAGCAACAGTTACGGAGCAAAAGATCAAAACTTTCCTGTGGAAGAACATATTCACCCGCTTCGGGATCTCGAAGGTTATCATCCCAGATAAAAGGACTCAATGCACAAGAAGATCCATCCAAAAGTATTGCGCCGATAGAAGGGTAGAACTTTGATATTCGCAAGCTGACAGACATGTAGAAGCATCAAATAAGACCATCATTGACTCTCTGAAAAAGAGACTGCAACGGACGAAAAGGAACTGGGTATAAGAGTTAGTAGAAGTCCTTTGAGCATACTGGACCACTCCGAGAATTCCAACGGGCGAAACACCCTTCGCAATGGCCTTCGGAGCAGAGACCGTGGTCCCCATCGAGATGATCATCCCCACTACTCGAAGTTCAATTCCAGAAGCATAAAATGACACCATGATGGCTGAGGTGCTAGACCTCGTTGAAGAAAGAAGAGAGCAGGCACTGATTCGCCTCGCAAGCTATCAGCAGAAATTGACCAAGTACTTTGAGAAGAAAGTGAAACAGCGCGACTTCAAAGTAAACGATTTTGTCCTAAGGACAGTGTTTCAAAACACTCAAGAACTCGGAGCAGGAAAGCTTGGACAAATTGGGAAGGTTCGTATCATGTCACTAAAGAAGTCAAGCCAGGAACTTCTCGCCTCGAAGACCAAAAGGGTAAGTCAATTCCAAGGGCTTGGAACGCCACACATTTGAGGATTTATCATAAGTAAGAATGAAAAAAACAATGTAAATACTTGGCCAAAGAGGCCTATTTTTAAATTAATATATGAGTATTGCATAGTTTTCCTACAAACATCCAAGTATCTCCTCAACTAAAAGCCCTAACCCATTAGGCAAAACGCCAAGTCATTAAATGTACGTTCGGAAGTATAGCAAGAGCAAATTCATGAAAGGATAGAGCAATGAGGTAGTATGTAAGTAAAACACCATGTTTTATTTCACAACAAACAAGTAAGGCTCGGACCCACATGTCGAGAATTCGACCGAAAAGAGTTACAAAGTTTGTACAAAAGCAAATGAAGATCCGCTGCGACTCCAAGTTATGCCGTTTGAGGTATCAACATTGGAAATGGTGAAGATGTCCTCCTAGGAGAGAATGAGGGGATTGTCCGGAGAGCAACAAGCTAATCCATCAAATCACCCGAGATGATCTCCAAGGAGAGAATGAGGGTCTTGTCCAAAGAGAGCCGACTACTCCACCAACTCACCACATCCGAGGTCGTGACGTATCTCAGAAAACGGCTTTTGTTGAACGAGTAGAAAGAGGCTAGAATGTCCGAGCTCAGAGGCCAACTAGGAGGCCTGGAGGAAATCCATTCTTACCGCTCCTTAACCTGATGGGAGACGACTTCTCCAATTAAGTCATGGCCAAGACGGGTATGGAGTGATGGAGAACTCCCATTTTCACCGAAGAATCGCTCCGCCTATCTCAAGGAAGGAAAGCTTGACCATGCTTCCTTAAACCAACAAAAACACCACTTTCCGTGAAGAACCCCTGACGGCTTAGTAACGCAAGAGAATCATCTAGGGTAAACACGAAGAGTTGCCTCGCCGCTACTCATTCTGATACTTTTGAGTAGCGATGGAAGAGGGGGGGGCGACTGATTAGAGTGAACAACTTGAACCCTATGGTCTATCCTCACAGGCGTAGAGGATCACGACCAAGAAGTTCAAGTTGATCAAGCCCAACCAAACAGGCGTTGAAGATTACGACCATATGTCTTCCATAAAGGCCACAATTAAGGAAGGCCAAATATGGAAGAGGATTAAAAAGAAATGGGAAAATTTCATGAAGATGAAGGTTCGAATCTGTATCAGAAAATCTGATAATGGAAAAGAGAGAAATTTATGATAAGGAAGGATGAACAGTCTTTGAAAAATGGTTCAAAATACGAATGAGAAACGTTAGAAGCCTATTTAAAGGGCCAGGCAACCATCGAAAAGTCACATATGGCAGCGCATGCAAGACGACGCGTACCTTAACTCATAATTAAGGCGATTAACTCCCCCTAATTAAGCCCAATTAAGGCGATTTGGTGGGAATGACTGACGGTTGACACGACCAATCACAGCATTACATCGTCACCTCGAAAGATGGAATGCCTCGATGCATGGAGCAACTCCGTATTAAATATAAGTCGCTTTAGCTTTTAGATAAGAGACTTCTTCCCCCATTATAAAAGGAAAGGTCGCCTGAAGTATTCCTCAACACTCACGATTGACTAATGATTGATTGAAGCCATGGACAACTCAACGGCCACATTAAGAGTAACCAAGAAATTCCTCAAGTTTGAAAACCGAGAACTTAGGATGGGCTACACTAGGCTAACCCTCGCCCTCCTAAAGAAGGATGAGAGAGAGGGAGATATGGAACCACTGAGACCCGAGCTCAACAATGTCCGAGGAGCTCTAGAAGTCTCAAGCAGACGAATAGAGCACATAGAAAGGGAAAATCAATCCCTCCGAAAGGAGAAAGAGATCTTAAAGATGGTGGAGGGTTACAACCCTTCCAAGCGTTACGAGGCGCTCAAGAACCGCCTTCGAGCTGCAAAGAACCTCTTGGATTACTATAAGAGAAAAAATGAGTCCCTCGAAGAACAGCTTGCCTCCTCAAAACGGCGAAGAAGGACGGCCCAAACTGTCATCATCGACAGTGACGAAGACTAGAAGGCCATCCGAAGAACCGTAGACTTGTATTTAGTATATTTTATTTACCTAATGTACAAGAAAAGAAAAGAAAAGGAAATTACATATTTTTGCTTTGATTTTTAGTTATACACTCTCTTCGCCGGATCAAAAGCCACGGCCCATCCGAGCATTTAAAAGCCTTCTTCGGAAGCACAAGCCTCGGCCCGTCTGAGCGTTCTAAAGCATTCTCCTGAAGTAAAAGCCTCGGCCTGTCCAAGCATTTAAAAGTCTTCTTCGGAAGCACAAGCCTCAGCCCATCCGAGCATTCTAAAGCCTTCTCCGGAAGCAAAAGCCTTGGCCCGTCCGAGCATTCTAAAGCCTTCTCTTGAAGCAAAAGTCTTAGCCTGTCCGAGTATTTAAAAGCCTTCTCTGGAAGCACAAGCCTCGGCCCGACCGAGCATTTATAAGCCTTCTCCGGAAGCACAAGGCTCAGCTCGACCAAGCATTTAACATCCTTCTCCGGAAACATAAGCCTCGGTCTGTTTGAGCAAATAAAGAACTTATGAATCTCTAAGGGATGGAATGTTGGAGTATTGAAACATTCAAAACCTTCTCCGGAAGAAAAAGCCTTAGTCTATCCCAACACTTAAGGCCTTCTTCGGAAGCAAAATACTTGGTTCATCCAAGCACTTTATGCCTTCTCCGGAAGTAGAAGCCTGGGCTTATCCAAGCACTTAAAGCTTTCTTCAGAAGCAAAAGCCTTGGATTATCCAAACACTTAAAGCCTTCTCCGGAAGTAAAAGCCTTGGTTTATCCAAGCACTTAAAGCCTTCTCCGGAAGCAAAAGCCTTGGCTTATCGAAGCAATGAAAGCCTTCTCCAGAAGCAGAAGCCTTGGCTTATCCAAGCACTCCAAGCCTTCTCTGGAAATGAAAGCCTAGGCTCATCCGAGCACTACTTCGATATTTAGAACAATTCAAAGAAAGAATATTTTATAAAAGCGAGCAGCGTAGCGAATGAGGCGGAATATGCGAATAAATTAAAAATATGCGTACATAGAAGAGTCAATACAAAAAGAGAAATAGTTCAAGAGAGGGACTCCACAATCCGGAGTTTCCCATAAGGAATTAGTCAGAAACATAAAAAGTCTCAATGGAAGAAGGATCCACGAGGGCATTATTGGTCACAACACCATCTCCCTGAGCCTAAGTTTCACCCTGGGGAACGAGCAACTTCTAGGCCTTCTCAATCAGATACCACTAAACTTTGATGGGTTCTCATAAGCGATCAGACTAATTGGATCTCAAAGTTCTTCAGCGGTTTCCAGAAGCGCCTTGATCGAATCTCTGCGACTGATAGCCCGATAAGAGTGGTCTGCGCCAAAACCTCAGTTGCCCCGACCAATTTCTCTAGGAGGTTATCCACACTTTCCCGAAGAGGGAGAAGCTCGACCACTTGGGACTTCAGAGGTAAGAGCTCGAACACCTAGGATTTCATTGAGCCATTCTCCAAAATGATTGCACTCAATTCTTCCTAGACTTTCTTCAAAGATTCGGCCTCTCAATCAAGACCTTCTAAGGCCACAGACCTCTCCTTGCTTACAATGCTCAAACGCTCTAGAGCCTCAACACGCCCTACTTCGTCTTCATCGTACATCTGCCTCTGGTTTGTATGAAGCCTCTGGAGATCTTCATTCTCCTTCTAAACATGCTCAAGTTCAACCAGGTGGCTCTGCTTCTCGGCCTCGAAAGCAAAAACTCTCTCGTTGGCTTCAGCAAGTTTGGACTTTAGCTAAAGACAGGCGGTGAGCTCAGAATCCCGATGAAGGGACGAATGTCTTTCCTTCTTCATCTCTGCCACCTCGCACTCTAAATTGTGATGTTTCTTCAACAAGCTCTCCATATTGAGGGTCATTTGGGCCATAGCCTGGGTCCTCTGAAAGAGCAAGCGTGGCAAGATTCAGAAAAAATAACAGTAACTATTAAGAGCTATGATAACATTAGCAGACTAACCAGCCAGGTGCGGTAACGCATGCGTTCGAAGGTGTTCTTTTCGCTCTCATAGTCGAAGAGAGGGTCCAGCTGCATGGCCGCCATATCAGGAGCAAATCCTACCACATCGACGGCCCGCCGGAAAAAGAATTCCTCGGAAAGGGAGTGTTCCTCAAAACTAGACCAAGGGGATACGAATTTTCGAAGTAGAGAAGATTCACCACCCATGGCACCGGATCCACTAGCTGAGACCGGAGCCCCGGTTGATGGAGGAGGATGAGCCAGCATCACCACTTCTGAGGGGCCCGAAGTATCAGGGCCCGAGGTATTAAGACGGGACACTCCGTCGATCACCCAATCATCTTGGAGTGGTAAAGACTCATCCTGTTCAAACTCCTCAGGATCAGAATCAGAAGAAAGAAGATTAACGTACTCAGAAGAAGGCGAGTCCGCCTCGAAAGAAAATGAACAATAAGCCATCTCAGGAGGCATGGAGACATTTTCATTCGCACCCTTTACCGAGCGCTCGTATGCCTCGAGGATTCCGCCCCTTCTTCGCTTGGCAATCGGAAGATCTGTTGAAGGATCTGCAAGGAGACCCGCAGGAGGATCCGCAGCAGGAGCCACTGCGCTTTCTGTGGCGACTTCTGGAGCACCAGCCGATGCGGTCTACCCACTTCCCGAAGGACGTGGTCACTTAGGTCCAACCACCTTTTTTCCCTTCCAGTTGGATGGATACGCCATCAGAGGTCTTTTAACGGGAAATTTATTGGAATTTAAAACTACAACTCAAAAAATTACTGAAATAAAAAATCTAAGTCGCTTGGCATATCATAGGTGAAGTAGAAGTTGAGAATTTATCAATGTGTTGGTGTTTCAGTCTACTACTTTAGTGATCTAGAATGATCCTTCCTTGTCAGTTTTGGAATGCGCCTCTCTACAGCTTATGGTCCCCCAAAGATAGATGTTATTTCTCCATTTGAGAATTCTTGATTATCACGCTCCTTGTCTTTCTTACCAGACTTAGTATCAAATTGAGGTCATTTACTTTTCATAAACTCCTTCAAATACCCTATTTGAATAAGAGTCTCAATTTATTCCTTGAGATCAAAGCAATAAGAGGTGGTATGGCCATGGTTTTTATGGAAGAGGCAATACCTATCTTTGTTCCTCTTATTTGACCCTGCTTTCGTCCTAGATGGTCACTGTTGGTGGAAATGGTGATTAAACTAGATGGTGAAGGGTGGCATGCAAGTGTACATGGTCAACAGGTAATAGTAGTGGTGAGTGAGTAGTGTCGTGTCCCACGAGGATGATTGTTTTAAGGCAAGATTAGAATATTAAGTATTGATTTAGACAACAAGACAGTGCAAACTATCAATATGAAATGTTGTAATGCAGGAATTCAACGAATCAAACACTGAGTGTAGATTGATGATGAGATTGTGATACTGTGCTGGGGATTAGGATAGGTTCTAACCATTAAGTACTGCAGTGGAACTCTCACTACAATTTGAATTTATGAGACAACAACATGGTAGGAATAAATAGGCAAGAATAAGCTTTCTTAAACAAACCATAACACAACTCATTAACCCTTGATTATATCTCTAAAATCTTAGTTAATTAACTGCTACCTTCTAACTCGTGAAACTTATTATTGCCTATTCTCTTTAACCCTCTGTTTATTTCTAAAGTTTAAGTTAAAGTGAACAAGTTGATTCTTTCTCTAAGTTGTCATGTAATGGACTTTTCAATACTTGCTTGAACTCTTCTAACTATATTTTCATAAAGCTTTAAAGAAGAAGATAAATATGAAGAATTCAGTATCACAGATTCGTGTAAATACTTGAGTTCTACAACATTATATGTCACCTATCCTTCATCCCATTTAGCACAATATCACAAAGAGATTTAGCCTAACATGGCTTGCAATGATGTGAAAATTAAACCAACTTGCTAAAAGTAGTTCATGGAGAAGATAAAATACAACTTTAACTAAAGCTAACTAGTAGAGAAAAACCAACTAAGAACTCTAGACAGCTGTAGAAAAATAACTTCTTGGTTCCTTGTGATCTCCGTTTTCTCCGTCTCCTCTCTTCAAATTGACATAAACAACTTACTTAAGTATCAACCAAGCTTCCTCCTATCTTTTCATCCTTTTTCCAGCCAAAATAGTAGTTGGTGAACTCTATCAGGTTGCACGCCCGGCTAGGGAACTGTAGCACGAAGCGACAATGACCTGTCCCATCATTACAGCTGGCAACATAAATAAATATCTTTTCTTCCTCTAGGCTTACTTGTTTCAACATCAACTCAGCATGCTTTCTATGAACTTTTCCTTGAAATAAGAGGAAACTGCCAAGAGCACTATCTAGAGTCTTAAGTTCAAAATGGTCAACATTAGGAATCTGGAGGCAAGAGCTTAATTAATAAGGAAAAACTATAAAAAGAATTAAAATAAAAATAAGCTTCAAAAGAACTAGCAATCATAAAAGTAGCCCAAATATCTACAATGATTTGCTAATTTACAGAATTACTTAGTTTTTTTACCCTAATTTACCCAAGTATACCTATTTGAAAACTCCCTTATGTGGACTTATCAATCGTCTAACCATGTTTTTATCTTTGATCTCTATCACCAGTTGTTCAATCGAGACCGTAGTGGGAGTTTACTTCTGAAACTTAGTTGGAGGAAGAGTCTGCTTCTCAGGTTGGTCTCTCGACCCTTTTCTATTGTCATCCTTGTGACGGTGAGTCTTCCAATCGAAGTCTTTTGTCGAGTCTCTCTTTTTGTGCTTTGATTGTTTACTACTATCTCTTTCATCAGAAGGTTTTCCTGCACTAACCAACTCCCCGGTGATCATGCACTTTTGCACACTAGCAAGAAGGTCATTGTATGTAGTAGACATCTTGTTGCCAACAGACCACAAGAATTTTTCATCTTTCAAGTCAGTCATCATAGCAGTTAGAGCTATGTCATCACTGTAACCTTCCAATTTCAATGCCTCATTATTAAATATCACTACATAGTCTCGGAGGCTCTCCTCCAACTTCTGACTCAAAGTAAAAAGGTGCGTGGCTGGTTTCTTATGACCCCTTTCACCAACTAACTGAGTTACAAAAGATCGAGTGAGGTCTTTAAATGAAGAGACGGACCTCGACTTCAGTTTTCTGTACCACCCGCGTGTAGGGCCTTCTAATGTAAGGGGAATGCCCTACACTTTATAGCATCTCGAACTCCATAGAGCTCTATCTAGGTCCGAATCCTATCAACATGATCAACTAGATCCTTTGAACCATCATACGTGGTCATAGTTGGCATTGTGAACTTGGTGGGAAGCTCCACCTCCATTATATCATCGGTGAATGGTGGCTTAGTTTGCTCGAGGAGATCTTCTAGTGAAGGGGAATCTTACCTCGATACTCTTTCTTCATATGACCAAGTTGATCTTGGAGCCTTTTCAACTCTGGTGCTTAAGGCTAGGCAGTTTCAGCAGTAGACTTCACAACATCTGTATGTGCCTTTCTCTTTTGATTGAGTACTTCTAGGAGGTCGGGCCTTGCTTTCTGATTAAGATGCCCGTTGTGAGAAGACTTATAGGAGGAAGAGGAAGTGTCATGAGTATTTAGTTTCGACTTCCAGTTCAAACCACCCTTCTCATGATTCCACGAATCTCCTATCCCTTTTATAGTCTTTTTGTCTTTGCCCTTTTTGGATAGTAACTCCTGGTTGTCAGGGGGGCTTGATGGTCAGATTTATTTGTGAGAATTTTGAGTACTTTAGTGAAATCTCGATTCACACCTTGCACTTTCTATTCTAGAGCATCTACCCTTTTGTCTGGCACTAGCGCAACCTTTACTGCTTCTTGATTTTTATCAACTTGTTGTTGCTCTCTAGTACTACAAGTTTGATATCTTTTATTATGAGGATTACGGTTGTCACTGGCATCTACATCATCACCGTGTTGACTTCTTCGACTCATCCTTGATGGTAGAGCACTTAGTTATATACTCTTTCATAGACGATGCCAAATGTTGTTGCGTAAAAATGGTGGGCTTCAACGTATGCAACGAACTTATAATATTGGATGAGCTAGAGGTTGTGCACTACACTCAAAGTGCTGCATAAGCGGTGTGGTGAGTAGTTGATGAGCACTTTATGTACCTGCACAGGAAAGGAACAGAGCACTAGTGTGGTGCCAGCCAAACATCCTCCGATGCTTAAGTCAGAGCTAGTGTGTCAGAGAGAATTAGCATAGAATTAGTTACCTTATGGTTGAGTTTCTTCTCCTATTTATAGTAGAAGAAGTTGATGACATCATGCCATATGTCACGTCGTGATTGGGCCACATGTTTCTTCTTAACTACGTGTCATGTGTTGTGATGCGACATGTTGTCTCTTGATTGGATACTTGTACTTGGTCTCAGGTATGTAGGTTTGCCAGAGACGACATCGATGTACCTCACCAGGTGCATAGACATTCTCCCCATGTGCATAGTTATGTCTTGCCAAGTGCAAAAATATTCTTACCAGGTGTGTAGACATCCTTACTTGATGTGCAGACATGTCTCCTTAGCTATGTAGGCATTTTTATTTCATTGTACAATTTCACGTATAATGATGTATTTTGACCCACAACATTTCAAAACTACCCTAAACCACCATCAGCATAAATTACATTGTGAACAGATAGAACATGTCCCCAATTCAATTTTCCTTAAATTGTTCGAGATATAAGGAAAATTATAACATAAATTGCGCAAAATTAAAGGAAATTTAAATGTAAAAATTAGAACTAAAACTAAAATAAAATCATTAAGCATCAAAATTTCAAGAAAATATTCTTGAAGCTTCTAAATTTCTTTCTACCTCAATCTTCCTCTAATCGCCATTAATACATATTCCTCTAACAAGTTTATATTTGATAATCGATTGATGGTTTACTCTTTAATGAACAACTTCTATAGTTTGAGCGGAGTGATTGATCATGACTGCATAGCTAGAGTTTTTAATCGCCCAAATCCTCTTTGCCCACCTATTAACCCACCACTTGCTTTTCCTATCACTTTACTCGAAACACTTCAAACAATGATTCTTAAATTATAATTTGACCCGTCTAACTTGGTCCAAAAGACTCAGCTCATGTGGACCTACTAGAAAATCCATAATTGTGTTTTGGAAAATACCTTCAAGCCTTACCAAATTCATCCCCCCGTGCCTTTCCCAAATTCTCTATCTCTATTCTAGGAGAATATGACTTTTTCCCAAAAGACTCTTCTCCTCCTGAAGAAGACCAAAACCCTTATAGAGAAACATCAATGACTTTAGAAGAGGTAGTTGAATCAGAAAAAGAAGATGATGTTTTCTATGAACCTGAGCATGAAGCCATTAAAAAGGCCTTGAATGAACTTAGAGGTGTGAATGAACTTGATTGGGACAGTGACCATGAATTAGATGTGGACTATGAATATGACAGCTTGGAGGAAGAATTAAAAAATGCTCACATTGATCACTTCAAAATGGATATGTCTGATGAGCAGCTAAGCTGCGAATGATCATTGCTTGAGTGTTCCAATTCTTATCTTTTCTTATGCTTTTCTTTAAACTTTATCTATTTGGTTTCTGCTCCGTTGGTCTTTAAACTACTTCTTAACTGTTTTAATTGCTTATAAGGACACAACATGTTTTAAGTTTGGGGGGAGAATAGTCCTCGTTTCTTTTTAATGGTTTGATGGTTATGACTGTGTTTTCTTTTTGCTTTTGAATGGAGATATGTCTGAATAGAAGTCTATTTTGTATGCTCCCATTTGGAAAGTGCTGGGGTTTCTGCACTAAATCTTATATAATCCAATTAAACTATAAATAAATAAAGGAATTATTAATTAGTAATATTTACATTGTCATTTATTATTACTTTAATAAATGTAATCCATCATAAGATCCAGAGTTAATTATGATAACTTAAAGTGAGCATATGATGCAGAAAGATTCACTTAAGTGTAACTCAAATAGTCTATAGTATATGAATAAAAGTTGGGTGCCTTATTTCTGGTAATACCACGGCCCACGGCCCACTTGTGAATTGCCACAAGTGATCTCATCTGGATCGCTGATGTAGAGACATGTGAGTGTTACTGCAATAGATATTGTAGTAGACTGGACTAAGATAAACTTACTGTCTTCTGGAAAAGCCGTTACATAAATACACTTTGTTTATCAATCGGTTGATCATGTATAATTGATCTTAATCCTGAGTGGATTACGAACTCCTGTTCACAAGAGACAAACCTTTGGTTTTCATAGGTGAGAGTGACTCGATATAGTTCGCTCAATATGTCTCCCACTTTGGGAATTGCATCTTGCTTATAGCTAGGAACGTAATTACACAAGAATGGAATTCTGATATGAATCATGGAACGTCACAAATAGCTCAAGGATCAATCACAAGTTCAAAGATCAAGAGAAGCATTGAACATCCATTTACAAGCCTACATTAGCAAACTCAAGACAAGCTTTTAAGATCCAAGGATGGAGGCTAACAAAGAAGTTTTGATGCACATTAATCAATGGAAAATGCATTTGGAAGAAGAGTATTGAAGACTTTTTCAATCATAAATGAAGAACAGAGCTAATTAGGAAAGTTGCATCATTTTTGTAAACTTTCCTTATTTGGACAACTTTCCATATTTGTTCCCGAACTTGCCATAAATGATGTCCATGAATTTACAATGTATTTGGACATGTTTTAGGCATTTATTTATCAGTTTTAATACTTAGAATAGTTTAGGAATGATACAATATCTTCTAGGGCAAAACTTTCCTAAAGATTTGGCAGATTTTGTGCCTCATTGTAATCCAAATTTCCTTCTTATTTTTAGGGTTTCTTTGCCTATTTAAAGACCTCATTTGTAACCCTAAATACTCAGAATTAATAAGATATAAAATAGCTTTGTTTTGCTTATTGCTTGGTTTATTTTACCTTGCATTTTGTAGCCTTATTCTAGGTTGCATGTTTTAGAAACATTCAAGCATAACTTGAGCTATTGTGTTTGTGGATTGTTTCGATCTTGAAATAAGAAAAAGTTCTCTTATTTCAAGGTATTAGATCATTGGAATAATCTTCTTCTTCTTAGTTTCCAAGGGTTTTACCTTCTTGTTCATTGGTTTTAGGATTTGCATCTAGGGGTTCTTTGTCTTTCAAAGGGTTTCTATTTCAATTTTCTAGAGTTTCATATCAAATTCACTCTTTTCCATATAGGAAATACATAAGTAGTTCCCTGATGGACTAATTCGGTCTTGAACAGCGGGGCCTCATATTCCTCTAACCAAGGAAAAGGTAAAGAGGCATAATGGAGATTATGTAAGGTTGTTCATTGGAGAATTAGTTGGGCTTAAGGAACAAGATGTATCATGGAGGTTAATACGGTACAATTACCTAGCCTTGTATACGAACTACTTGTGAAAGATCAAAGTGTAGTTAATGATATTAGCCAATGAACATAACTTTATCTATCGTACTAAGAGTTCAACTCTAGATATTTAGTGGAGTTATCTAGGAGTTAATGAATAAGAATTAATTGATTGAAAGAGTTCAATCTATGTAATTCTAGATCATTGGAGCTTAGTCCTATAGGTCCATTAAGTCCTCTGAGCTAATGCATGTAATTGAGAACATAAATTAATGATGATTAATTTCTTTGGAAAAATGATTTCAAGTATTTAATTTGAAGTTGTCAAATCAATTAAGGCAAATACAAATAGAGGAGTTTATTTGATTAATTAAATGAAATTAAATAGAGGAGTCTATTTGATTCTTTAATTAATGGTGAAATTAAATAGAAAAGTCTATTTAATTATAAATAGAGAGATTAAATAGAAGAGTCTATTTAATTAAATTAATTTTACAGTTGTCCAAAATTAATGGGGATTTAAATAAAGGAGTCTATTTGAGGAAGTCAAATTAAAAGAGGAAATAAATAAAAGGAGTTTTATTTATTTATTTATTTAATGGAATTGTTCTATTAAATAAAAAGGAAAAATAAAATGCTCGATATTATCATGGAGATGACAAGGAGGGCGTGTGACCCATGGGTAGGGTCACACGCCCCAATGGTTAATAGTTAACCAATTATTTTCATTTTATTTTATTGAAAATATATATATGGAATATCTTAATTTAAATTAATATGGTTAATTTAAATGAGCAAGTAATGGAATAATTATTTTAAATTAATAAAGATATGAGATTATCTTATTATGGAATAAGATATTATATTTTAATTATTCAAAATATATTTTATAATGTCTTTATTAATTATTTGATAATTAAAAAGATATTCAAAGATTTATGAGGCCATAGTTTTCCTATAAATAGGAACCTTGGGGTGACCCCAAAATATACAACTAAGAGAGCAAAAGAAAAGGGTCAGGAAAATTCCTCTCCTCCCTCTCTCTATACCGTTGCCGCCCATAAGGTAAGGGAAGACTTCCCTATTCCTTTTGCCAAAACTGATTGTGCCCACACACCAATTCTCTTTTGTGCTTAGAGAGGAAGAACTTTTTGGTGGTCCCAAGATCGTAATCAAGAAGAACGAGGAAGAGTCAGACACTTCTCTACAAGAGTTAGTAATTCTTTTACGCATTTAGTTTTGAATATATTATACTGCAATGAAAGATCATTGGGACTTCTGTTTGAGTACTCTTTTAGAGGCCTTAATCCCAACAGAAAGTCCAAAAGTTTAGTTGTTAATAAAAAATCTATCTTTTCCTCGTTATCTTATCTCTTTCTTTCCCTTTGTTTTTTCTGATTTAAAAAAATAAAAATAAAAATAAAAAACAGTAGGAAACAGTAGTTTGGAATCTTAGATTTTGTTAAGTCACCAAAGTTAATTGAAGTTGTAGCTTAAATTTTCTTAAAGTAGACATGGAAGTTTTTATTTCTTAGCTCTTATGCAAAAATGCTAGCACTTTTAGTCAGGTTAGGCAAAACTTTTAAGGTTGTTGTGTAGGGGTGAAGGGAGGAGCTGAATTTAATGCTTGAAACTTAATATTTACTAACTATTTTGTGATGTTAAACTTTTTAAACGTTTATCTCTATATAAAATATCATGAAAATAGTGTTGGAGAAGCAACGTGGGTATTGAGAAGTACTCCGTGATATATTATTCAAGAAAGTTAACAACTTTGACTTATTTTCATGCTTAGGGATAAGTGAAACATAAGATAGATTGGATGAAATGCTAAATGTATTTGAAAACTTATTATTTACTTATAATATCTACAGATAGATACTAAAGATAAATGAGAGGTGTTCAAGTGGATTCGAGAAAATGTATCACATCAATCTTCTACGTACACGTTATCCCATGTTATAGCTCATAAGAACATTAAGATATCCAAGAGCTAGATTTTATTCTTAATGAAAAAATCTTACTTCCCTAATCACTACACAACACCTTATCACTCCATTTTGATCTACACATTGTTTTTTATCCGTTTAGATAATTACTTGCAAGAATATCATTTCGATCTTATTGAATTCCTTACAGCTTTATTTAGTACAGTACAACTATTCTCGTGGGATAGGAAACTCCCTCACCAATCTTATTACGTATTGACCATGTGCACTTGCATGTCATCCTTCATTACCTAGTTAATCACTAGTCTCCACCCAACAAGTTTTTGGCGTCGTTGCCGAGGATAGTTTCATTTAAACTATTTGAAGCTTTAAGAATTCATTTGCATTTCTTTTTCTTTAAGTCATTATATTGTTTGTTATTTTCTAACTTTTTTATGAGTGTGAAAGGTGGTAGCAACTTTGAAGACGAGCGATATATGTATGATCTAGAAATAGGAAGAACTTTTTATCGAAGAAGGTTAAACAATCGTGCAAAACCTGTGTCAAGACTCGAATTTTCTCAAATATTTAAATCAGAATAAACAGCGGAAGACTTTGTTTTTATAAAAATTTGGCGTGTAACCGTTTAAAATATGAACTATCAAAACCTGTTTACATGGGCCCATTTCAGAGAAAGTAAAAACAAAGATGTACATACTCCATTTCATGACAAAATCAAAAGAAATAGACTCGATAATATGTACAACAATCTTAGGCTCTCATTAGCCACAAAACATAAGTTTAAAGACAACAACATATAATGTTTCAACTAGCATTCGTGGAATGCCCCAACATATACATATAAAGTCCATGTCCCGAAAGCCATCCACTCGTGATCAAGCAACACCATCTCCTCCACCTCGTACCCTACTAAGAGTATTACCTGAAAAAGTTTAAGTGTAGCAACATTAGCATAAAAATGCTAGTGAGAATAAGATGGATGCAAGCACTTCCATGGACCGAATCCCATATAGGAAAATGTGTCCAAAAATCCTATTGTGCTCTTACTACCCATTCGATATTCCCAAGTACTTTGCATAAAAATCAATCCCATTCTACTATATCATAATTTCGAAAAGTAAACCTTCAAACTCGTAAATAAAGTACTAAAACTACTAAGGCATGACAAAGTAAATAGAAAAGTAAATAGCAAAGTAAATAACAAAGTAAATTTCTATCATTTACGTCATTCCACACGTTATTTCACGTTGAGACCACATTGTCACATTTCACAATTCAACCGTGACCACTTGTCACCAATCACAACCATACCGTTACCACATTGTCACCAATCACAACTATATCGTGACCTCACTGTCACCGTGACCACATTGTCACCATTCACAAACATACTGTGACCTCATTGTCACCGTGACCACATTGTCACCAATCACAAACGTACCGTGACCTCATTGTCACCGTGACCACATTGTCACCAATCATAAATCGCGCATATCATAATGCCATACTTACTACTCCCTTGGTAACACCAAATAGTGAATCTCATCACTAATAATATCGTACTAACTCGATTCTACACAAGAATCTCTCCAAAGTTTCTTTTAACTATTCTATAACCACTCAAAATAAAAGGAGTACCTAATACTCTTCTCCAAATTCCGGAATCTAATTCTCCTCGAGAATAAAACTTAATCCACCAATAACATCTTACTTTAAACAACAACCAATCTTAACTAATTTTCCTTATGCACTTTCCTTAACTCCCAAATAACATACATTCTTGGAAAGTTCTAAAGTCTATTAACCCTCTTAACCTCGATTGAACATAAACGTCAAGCAATTCGAAAACATAAAAGTAATCACAACCATTTTAAACTCACCTTATTATTGAAGCAACTCCGAATGTCCGGTTGACCGAACTTTACGATCGATGCACGAAGCCTATAATTAAAATACACCTAAAGTATATTAATTAACCAAATCGAATAACGATCGTCACGATATTGAAATAAAAGACAAAACACTCCGGAAATGCTTCCAAGAGGCCCACGGCTCAAAGGGATTTCAAGGTGAAGTTGATTTTCCGGATTTTTAAGCACTTTAAAAGGGTTTCGAGTTGGTTTCGGGCACTTTGGACGTTGGTAATATCAATGGGTAAACATGATTTAGGGTTTAGGTCAAAAGTTCAATCCCGAACAATTTAGTAAAATCATAAAACATATCAAATTCAAAACCCTAACCATCATAAAAATGAGAATAACTCAAAGAAATGGCTTTTGGCTCAAACCCGATTCTAGGGTTTAGGCAAAGTAAAACAACTCCCTCGATCTAAATCTCCGAGTTCCCGAGCAAGAATTGGAAGATTAAAACCAAAAACACCATTAAAACACTATTTGAAGCTTTAGGTTTTGAACTTTAACATACCTTAAAGCCTTGAGAGAATGGACGAAAACCTCGATTGATGGAATGGGTAGAAAGTAAGTCTCGAGAGCTTTCCAACGAGCTAAGGCACGATGAAAACGGTCGAGAAACGAAGCCGGGGTGACCATTTCTTTCTCTCCTCTTTTTCTCTCTCAAAGCTACGGGTTTGGGGAAGAAGATGAGAAGAAAATATCATTTTTTTGTCTAAAATTGGCTTAATAAAGAAGATAGTGAATAGTGTTAGGATATTAAGAATTCCGGAAATGACGCCTATGTCCTTTTCTTGCCTTAAGCTTCTAAAACGAAACCCGAACCACTTAAACTAACCCAATAGTGATTAATAATTATTAATTGGCCTATTAATAATTATTAATACCATCGAAACTAATTTAAGCTAAATAAACAGTTAAAAAAGTTTCTGAACGAAATTAACTATTTACTTCTAAATAACAAATTCTAAAATTATCTTTAACACTTTAATTCAATAAATAAATAAATAAAATAATAAATAAATAAAAATCACCTCAAAATACGGGACGTTACAACCTGACTAAATAATGACGAATAATATACCTTAGCAGGATTAGGCTATTGATGGGAATGAACCTCCAAGAGGGAGAAGAGCTGCCTTACAAGCTGTGTAGTATGTGGACGACTGACATAGAGTAATGAGGGAATTTACCAGTTCAAGTTTGGAAGGACTAGGACTCATAATTGCAAGATCTGACATGTAAACAGATAAATTTGAGTTCAAGCTAGTGATGTTTTCTATGCTCAATTCAATAGGCCAATTTGGAGGAAAAGCTCATGAAGATCCTCACAATAACATTAGACTATATATGCAACTCTGTAATTCTTTCAAAATGCCAGGAGTATCAGATGAGGCCCTCAGACTATCTCTATTTCCTTATTCATTGAAAAGAAAAGCTAGTTCTTAAGTGTTGTTAATGGATGTTGATTTTATTCACAATTGGGCTTATCTAATGGATAATTTTCTCACTAAATATTTCTCACCCAGTAAAGCATCTCAAATATGAACAGACATATAAACTTTAATTCAACATGGGAATGAAAACTTAGCAGAAACTTGGGAAAGGTGAAAAGCAATGTTGAGCATTGCCCACAATATGGCATGATTGGTTGGCTGTAGACAGAAACATTTTATAAAGGTCTTGAAACCAATAGTAGGTTAACTATCGATTCTGCAACTGGAGGAACCATTATATCCAAATGCTTTGATGAAGCTCAGGACATCATGGAAGGGATTGTCTACAATAGCTACCACTGGCCAAATTCCCAAGTTGGATTAGCCGCATGAATATCATGGGTAGACCATAACACTTTGACACAACAAATGGCAAATATGTTCATGAAAAATTTGCATGCATCCATGGAAGGTTCAAACCAAAACAAATCTCTGGGAAGCTCTGCACAAGGCGTAAACCAAGTACAATCAACTTCATTTTATAATGGTGTCATGTACAACATCTATACCAGGGAGGACATCCAATGGAGTTATGCCAACAAAATCCTAAATTCGTAAATTTCATTCATTACAACAAGAATTTCAATCTTTATTCTAACATTTACTATCTTGGATGGAGGCATCATCTGAATTTCCCATGGAATTAAAATAATATTCAAAGAGTTGGTCCATTAAACGCCTCGCCAAGACTTCCACATCTAAACTAAAACCAAAGGACTTTCCAACAGCGAGACCCAAAAATTAATCAGAAGCCTCCATAGTAGCAACATCAAAACCAGTAGCTTATGAATCAATAGAAGAGTGCATCTGATCTTGTCAACTCAGTAGAACATTCCATGAAAGAATATATTACAAAGAATGAAGCATTTATGTGAATTTTAGAAAATCAAGTTGGTTAGTGGGCTTCCACCATCAATTTGAGACCTCAAGGAAACAGGCCCAATGATACCATTCATCACATGAAATAAATAGAAGTTTAGCATTGTAATGTTATCACACTAAAAAGTGGAAGAATTCTGCTTCGTAATGAAGAACCTGTTCAGAAAGACCCACCCAAGGGGAAGAAATAAGGTGTTCTTATACTTGACCTAAAGAGAAAAGAGATAATGGTAGTGGAAAAAGACGCAACAACAAAACAAACACCACCAGAGGTCACACCTTCAAAAGAAAACCCAATAGTGTCCAATTTAGTAAAAGAACCGGCCACCGTGAAGATTTCTGCTGAAAAACTTATACCTCTATTTCCTCAAGACTTTTTAAACAAGATCCGTATTTACAATTCAAGAAGTTTTTAGAGGTACTGAAGCAACTTCATATCAATATTCTATTACTAGAAGCTCTGCAGTAAATGCCAAATTATGTTAAGTTCATTAATGACATACTCTCAAAACAAAATGAGCCTAGATGAACTGGAAACAATCAACATGATGTCTGAAGTGTCTTCAATTTTTCAACCTAACATTCCTCTAAAACTTCAAGATTCTAGAAGTTTCACCATCTCATGCTCTATTGGAAACACTTATTGTGGAAGTGCACTATGTGATCTAGGGGGATGTAAACTTGATGCCATTTTTCAATTTTTAAGAGATTAGATGTGAGTATTGTTAGATCCACAGGGGAAACTCATTAGTTTGCAGATAAATATTAATAGATCCGTAATTAAATGTTAATTAGTTTACTAAATAAAATTCCGCTAGTTTAGTAAATCATCCCTTCATGATCTTATAGATTATGTTGTGGAAAAATACTGGAATAAAGAGTGGAAATTAGAGTAGGAGGAGGTTTCAATGACTTATCAAGGGAATCCAAAAATTTAAGTCTTTTGCGAACCTTTAAACCCCAGTTTGAACATCTATCCATTCACCACTGAGAAGTTAAATTCCCAAACCATCCATAAAAGAACCTCCCATTCTTGATCTAAAAATACTATCCTCTCATCTCAAGTATACTTACTTTGGAAAAGACAAAAAATTTCTGGCTATCATTGTCTCTAAACTAAACCAAGAAAGAGAAGACCAATTTCTAAAAGTGTTGGGAAGATATAAGACTTTTTTGGAATAGTCTACGGTTGACACAAAATGGATTAGTCCTGCCATTTACATGCACAAGATACTGTTGGAAGATGGCACTTCTTATTTTGTAGGGCAACATAGACTCCTAAGTGCTACAATGAAGGTAGTAGTAAGAAAATATATCATCAAATGGTTGGATGCAGGAATCATCTATCCCATATGTGATAGCAACTGGGTGAGCCTGGTGCAATGTGTTCCAAAGAAGGGAGGAATGATTTTTAGGGCTAATGCAAATACCGAGTTTATCCTTTAGCAGACAATTACAGGTTGGTGAGTGTGCTTGGATTATAGAAAGATGAATAAAGATATGTTGAAGGATCATTTCCTCTGTCCTTTAATAGATCAAATTTTTGATTGACTATCATAGAAGAAATACTATTGTTTTCTAGATGGTTATTCTGGATATAACCAAATTTTCATTGCTTAGAAGATCAGAAGAAGACTACTTTTACATGCACTTATGGAACTTTTGACTTTCAAATAATGCCATTCAGATTATGCAATGCAACTGCTACCTTTCAGTGATGCATGATGACACTTTTTTGTGATATGGTGTAAGAATCACTGGAAATTTTTATGGATATTTTTTCAGTCTTTGGGGAGACATTTGAAACGTGCTTATCAAACCTAGATAAAGTGTTGGAGCGATGTCAACAAACCAATCTAGTTCTTAATTGGAAGAAATATCATTTTATGTTTAAAGAAGACATTCATGTTAGGACATAAAATATTTATGGCAGGACTAGAGGTTTACAAGGCAAAGGTGGAAGTAATAAAAGGAATGAGTTCTCCATCCAATGTAAAAGGTTTTAAAATTTTCTTAGGGCATATCGTATTTTATAGAAGAGTTATCAAGGATTTCCTTAAAATAGCAAAGCCCTTGAGCTTAGTATTAAAGCATAACACTTCGTTTGAAATGACTGAAGATTAAAGTCTTTTAAAACCCTAAAAACTACTCTAATTCAAGCTCCCATTGTTGCCCCCACTTGATTGAACACTTCCCTTTTAACTCATATGTTATGGGAGTGATTATGCCATAAGAGGCGTGTTGGTTCAAAAGAAAGGGAAAAACTTTCACCCCATTTATTATGTAAATAAAACTTTGAATGATGCTCAGTGAAACTAAACCACCCCTGAAAAAAGTTGCTTGCCATTGTCTTTACTTTAGAGAAAATTCGATATTATTTGATTGGAATCAAGGTGATCATTCATAGTAATCATGCAACACTCAAATTTTTGCTAACTAAGAAGGATGCAAAACCAAGGATTTTGAGATGGATTTTACTGCTATAAGAGTTTGATATGGAAATCAGGGATAAAAAAGGTGTAGAAAATCAAGTAGCTGATCATATATCTCGAGTTGAGTTCAAGAAGGAAGAATTTCGAGGTGTAGAAATTTAGGAAAACTTTTCTGATGAACAATTGTTAGTGGTGAAAGCCTTAAGAGGCCCTTGGTTTGCAGATTTTGCTATTTTTGTGGTAAATAAAAAGCAACCCCCCTGATACCTCAAGGAAACAACTTAAGATATTTTTGTACCAAGCCAGATTTTATGTGTACGATGAACCTATAAACGATGTGCAGATCAACTATGCCGAAGATATGTTGCTGAATAGGAAATAGGGTCAATTATTTCTCAGTGCCATGATTCAACCTATAGAGGATATTTTTGAGGAGTTAGAACCGCACAAAAGTCGTTCAATATGGCTTGTATTGAGAGCCTACACTCTTTAAGAATGCCAAAGTTTTTACTTAAAACTGTGACAATTGTCAAAGGACAGGTAACATCACATAGAAGCATGAGATTTCCCTTAATGTTTGGGTCATAGACTTTATGGGACCTTTACCACCATCTTTTGGGAACCAGTACATTTTAGTGGTTGTTGACTATATTTCGAAATGGGTTGAGGTAGTTTCCTTCTCTACAAATGATGTAATGGTAGCAGTCAAATTCCTTAAGAAAAATATCTTTTCCAGATTATGGACTCCTAGAGCCTTACTTAGCGATGAAGGAACTCACTTCTTTAACAAGTTGTTAAAAGGGATATTAAAAAAATATGAGATGAGGCACAAAATCGCTATAACATATAATTCCCAATGTAATGGTCAAGTTAGGGTATCCAATAGAGAAATCAGGAGAATTTTAGAAAATGTTGTTCATCCAAATAGAAAAGATTGGTCCACAAAAATGGATGAATCCCTCAGGGCCTATTGAATAATTTTTAAGACACCAATATGAATATCACCATATCAGATTCTTTTCGGGAAGTCTTGTCATTTACCATTAGAATTAGAGCACAAAGAATTTTGGGCTTTGAAAGCTCTGACTTTTTTACTTAAAATCAACAGGAGACAAATGATGTTTGGAACTGTTAAAGTTGAATGAGTTGAGAACTCAAGCTTATGAAAAAGCGAAAAAATATTTAAGGAAAAGAGAAAACAATGACATGTAAAAAAAAGTATTTCGTATTGCTAAGGCTTACCCTTATGGAACATTAGACCTTTTCAAGGTCAATGCACAACACATTAAGCATTACTGGGGGTAAGGAGTTGGTAGGAGAAAGTTATCCATTCCTCTTCAAGACACTTGAAAGCTAGTTTGGAAGGCAGCTTGTATTTTTCTTTGAACATTGTTATTCAAGCTGCCAAGGTTTAGCGCATAACACACCGATGTAATTTTTTTCTCTTTCTTTCCATTAAGTTTTTAGTTATTAATATTTTGTTTTTAGTTCTTTTTACTTAATTTTATTCAATGCCAATCATATCAGTCACTATTCAATCACATGAGCGGAAGTAAGAACACAATTTTTAGCTACGCATGCTTGAGGCAATTGTAAATGGAATTAGTTGAATCACCAGTTGTTAAGGGTAGCTTTGTCTATTCACCGATGGCTAATCAGTCTTACAAGAAGGTCTTCAAATGCCTAGTTATGTTTAAGAACCCATAGAAGTGCTCCATCTGGAGTCACTTGCTGAGCAACCTGACATCCTCCCTGTTCTCATCATCGCATGAGAATTCTATGCCAAATTTGTTGACAGGACCGAATAGTTGATCAAAGTCATTAACCAAACATTGGATTTCTAACCTTCGTCTATTAATGCATTTTATGGTTTTTCTGATAAAGGTGATTTCTTTTGAGTGCATGTCAATGCTCTAACCCCTATTTTTCTTAACAAAATGCTGAAGAAACTTAGCCATCCAGGTGTTGAATGGTCAAACTCGAAAGGCAGTGTCTACATTATTAAGAATTCTTATCTTAAGCCAACTTCTTGAATTTTGTCTTATTTTCCTCTTAACACGAGTTATGCCAACATCCCATAAAACCATTGTCAGTGCAGAGCACATGTTATTGCTTTACTGTGTAATAATGGGCAAGCCCATTAACTTTGGCATAATTATCTCATGAGAAATGAAAAAATGTGTTGAATCCGCCTTTTCAAAAAGCTATTTTTTTACAGTTTAATGACGAGCCTGTGTGAATTAGGTGGTGTGAAAATCGATAATCGAGATGAAGTCAAGAATCTTAGTGGCATGTTGATAAAGAATGTATAGCCATAGTTTAGTCGTCCAAGTCCAATCCCTTCGCCACCTTTAAACCCTCCTAAACCCACTGTAGTGAATAGCTCAGCCTAGCTAGACAATGTTGCATCCTATGTTAGCTAAAGTTCAGAGTGATCTCTTAGATTTCATTCTGAAAAGCCAGCTGGTGTGGACCTACCAAAATATTCACAACTGTGTTAATAAAGACACTTTAAAGGCCCACAAAATCTTTCCTCCTTATGATTTTCTAAATTTCTACATCTCAACTTTGTGTGCATTTAATTTCTTTCCAAACAGCTCACCTTCGAAAGGAGAGTCCAACAGTAAGCATGAGATATTTGTGAACTTTGAGGAATTGGTTGAATCTAAGAAGGATTATGAGGAATTGTTCTATGAGCCGGAGAGGGCAAATTATGAGCGAGCCTTAAAAGAATTGGGAGTTGTTGAAGAACTCGACTAGGATAGTGATCACGAATCTGACGTTTACAATGAGTATAACAGTTTGGAAGAAGAAATAGAGAATGTGAGGATTGATGAGTATGATGAGAAATCGATCTGAGTGTGATTAAATAAATTTTAAAAAAAGTAATGAAAATCAAAGTGTCTTTGGTTAGGTTGGTTGAGCTAGGACCTTTTTGATGATGCATTTAAGCCTTCTCTTGCTTCTAAGGTAAAGTTAAACTTTAGTCGAGGGCATTTAGAGTTTGCAGACCTTTTATACCTCTTCAATCATTATTAGCCTTTATGCATACTCAGTCAATCAAACGTGAAACTTGAGAGCAACTTTTTTGAGTAAGAATTCAAAGCCATCATCTCTGCCCTAGGAGAAACAAAAACAAAAGTTTCTTGAAATCCTTGTTTACAGCAAAAGTATATAAATGAATAAATTTGGGGTGACATAGCAACCAATTCTTTTGCAAAGCCTAATGCTTTTAATTCCTGAGAAAAGCAAAAACTTGTTCCAAAAGTGTACATAGTGCACCATAAAAAAAATTAAAAAATTGGTTGGGAAAATAGTCACTCCTCTTCTATAGGAATGAGTGAGCTCTTAGGGTAAACCTCAAGCCTTTAAGTTTCTTGTCACAAAAAACAAAAAGAATAGAAAATGTAGCAAAAGAAATAAATGCCTTACTATTGCAAGGTAAAAAGATAAGCTTTTTGTGCTTGGTGATCAAAGGTATGGGGCGTGAGTTGAGAAAGTTGAAGCTTAAGAAAAAGAGTTATGTGATGGTTCCCTGTGTGGTTGGTTGAGAATTGAAAAGGGAAACAAAAATTGAGTCGTACACACTATCGCAATTGAGGTCCATTTTCCTTCATGTGCTTGGCTAAACTTTAACTTTGATTTGGAACTTAAGAGAGTTCTTGACAAGAGATATTTTCCTAACCCCAACTTAGAGTTTAGTTAATATAAATATTTGAACTTAATCTTTTACTTACTTTTAAGTAGTTTTAAGCATTACTCAAGGACAAATAATGGTTCATGTTTGGGGTGTGATAGTTCTTTGAAACATAATTTTTTAGCACCTAAAATTGAACAAAAGCAGAGGAATTGTCGAGTTATTTAGTAGAATAATGATGTTTTGTATATAATTTCAGCATATCTTTTGTTGACCAGTTTACTTTGCATTCTGCTTGGTTAATCCTCATTTTCCTTATGCTTCATGAACATAAATATTCCCAACTGAATATGAGATTTATTTTTCCTTTTGAAGTACTTAGAGTTCTTATCGAAAACATGTAATATTGGTGTTGCAGTAAGTCTTGCCCATAGCCAAAAGATTTTTAGGACAACAGTTTTTCGAATGTGACAAGTTGAAGTCACTGTCTGCAACAGTTCTCAACTGATCCATGTGTGTGCAAACTTTGGCTGTCAGATGAAGACTTGGAAACGGATATTTCTTAGCTGGATGCTATCCCCTTTTATAGATTATAAGAGCATTAAGATATCCTGAGCCAGACTTTATTCTTGATGAAAAAATTTGACTTCCCTGACTTTTACACAACACCTCATCACTGATCCACTTCGATCGAATCGTGTTTGATCTATTTAGATAATTACTTGCAATAATTTAATCATTTCGATCTCATTGAATATCTTGCAGCTTTTTTTCATTCAGTACAACTACTCTCGTGGGGCACAACACTCACTCACCACTCTTATTATTTTTTGATCGTGTTATTTTGCATGTCATCTTTCATCTCCAAATTAACCACCATTCTCCACCAACAATTACCCAGATAATCAATGATTATTAATGGGGTGTAGTCTGGTATAGTCCAAGTGTGAATTTGACTTTCGATCATATTTGTAATTATATTTTTAGACTGTCATAAAGCCCTTAAAAATAACACCATATGTAACGTCCCGTAATTTTGAGGTAGAACTAATTAATTAATTTATTATTATTCCTTTATTTATTTAAGTAGTTTAATTCCAGTAATTTAGAATTTAGAAGTTTAATTTTATTTGGTAAATTTAGATTTCAAGTAATTATTTTGAACTAGGTGTACTAATTATTATTAATAGGCCAATTAATAATAAATAATTACATTCTATCCTAGATTAATTGAGTTGATTAATTTTAAGGGATGGGTTATGTGTTAAGAGCATGGGGTAAATTTTAAAAGAAAAAGGGTCTTTTTGTAAATTGAAAAATACATTTTCAAGAGTAGGAGTCTTCTTCCCATCTTTCATTTGAAACAAAAGAAAAAAAAAGAGAAAACACTCTTTCCCAAACCCTCTTGGCCGCCGCCCCTCTATTGCTCCCAAGAGCCGGGATTTCTTCATTCGTTCTCTGATTCTCTTGTTTTCGGTTGCGTTGGATAGATCGGCCCCCCGATCTATCTTTTGAACTAACCTTAGAAGAATTCCTCCAAATTCCAAAAGGCCTAAGGGTAAGATTACTCGTTTTTGACTTTGGGTTTTATTTCCTTTCCTAGTATTTTTGTAAATTTAAGTTGAAATCTTCAATTCCATTCTATGGAACTTGAATATTTCAAGCCAAAGTGTTGTTTAAGTTTTTTCTTGGTATTCTTGACTTAAACTTCGAAGGAAATCATAAAACCCAAACCCTTGAATGTAGATTTGACCAAATGTTTTTTTTCTTTTCTTCGAGTGTAGTAAAATTTTAATGTATTTTGTACATGACTTCTTCTTCCGAACTCCTTTTTGAACCCATGAGATATCAAACTCTTCTTTTTTCTGACATATATCTTTGAATCTAATTTCATAGCCATCAAAGTTCTATGGAAAAAGTTATAATCAAAATACCTTTCAACCTGTTGGGGGAAAAACCGGGCTTTTTCTTCGTTCGTTTCATTTTATGCGTCGTTTGTTGTTTGTTTGGTAATTAATACAATTAAGATATATTTAATTGTAGGTAATTCTTGATTTCTCGCTCGATTGTTCGCTTGGGATTTTGATTTCAAGTTAATTACCAAAGGTGAGGATAAATAGAATTTACGGTAAATTTAGAAATAAATTCTTGAACGATTTGTATGGTTCGGGATTTAAGTTAAAATTGGAATGAAGTGTTTAAGCATGCTAATTTTATGATTTATTAGGAATCGGGAGTATAGAATCGATATTGGGAAATTATAGATTTTACATACTCTTGGAAGTTAAACTATGGAATTATTGGGTTCAAGTATGTTTATGCTTGAAGTTTGATTATCATGTGTTCTTGGATGATTTAATTACAACATCGAGACTTTTTGTTTTACTTGAGACTTATTTTCTGAGACTGGGTTCTTCCAGCAATTGGAGTCTTTGGCACATCAGTTATTCGATTTTCCAGGATTGTTGTGATAGATTAAAGTATGGGCTTATGAGCCTATATGTTCTATTGTTCTTGATTAATGTTACTCTGATGAGTTGTTCTGAAATTGGTTCTATGTTTATATTTCGATTCTCAAATTTCTGATTCTTTATTATCACACTTGTTCGCATGGAGATGAATATAATGAGATAATTCATAGACTACGTGTGCTTACATTGTTTGGTATTAGTCATGGTTCGGTACATGTATCATGAGGAATGCATAGACTACGTTAGCTGCATGAACGAAGGAGATGAATAATGAGATGATATTTAGTTTTGTGAGCTAGTATTATCTGGTATTATTCATAATTGCTATGATACATATACATTCTAGACTGCTTAGACTACGTGAGCTTTGCATATCATTGGTGAGATAACGGAATCGTGCATTGACTGTGTGTGCTTGCATCATCTGACATTATTCACCCAGGAGATTATGGTTCTGGTTCTATAATGTAAAGACTACGTGAGCTTGCATTTGTTGATCTTGATAAGAAAGTAAAGGCTTCGTGAGCTTTACTTGATATTGGAGTGAGATAATGGGATCGTGCATAGACTACGTGAGCTTGCATCATCTGACATTATTCACAAAATCTTTGTTCTATGTTCTTTGATCTTGATCTTGTTCTTTGTTAAGACTACATGAGCTTAACTCGTTCTATTTATATTCCTGAAAGATTTAACGTATAATTACGTGTTCTGATCGTTACGAGCTTGGGATACTTGACTACTAACATGATCTTTATCCTTGTTCTTTTCTCTTGTTTCTTGGGCGATTTGCATCATCTTTATTCTTGTTCTTTGCTCTTTGTTCTTGGGAGAATTACATGACTTTGCATTCGGAAGTTTGATTGGGTAGTCAAGAGATAATAGGTTTCGTTGGACACAAATTCGGATTGGATTTGGGATCTAAAGTTACTTTATTTTTAATTTATCTTCACTAGATGTCCCGCTCATTATATTACACTTTCAGGTACGGGACGTTGTCCCAGTCGTGGTGTAACGTCCCGTTATTTTACACGAAATTTTTTATTTATTTTTTATTTAATTTAATTATTATTATTTTATGTAAAGCACTTAATTTAATTTTAGAATTTATAACTTAGAATTTACGAGTTTATTTCGTTCGTAAATTCTATTAATCGTTTTATTAGCTTAAATTAGTTTTGGTCGTATTAATAATTATTAACGGCCCAATTAATAATTATTAATCACCATTTGGCTAGTTTATAAACTTCGGGTTTCATTTTATAAGTTAAAATCATTAAAGGGACGTATTCGTAATTTTTGATTTCTTAAAAATATCCAAAAAACACTATTCATCTTCTTTATAAACACAAAGTTGACCAACATGGACCAAGAATCATTCTCTTCTTCTCTTCCTTTCTCCTTGCCATGGACACCATTGTGGTGGAAGAGATTTCTTTAGGCTTACGTCAATTCTCGACTGTTTTCGATGATGTCAGTTGCATTGGATTGCTCGGGACGTGGGCTATCTATCCCACCTAACCTTATGTCGTTTCTCGTTCTTTAAGGGAAACCCTAAAAAGTAAGTTTTCAAAAAAATTTACATGGTTTTGTTCGTTTTTTTTATTATAAATGAGTTTTGAAGTTGAAATCATGAATTTCTATCAAGGAATTTGACGATTTTGAGCTCGAATTTTCGAAAAATACTATTCACCCGAAAACACTATTAATCCGAAAACACTATTCATCCAAAATCACTATTCACCCGAAAATCACACTTTTTCTCATATTAGATATGAGTTGTAAATTGTTGTTCAATTGATGAATTGTAGGTACGATTGCTCGTTTGTTGATTCGTGGGAACTTAGTTGTCACGAAAGAATTCTAGGTGAGAATATATAGAATTTAAAGTAGCTTTAGAAACCGAATAAGTTGAACGATTTGTAGAATCAAAAGTTGAGATTAAGGTTTAAATCGAAAGGATAAAATAAAGTGAGCTAACACGCTTAGGCTTGGAGTTTGTTCTAATTTGAGTTGAGAGAACTCAATAGGTGTATCGAAGGAAACGAATAACTCTTGGACGTTCTAAGTTTAGATTCGCTTCGACGTTTACTAATGTTTATCGGAAGTTGAAAATTCCAAGTATAATAGGGTGAATAAGGAATTTGGATAAGGAACTTCAGATATTTATTGAAAGAAATAGAATCATTTCTGAATTTGAGACTTTATGATAAAGTTAGTAATTCAAGTTTAACTGAATGCCATTTGGCTTGCTTTATTTATTGTTTTATTATCAGAAGTTCCTAATTTCTTATTTTATGTATACGAGAAATACGTGAACCATTTACCTTTATGTCCTTTCGATTACTTTGAATGTTTATATTTATTTTACTTGCACTTGAAAGTATATTCATATCATATCATATTGCATAATCGAAATTGGGAGGAATAATGAGACATGCTAAAGGACTGCGGGACTTTGCATTGTCTGGTATTATTCGTTTTATGTTTATGTATATGTATCTTGAAGAATGCTAAAGGACTGTGTGACTTTGCATGATCGGAGGAGATGGATAATAAGATAATGATGGAACTATGCGAATACACAAGAGTGCCTTGAACCTTGTATTCGATGAGTGAGATAATGAGGTAATGATGGACTGCGAGACTTCATTACCTGACATTATTCACTAGAGGTGGGAAGATATTATTGATGTAAAGGTTGAGTGCCCTTTACACTTGTTGAGCGAGATAATAAAGTATTGATGGACTACGGGACTTCAATACTGTCATTATAAGCATTTGATGATATTATATTGATGTAAAGGTTGAGTGCCCCTTACACTTGTTGAGCGAGATAATGAAGTATTGATGGACTGCGGGACTTCAATACTGTCATTATAAGCATTTGATGATATTATATTGATGTAAAGGTTGAGTGCCCCTTACACTTGTTGAGCGAGATAATGAAGTACTATTGATGGACTGCGGGACTTCAATACTGTCATTATAAGCATTTGATGATATTATATTGATGTAAAGGTTGAGTGCCCTTTACACTTGTTTAGCGAGTTAATGAATAATGATTATACTGCGTATGCTAATATTATAGTCATTAATCGCTAATTGTGATTGTTGAATATGTTAAGTCCGAGTGAGCTTAACATTATTTTATTAAACATAAAGGAAAGGTAAACTTTATTTTATAACCTGAGTCGCTATAAAGAAAAAGAAATGAAACATTATGTATGACATACATTTCTATAGAGAAAAGAAATGAAATATAATGTATAGCCAAGTGCTATAGGAAAGAGAAATGAGATTGAATTGTGTAATGAGAGAATACAAGGGTGTATTGAACCTTTTTTAATTATCATGATATATATGTAAGAGAACTAGATTCTCATAAATTGGAAGATCTTGAAATTGGAGATTAATACTTGATACAAACCTTATGTATAGTATAAGGTATTAAAGAGAATAAAATAAGATTACTATGTGTGTTATGAAACACATTCTCCTAAATGCTTGGAAGTTAGATCCTCAAATTGTATGGGAGCTAGATTTGGTAAGTAAAAGTGGAATATTTAATTCAAAAACCCTTTTGGTGGATGAAAGGTAAGGATATGTGAGTTTTACTTGGACACAAATCCGGATGCGGGTTTGGAGTCTAGTGTTACTTTACTTTCTATTTATTTTCACTGGGCTTGCTTTTAGCTCATGATATTACAAACATTTTGTGACGACCCGTCACTTTTAAATAAATTAAAATCAGAGAAAACAGCAGAAGTCTTTTATTTTAAGAAAATTTTGCGTGGTTTTGTTTGAAAGTTGGCATGCCGAAAACCTGTTTACATCCTAATTTTTCAATCTAATAAATTCACATGGACATTAAGTCCCAAATCAGGAGTTCAAATATTTCATATCATAAAAACATCAACCAAAAGCTCTTATGAGCTAAATACAACATCAAAGTCTTGAAATTCACAAAATGTTTACATATACTTTACAAAAACAAGTCCATATCGAGGTCAGCATCCCTCGATCACGCAGCACCACCTCCTCTCCCTCGACCTCTGGCCAGGGCATTACCTGAAATTGGTTGTAATATCATGAGCTAACAAACTAAGCCCAATGAGAATAATAAGCATAAAAAGTAAAGATAGATCTCAAACTCGCATTTCGATTTGTGTCCAATAAATCTGACACAATTCACTCCTAAAGTCCTCCAAACTCTAGGTAATTCTATTTCCATATTCTCCAATTGATGATACAAACTAGCACACTTAGTCTAATTGTTCATCCAATAACTTGTCATAACATGAGTAAGAAAAGTAAATAAATAAACTTTGCATAATTATAACATCTCGATTCTCTTTCTCGTCTATCATATGCATAAAAGTAATGAGTACATCCCGTAGGATACGCATTCGCCATTTATGCATGGAATGGAGGTAATGTGGATTTTTACATACTATCCACCCTTATCCTTATGTATGAAGTAGTGTGGACAATTATCGTATTCCACCAGTACTTATGTATGAAAGTAGTGTGGGCAATTATCATGTCCCACCAGTTCTTATGCAGGAAAGTAGTGTGGGCAATTATCATGTCCCACCAGTACTTATGCATGAAAGTAGTGTGGACTTTCTCGTATTCCACCATTAACCTTTCGTTTTTCTTTCTCACTTTCTTTTCTTTTCAATAATGCGAGATGTTATGCATATGCTTGCAAAAGTAAATAAAGTAAATGTAAATGATAAAGCAACCGAAATATGCATAAAGTAAATGAGTAAAGTAAAGACATAAAGTAAAGGACAAATAAGAATTCTCGAACGAACGATTTATAAATCGAACTCCGGTATCAATAGTAATAAAAGTAAGGACATAACATAACGATTAACCTAAACCTCCAAGGATTCTAAACTTCCAATAATCCGAGGTTCTATTAACCGTTCTAAAAACAAGTTGGATCTTTTAACTTCCAATGGTCCAACCTAAGCTTCGAAACGAATCTAACTTAGAACTTCTAAGGTTCAACACTTTCTTTGAGAACTCCTAAGTTCTCCTTAAAGGATTAACTCTTAATCCTAAGGGCACTAACTCACATCCCTCTAATCTTAGATTCGGATTCTAATCTTAGTTTCAAACTCTACAAACCTTCACACTTATTCGATTTCTATAATTACTTTAAATTCTAACTATTCTCACCTTTATTAAAAGATGACTTTGCTCCTAAGTTTGAAGGAGCGATCAACCACGCGGTTCAAAAACACCTACAAACGAATTAATATCCCGAAAATTAATAAATCACCAACTAACGATTAAACAACGACTAAACAAGCAAAAAGACGGAAAATCCACCAATGCTTCCCCTTGGAGGCTCTCGGCCCTCCCTAAACAAAGGGGTTCGGGTTTGGTTTTTCGGCTTTTTGGCAATTTAAATACGTTTTGAGTTGGTTTTAAGCAAATTCGATAATCCTGATTTCAATGGGTATCGATAAATAGGGCATTAATCCCTTTCCCGAATTGAATTTAAATAAACATTCATTCATTAAATTCTAACCCAAAAGGGTAAATTTCAAACGGAAAGGGTTTCGACTGAAACTCGGTTTTAGGGTTATGGAATAGTTTCCAAAAACACGTAAATACTACTCCCGAGTTTACAAACACCGAGTTCTACAACACGAAATCGAAGGAAATCAATGAAAACACTATTTGGAGCTTAGGGTTTCAAGAAAAACTTACCGAGAACTCCGCAAAACACGAGTGGCAAGTACGAAGGCTAGGTGGAAAAGATTCGTATGACCGATACCTTTCCAAAGGACCCGGAATCAAGTCGATCGGGCAAGAAACGAACAAAATCAAAAATTTCCTTTTCTCTCTTTGAGACCCAAGGGTATGGAGGAAGAAAAATGAAGAGATTTGGTCAACTTTTGGTCAATGATAGTTTAAGAAGATGAAGAGAAGAATATCTAGATATTTAGGGTAGTTGGAAATTACGAAAATGCCCTTTTTGATGACTTTTAGCTTAAAAACGAAACCCGATGATCTCAAACTATCCCAATGGTGATTAATAATTATTAATTGGCCCGTTAATAATTATTAATACCATTAAAACGTATTTAAACAAATAAAGCCATTAAAAAGAATTAAAATGAAATAAACTCTAAATTCTAATTTAACAATTAATAAATAAACTTTAATTACTTAAATAAAATAAAATAAATAAAAAAAAAATTTTATCACAAAATAACGGGATGTTACACATTTTCAGGTAATGCTCAGGGTCATGGGAGAGGAGCTGGTGCGGTCTGATCTAGTTGATGATGATTAGGGATGGCAACGGGGCGGGGCGGGGTCGGGGATACGTTTCCCATCCCCTAACCCGCGGGGATTTTTAATCCCCATACCCTACCCTATCCCCTAATAGAAAAATTGGGGGCGGGTTCGGGGATTCCCCCGTTCGGGGATCGGGTTACCTGCGGGGAAAATTCTCCGTTTTATATTTTAAGTATTATTTAAAAAGGAATATAAAAATGAAATAGATATTTAAAATATACTTTTTTAAGACAAAAATAAAACATAATACTAAACATTTTATAATTTATTAGTTAATATAACCATATTATATACTTTTTTTCAATAAATAAAAATAAAAGTAAACAAAATATATAAGATGTTATTAAATTATCGGGTTCAGGTTCGGGGGCGGGGCGGGGGAATGTATTCCCGTCCTCGTACCCTATAAGAAATCGGGGGGAAATTTCCCCCCTAACCCTAACCCTTACCCTAATTAAACGGGGATTCCCCGCCCCTATAGGGTCGGGGCCCCGCGGGGCCCCTAACCCGCGGGGAATTTTGCCATCCCTAATGATGATAGTGGGATGGACTAGAGATATTTTTAAGTCCATGGACACATTTATTTCATGTTTTATCTTTTAGTTGTATATTTGTATATAAGCTCATAAGAGCTTTTGTTTTAACTTTTATCACCTTAAACTCTTTTAATCTTTACACAGGAATTGCATTTCCTGTCGTTTAAATTCTCTGATTGTGAAAAGTGTAAACAGGTTGTGGATAGTTCAAGTTTTAAACATATCCATGCCAAATTTTTATTAAATATTAAGTCTTCCGCTGCAATTTGATTTTAAATGATTTAAAAGGAGTCGGGTCATCACACGTGGCCGTGAAGCTGGTGCGGCATGTTTCTGGATCGATAATGATGGATGGACTAGAGTGGCTGTAGTCCATAGACTGCATGTGTCATGACAATTTTACTTTATCCGTTTATTTACAATTGGGTTGTTGAGCTCTCTTGAGCAATATTACTTACGTTTACTCTTCCGTTGGATTTATGATTTATGATTTATGATTTTATCTTATCTTGGATTTTGAACTTATGAAAAAGAAAGCGTTTTCCATGTTTGAATGTTTACGGATTTTGGATTTCATTTTGAAATGAAAGGATATTTTATCGATTTACCGGTTTTCTATTTATTATTTCAAGTCTTGCACTTGCGTTATTTACTTAATTCTATTTTAAAAAGTTGGGTCTTTACACCATACATGGGGCAATATTGATTTGCATAAACAAATATACAATTTAAAATGATAATATAAAGAGAAATTCCACTATACATGACAATTTTTAAATAGATATTTTCAAAAATACTAAAAATTTTGAAAATTTTCAAATGTGACATATTTTATTTTATTTAATGAAAGTTTCTTTTCATTTAATTTGTTTCTCTTTTAATCTTATTTAATGATCTATATTATTACTGTGTTTTATGTTTTTAATTTGAATGTTTTAAATTAAAAGTCATTATTTTTTTATTTAGTTAGTTTTTATGATTTTGATGTAAATTCTCTTTATTTTAATGAAAATTCTATTTCTCAAAATTTTGAAAAGTTTTGCGCTATTTAAAATTTATAATTAAAAAATAGGCTGATAAAATTCTCTTTATTTATACTTGAAAAAAAATTATTTATCGATTGGTAAACGGTGGGTGTTTTTCTCGTCTTTCACGATTTTGGGTATAGGATTTATGCGGCTAGCTATCTCTTACTTTTCTTATGGAATAAAATTTCAGTTAAAAAATATATATATTAAAGTCGTTAAATAGAAGACAATTTTTTTTTTTTTTTTTTTTTTGATTACGATAGAAGACGATTTTAAAACAAAGATAATGAATGTGACAATGGTTGTTTTGAAATTGTCATGGGTGACATAAATTGGCTTAAAAAATTAAAAAGCATCTCCATTTATTGCGGCCACTCATGCAGTAATGTGCGTATACATGCACACATAGAAGTCTTCCATTTTAGCCACACTTTTCTTTTTTAATACATAACTTCCTATATTTTGTCTGCCTACATGCGTGGAATCTGAGCATCTAGTTATTAATTCTAACTATGTTCATACTTTAGCTCTACCAAATGAATAAAAAAATATATATCTAATAGGTTTATAATTAAAATTTTCTTTAAAGTTATTAAGGATATAAGATTCAAATTTATATGACTTTATATTAATTTAATAGTTTTTCAAAAATGATATTCTAAAAATAAAAAAAGTTATTCATTTATCATATTGAGATTGATCTATTTTCAGATTAAGATCAATGAAATCTTAACCTCAGAATTGTCATTTTTAAAGTCAATTCAAAACTTTTATTATTTTTTAAATTACTCATAAAAATAACATCGTCTAAAATTTCTCTTGTAATAAACCTTTTAAGATATTAGCTGTGATTTTAAAACGATTGCTATTTATAATTTGACACAATTATAAATACGCATCTCATATAGATTAAAAGGATAATACTTGCCTCTAAACTTGTTTGGAGGAGCTTCTACATCCTCTAATTTTTATTGGTCAAATTCAATTAAACATTATCACATTGATAAATATGTGGGTCCTGCTAACTTTTATAAACCAATAGAAACAATACAAATATGAACGTATGATGGAGCTCCTTCAAACTAGTATGAAGGTAAGTATTTTCCAGATTAAAATTATGTCTTATGTTTTTAAAATTAAAAATTAAAAATTAAAAAAAAAACTTCCCAACGAAACATACCAGTACAATTTCCAATTAGGATTAAATGATTAAGAGGTTGCTATATATATATATATATAATGGAAGTTAAACCGAATCATATATTTTTAGAATCTTACATAATAAAAATAATGAAAAGAAATGTAGGAGAAAAATATTATATGTCATTCAACTAATTTGTGAATACAGACACGTGTAGAGAGTAAATTTTAACAGTTTTAATGTTAAACTTAAAAACTACATTTGGTAGCGATTTTGATGTAATATTTGCAAAAATAGCAATTCTAAAAGTTATTTGTAAATATAATAATTTTTATTATGTTAATCAGTGATTAACAATGATTAATGTATGTATCAGTGATAAACTTAGTTAGTGTTTATCACTGATTCACCCGATCAAAATTTACTATTATTAACCAAAAAAATTTAAAGATGCTATTTTTTTATAATATTATTAAACAATTTGCTAGATTTACAGCTGCACCTATTAAACGCTTAAAAATATAACTGTGAAAAAAATTAGGATTATATAATCTTCTTCTAAATAGCTATTAAGTAAGGAAACTTTAATGCCACAAATATTAAAGAAATTTTCAAAATCTCATACCGAAAGAAGTTTTAAAAAATAGGGAACAAAAATTAATTAATTTTATTGCACAATTCTTAAATATTTATAAAAAAAAATATTTCGTCAATTTCAATAAATTGTTAAACTAAATATACACCCTAATAAATTATAACATTTGTTTTGAGTTAAGTATTTATCATTAAATGAATTTTTAAGAATTAAACTCTTATTTTTATTATAAATCAATTATTAACTTAATTTTAATAATCTATTTTTAATTTCAATAATTTACTATTTTGGTTTGGGGCTCTTGCACATATAGTTGATCTAATATTTGTAAAAAAAACAACCCAAAAAATTATTTTAAAAAATAGCCAAAACCTCAAACTCGCGCCTAAATTATTTCAAAAATGTCACTAGTTCACGTAAGTAATAATTAATTTCTACATAAGTAACCACTGATTAGTTATCACTGATTTCTTTGATTAAATTGAATGTGGATTTTTAAAAAAACTACTATATTTGCAGATATTTTTTAAAACTATCAGATTTATAAATATTAAACAAAATTCTGCTACTCAATCAAATTTCTCCATAGATTTCAATCAATCCCTGAATAATAAATCTGATATATTTAAGTAAATAAAAAATAGACCTAGTACATAAATAGAAACACAGATAATTGTTTAAAAATATTGAAATAAAATTAACGAGAGAAAAATGGATCTGAATGTCGCATCATTAATTGCATTCATATCATTATAGGATTAAACGCTGAAATTATTGACCTAGAACATCGAAACATGATTGGTCGGTGATATTGTCGTATTGGGTGAAAGAATCTTTAAACATAGGCTTTTCAATGTAGGGTGTGGTGATATTTTATTTTTCATTTTCCAAAGAAGTTCAAATGAGGATAATCTAGAAACCATCACAAGTCAACAATTTCATAAATACAAGAATTAATCCTCTCACCTTCTGCATGTGGAATGGTTTTTATTTTATGTTATCGTTGACGTATTCTCAAAGACTTGGCAACTTTTTAACACTCTAACCAACTCTTTTGACTGTATTTGTAATGACAGTTATCATAATTTAGAATGATCTTTCTTCCGGTTTACACATATCTTGAATTCTATTTAGCAAAGTAGCTAATATATATAAATTAGTATGTAAAACTGTATGCCCCAACCCACATATGTGGAAAGTGTAGTGGATGATTTCCGTTACGGTCGATCACGTGCATTGCTTCTCTTTGATTTTGAATACCTATAAAATAAGAATGAGAAAACACCGGTGTGGTGCCTACCAAACCGTCTCTAACGATACAGTCAGTAATTTGGAGACAAATAATATGAGTATTCTTAGTAGAATTATGAATGACATACCGTTTAGGGTTTAGAAGAGCATTTTATATAGAGAATCTATAGATAAATGATGTGTTTATCTATGATCGTGTGGAGATAATATCCCTTAAAGATAAGTGTTTATCTCCTTAATCTTCGGGTAAAGATATACTCGTATCATTAAATGAAGAAGTCTAAAATCGTAGATCAAGGCCAGGCAACTTAACTGCATATGGTCGTGCAGGATGATTGGAACTCTTTCTTATATATGGGTTGAGCATACCAAGATTGGGCTTCGTTCCATGTAAGATTTTACCTCTAAAGATTTCCACTGTTTTTATGTCTGAGTTGCTCCGACATAAAAACAAGTTGAGGCTTAAGTAACGAATAGGGGCGACTCGTTACTGTAAACAGCTGACACGCCTATAACATTTCAATATTGAATGTTAAAATTTGAAGAACTGGACTTTCCCCCATTCCTGCGCTTTCTTGCATTTTCTCATCTTGACATTTCTTGCTCAATAATTCAAGAGCATTTCACGCAGAATGTGAAATTTTGTCGATTTTTCTTCATATCAGGTTGGTAACCACTATTTTAATTTCTTGCATACATCAGTAAATTTCGTCTAATTTAGAGTCACTGACTTAGGGTTAGAAACTTTGACTCCTCCCATGGAATCTACATCTATGAAAATAATTGAAGAGCGGAAAAATAGTGTGAGAATTTATATTTAGCCTAGTGGAATAGCAATAAATGCCGACTAATATGATGTAGAACTGCTGCCAGAACTTCTTTCCTTGCTGACACGATGCAGGAAGAAGATTTCATGATTCCACTTTCTGAATTGGTGGATGAGAATCTAGATGGTGCTTGCCCAGATCATTTCTCTTCTGAAAGCGGGTGTAGGGAGTCTTGTGAGGATTTTGAAGAGACTTTTAGTGACGATATGGGAGTCTGTGAGTCCCCTCATTCCTTGGATGATAGTGTCACGACATTTTTGTCTGGAAGACCGAGGGTAGTTGATCATCCTTCTTTGAAGGCGTCCGTGCTAAAACAACCAGACCTGGATTTTTATCTCATTTTTATCGTATCCCTCCTAGTGTGGAGATGATGCTTCAAACTTTTGATAAGCGTGCCCATCACGATGTTGGGGACGGTTGGACCTCTTTTTATGAATTTTTCTTTGATTTTGGAGTTAGATTTCCCATTGAGGTTCAGATGGCTTTTCTTTTAAGGGATCTTGATGTGACCCTCGGACAAGTCATGCCAAAAACGTGAGGAGAGGTTTGATCACTTTATTGGCCGTCACGACCAGAAGGAATATGGAGTTAACTTTAGAAATGCTTTTATATTTCAAGTCTTCTAGATACAATCAGTAAAATTCTTTTCGATTCCATTTTCATGTTACATTGGGAAGAAGATCGCTATTAATCTTCCTTCTACCGATAAGATCTGGAAGAATAGATGTAACTATAACCGAGGGGAGCTGACTTCTAATGGAATTCCAATTCCTTTAGGTTGTAAAGAGTTGAGTGAGAGCGGGTGTGTTCCACCTCGGTCTTTACATATCATTTTGATTGCTTTTGCTTGTTCTTTTTTTTTTTTTTAACAGTTCAGACTCTGAACAAGTTATTAGGACTGAAGCCTCTAAAAGAGTTCTCAAGCGGAAGTCCCAAGGATCTTTCTTTGCAGTATAATATTATTCAAAAGTAAATGTGTAAAGAAAAATATTAACCCTTGTAGAAAAGTGTCTGTCGATTCCTCTTCTTCCTTGGTTACGATCCTGGTGCTAACGTTTCTGCCCTAAATCTTATGTAATCCAATTAAACTATAAATAAGTAAATTTATTATTAATTAGTAATATTTACATTGTCATTTAGTATTTTTTTAATAAATGTAATCCATCATAAGATCTAGAGTTACTTATGATAACTTAAGGTGAGCATGTGATGCGGGAAGATTCACTTAAATCGTAACTCAAATAGTCCTTGGTATATGAATAAAAGTTGGGTGTCTTATTTCTAGTAACACCATTAAAACGGCCCACTTGTGAATTGGCACAAGTGATCTCATCTAGATCGCTCATGTAGAGGCATGTTAGTGGGGGTATTGCTGTAATAGAGATTGAAGTAGACTAAACTAACATAAACTTACTGTCTTCTGGTGAGGCCGTTACATAAAGACACTTTGTATATCAATTGGTTGATCATGTACAATAAATCTTAATCCTGAGTGGATTACGAACTCCTGTTCGCAAGAGACAAACATTTGATTTTCATAGGTGAGAGTAGTTACTCGATATAGTTCACACAATATGCCTCCCACTTTGGGGATTGCATCTTGCTTATAGTTGGGAACATAATTGCACAATATTGGAATTCACTCTTTTCCATATAGGAAAATAGATAAGTAGTTCCCTTATGGACTGATTCGGTGTTTGAACAGCAGGGCCCCATATTCCTCTGATCAAGGAAAAAGAAAAGAAGCAAAATGGAGATTATGTAAGGTTGTTCATTAGAGAATCAGTTGGGCTTAAGGAACAAGATGTATCATGGAGGTTAAAACAGTAAATTACCTAGCCATAGATACAAACTACTTGTGAAGGATTAAACTGTAGTTAATGATATTTGCCAATTGACATAACTATGTCTATAGTACTAAGAGTGCAACTCTAGATACTTAGTGGAGTTATCTAGGAGTTAATGAATAATAATTAATCGATTGAAGGCGTTTGATCAATGTAATTCTAGATCACTGGAGCTTAGTCTTGTAGGTCCATTAAGTCTATCGAGCTAACGCATGTAATTGAGAACATAAATTAATATGGATTAATTTCTTTGGAAAAATGTTTTTTAGTATTTGATTTGAAATTGTGAAATCAATTAAGCCAAATACAAATAGAGCAGTCTATTTGATTAATTAAATAAAATTAAATAGAAGAGTCTATTTAATTATTAATTAATGGTGAAATTAAATAGAAGAGTTTTTTTAATTATATTAATAGAGAAATTAAATAGAAGAGTCTATTTAATTAAATTAATTTTCCAGTTGTCCAAAATTAATGGGGATTTAAAATAGAGGAAATAAATAAATGGAGTTTTATTTATTTATATATTTAATAGAATTGTTCTATTAAATAAAAAGGAAAATAAAATGCCCATTATTGTCATGGAGATGATGATGTGGGCTTGTGACCCATGGGTAGAGTCACACGCCACCTTGGTTAAAGATTAACCAATTATTTCCATTTTATTTTATTTAAAATATATGTGATATCTTAATTTAAATTAATGTTATTAATTTAAATGAGTAAAATATGGAATTATTATTATTTTAAATTAATAATGATTAATTTAAATAGTGATATGAGAATATCTTATTATGGAATAAGATATTATATCTAATTGTTCAAAATATATTTTATAATATCTCTATTCATTATTTGATAATTAAAAAGATATTCAAAAGATTTTCTAAGCCTTAGTTTTCCTACAAAATAGGAACCTTGGGGTGACCCCAAAACACACAACTAAAAGAGCAAAAGAAAAGGCTCAGGAAAATTTCTCTCCTCCCTCTCTCTCTATCGTCGCCGCCCTAGGGTAAGGGAAGAAAAGGTTTCCCTCTTCCTTTTTCTAAAAAGGATAATGCCAACGCACCGATTCTCTTTTGTGCTTAGTGAGGAATAACTTTTTGGTGGTCCCATGATCGTAACCAAGAACGACAAGGAAGAGCCAGAGACTTCTCTACAAGGGTTAGTCATTCATTTTATGCATTTACTTTTGATTATATTATACTGCAAAGAAAGATGCTTGAGACGTTCGTTTGAGAACTCTTTTATAGAGGCCTCAATCCTAACACCTGGGACCACCAAAAATCTTCCTCACTATGCACAACAGATAATCGGTAAATGGGCACTTTTCCTTCTTGGTAAAGGAAGAGGGAAGAAAAAATATTTCTTCCCTATACCACTATAGTGGCGGTAGCAAGAGGGAGGAGGGAGAGGAATTTTCTAAGCCTTTTCTATTATCTTAGTTGTGTGTTTTGGGGTCACCCCAAGGTTCTTATTTATAGGAAAACTAAATAAGAACCTTAGGGTGAAAATCAATTTAATTATAAAATAATATTATAAAATATATTTTGAATACTGATATAATATCTTATTCCATATTAAGATATTCTCATATCACAATTTAAATTAATCTTTATTAATTTAAATTAATTATTCCATATCTTACTCATTTAAATTAATCATATTAATTTAAATTAAGATATTCCATATATTTTAAATAAAATAAAATGCATAATTTTGGTTAATCGAAAACCAAAGTGGCATGTAATCCTACTGATATGAAACCCTAGAAAATTGAAATAGAAACCCTTTGAATGCACAAAGAACCTCTAGATGCAAATACTAAAACCCCAAAGACAATAAGGAAACACCCTTGGAAAACAAGAAGAATAAGATTATTCCAATGATCTAATATCTTGAAATAAAAGAACTTGTTCTTATTTCAAGATCAAAACATTCCACAAACACAATAGATCAAGTTAAGCTCGAATGTCTCTAAAACATGCAACCTAGAACAAGGCTACAAAATTTCAAGGTAAAATCAACCAAGAAATAAGGAAAACAAAGCCATTTTATATCATATTAATTCTTCGTATCTCGGGTTACAATGAACCTTTAAATAGGAAAAGAAAACCCTAAAATCACTAGGAAATTCGAAATAAAGAAGAGAATAAAATCTTCCCAAAACTTGCCTTATATGGATTTGGCAGATTTTGGGGAAAATCTTTCCTAGAGAATAATATCTTTCCTAATTCTTTCCAAGCTAATAAACTGAATATAATGGCCTAAAACATGTCTAAATACATCGTAAATTTGTGGACATCATATATGGAAAGTGTGGGAACAAATATGGAAAGTGGTCTAAACACTACAAAAAAACTGTCAAAATGCGACCAGAAATTTGCGACCAAACAAAAGTGGTGGTTTTTTGGTGACCACCTGGTCACTTTCTTTGAAGGTTGACTTTAAGTGACCATCTGGTCACTTTTTTTGCTACCAGATTGCGACCAAAAGCAGAAGTAGTCATAAAAAATGGCGCGAAATTATGGCGCAAAAGAAGTGATCAATTGGTCACCTAAAAACGACCAGCTGGTCGCAGTTTTGTGACTAAAATATGTCTTGGTAGCAAAAAATGGCGCTTAATTTTGGAGGGAAAAAAGCTACCAAGTGGTCACAATTTAAAGTGACTACGTGGTCGCAATTTTTGTGACATTTATTGACCACTGGTAGCTTAAAATTGGAGGGAAAAAAGCTACCAAGTGGTCACAATTAAAAGTGACTAACTGGTCGCAATTTTTGTGACCTTTATTGAGCAGTGGTGGCTTAAAATTTTGGGGGGAATTAAGCTACCACGTGGTCACATTAAGAAGTGACCGCATGGTCGCAAATTCTGTGATTTTATGTGACCAATAATTTATAAAAAATTTGGTGGGATAAAAGCTACCAACTGGTCACCAAAAAAGTGACCAGCTGGTCGTAAATTCTGACTTAATGTGACTCTGGGCAGTGAGGAAAATGGCGGGAAATTTTGGCGGTAAAATGCAACCATATGGTAGCAAAAATACTACCATCTGGTCGCAAATGAGCAAAGGAGTCCATTATAAAAACCCTTCCACCTATTGTTTGTTAGCATTAAGAAAAAAGAAAATGAGAGAGTGGATGTATGTTCGTTTGATAGACGGGTATTTGAACGATGAGTTCGTGGCCGGGGTTGAACAGTTTGTTGAGTTTTGCATGACAATTGTCTATTATGAAAAGTATGGTGGAAAGCTACGTTGCCCGTGCAGGAAATGCGACAATAGGAGAATCATACCGGTTACAGAGTTGAAGGAGCATCTTTATAGTCGGGGATTTGTGCAGAATTATTATCCCTGGGTGTTTCAGTGGCGAAACCCAGGAAATGTTCGACCGCATTACAGGAATCGAGACGATTCGAAGGTAGCGGCTTCGAATGTAGAGGTTGTTGACGAAGAACGGAATGATGAACACAAGATAGTCGGATGCAACAAATGATACTTGATGGTGCGGGGTATGGGGGCAATGAAAATTTCCGTGAAAGTTTAAACGTAGACGAAGATGAACGGGTTGTAGAAGAGGAAATGAATCCGGATGCACGAAAGATGCACGAGATGCTAAAGACAGCCAACCGACCATTGTACGATGGGTGTGAGGTAAGTCAACTTGCTGCTCCTACAGAACTTTTAAATATAAAGGCGCAGTACAACATACCCGGTAGAGGATTTGATGCGATTGCATCGTGGTTTCGTCGATGCGCTCCAGAAGAAAATAATATGCCCCACAGTTTGTACGACACGAAAAAGCTAGTAGAGGGACTTGGATTACCCGTGGAGAAAATAGATTCGTGTCAAAACGGATGCATGATTTACTGGGATGTGGATGAGGACCTGCATCATTGCAAAATTTTTTTTCTTCTAAGAAACAAACAAGGGAAACACAGCTTGATTCCGAACGCCCGCATGTTCTATTTACCGCTGACCCCACGTCTGCAACGGTTGTATGCATCGGATGTGACAGCCTCGCACATGAGATGGCATCACGAGCATTCATAGGATGAAGGTGTTATGAGACATCCCTCGGGATCTTTGCGGCATGGAAGCATTTAAATAATTGTCATCCGGATTTTGCACAAGATCCAGAAACGTCGATTGGGCTTATGCACGGATGGCTTCAACCCGTTCGGGGCATCCGGGCACAATATTCAGTTTGGCTAGTCATGGTAACCCCGTATAACTTGCCTCCCTCGATGTGCATGCGAGACCCGGTGATTTTTCTAACGGTGATCATACCTGGGCGAAAAGTCCAAAACGAAGCTGGATGTGTATTTGCAACCACTTGTTGCGAGTTGAAAAGGTTGTGGGTGACGGTGTTATGACGCACGACATTTCGAAGAAACAAAATTTCCTGATGCGCGCCGCGTTAATCTGGACGATCAGTGACTTCCCTGCGTATTCAATGTTGTCAGGTATGTTGATCTTTAATTGCTTTCATATACATTTTTGAGTCTGTGTTAGATTTTGTTATTGCTTTCCTTAGTCAGTGTAGTTAATTGTGTGAACCTCAATCTCCTCCTCTTAAAGGATGGAGTACGGCGGGGACATACGCATGTCCACATTGCATGCTAGACACAGATGCATTTTATCTCAGAAACGGTCGGAAAACTTGTTGGTTTGACTGTCACCGCCGATTTTTGTCGTTGAATCACACTTTCTGTTCAAACGGCAGTGACTGGAAGAAGGGTCGACGAGTAAGAAAACAAACCCCCCCGACCATGTATAGTGGAAGACAGATTCTTCACGGTATAGATGTTATAGGGATGCAGAAGATTACAGTGGAAGGTGCAGAGAGTGCAAACAATGCGGCTGGGAAAAACACGGGTTGGAAGAAACGGAGTATTTTTTGGGATCTACCGTATTGGGAAGATCTACTGATTAGACACAATCTTGATGTAATGCATATCGAGAAGAATTTCTTCGACAACATTTTCAATACGATTTTGAACGTTCCGGGAAAAACGAAGGACAATCTGAAGGCACGTTACGATATACGGTGTAGACCCCTAATTTTGTCCGGTATCATTTAAAAATTAAAATTTTATTAATACAAAAAAATAAAATTGACCAATTGACTAATTAATTAATTTTTATCCTAATCATTTTAGATGAGCATATCTTTTATAATTATCTTAATCCAAAAGCATTAAAAATATGTTTTATTTATTTATTTATTTACTAGATAAAACTGGAAAAGAGTGTAAAAAAAAGTGTTGCCAAAATAAGAAAAATTATGGATAAAAAAATGGTGAAGCTAAAAGATTTTTTTTTAAAATGAAAATGAATATTAAATTTTATGAAAAGAGGGATAGTTTTGAAAGATTAGATGAAAGTGAATGATGAGAGGAATGGAAAAAAAGTGTAAAGAAAGTCTTGCTAAAATAAGAAAAATTATGGGTAAATTTTTGGTTAAGCTAAAAGAGGTGGAAGAGTGTGAAGTTGGTTTTGTTAAAATAGAAAAAATTATAGATGAAATTTTGGTTAAGCAAAAAGTGTAAAATAAGTCTTACTAAAATAGGAAAAATTATGGTTAAAAATTTGGATAAACTAAAAATGGTATTTTTAAATTAAAATTAAAATGAGTAGTAATTTTATTTTAGGAAATAAGAGGGGGAAATAGGAAGAAGATATTTCAAATTTTTGTAAAAATATAAATGTATATAAATCCCTTTAGTTCAAATAAAAAAAAAAAGAAAAAAAAAAAGAGCAATCCAACGGTAAAAAGTGAAATAAAAAAATAATAAAATCCCAACTTCCCTCCCTATTTAATCTCCTCATTTTGTTCATTTAAGACAACTACCAAAAATTAACTTCTCTTTTTCACTCTCTAAAAAACACCCAACCACCCAACAACCCACAAATCTCCAAAACCCTCTTCCCCCCATTTTTCCACCGATCCCCCCTTTCCCTCTCTCTAAATCTATAATTTTTTTTTATTACCACCACTTAATCTCTCTCCAAAACAATAAACCACTCCCATTATTCTCTCCCTCTCTCTACAAAAAAATCAATAACCAACCTCTATCCTCATATTACACCAACATCAATATTGGTAAGAAATTAGTTTTTTTCTTTATATACATTTTCATTTCATAGTCATTCAAATGATGTTATGTTTGTTTTTTAGCTAATTTTATAGTATGTGAATGATTTGTTTTTTCTTTCTTCTCTCTTTTAGTTGAAGATTCTCTTTAAATTTAAAATTCAAGTTTAAAGTCCTATGAGCCTCCTTTAGGATCCTCTTTATTTTGATTGATGACTTTTTTTTTTTTTTTTTTAATAATGTAGTTCCCAAATTAAAATTTATGGAATGTTCAAAGTAGTTGAGTTGATGAATGCTTATTTGTGTTTAAAAAAGTAGTAACAATGATATAGATCCAAGTTTAAAGTTTAAATCCATGAAGTTTTATGTAGGTTCCAACTAATTTGAAAGATTGTCCTTTGGAAAAATTAGTTCCCAAAACCAAAATTTATGGAATGTTTAAAGTATTTGAGTTGATGAATGCTTATTTGTGTTAAAAAAAAAATAATACTATAGATCCAAGTTTAAAGTTTAAATCCATGAAGTTTTATGTAGGATCCAACTCATTTTAAAGAATGTCTAAACAAAAAGTGTTCTAGTTTGGCTTAGGCTACAACCCATTTTAAAAAAAGAAAAAAATAAATATGATGTATAAGTTCATAATACTTGCATGTCTAGAAAAATATCCATGTTTATTATGCCTAGTATCTTTTCTTGTTCTAATAATGTGTTTTAAATTTATCAATCATGTTCATGTATCTCTAGCATGATTAAAAATGTAACTTTTCCCTTGTCTTTGATTGAAATGGTCAATTGATTAAGTATGTTTTGGGCTTTGGTTTGAGTTAAAAAAAAAATAATTAAGAAATTGTATCTTTTCTTTTAAAGTAATTTTTTTTTTCTCTTCTTACTTGCTCTAAAATATTAAAACTAAGATACTTTGATCCCAAATTTCATATATTTTGAACTTTTATTTGATTTAACATATTTAATTTAATAAAAAAATTATTTTCCAATTAATGATTAACTTTTTCAAATAAAATTTCATATGATTGAAATTTGGGAGTACAAGGATACTTTAATCCTAAATTTCATGAATTTTGAACTTTTATTTGATTTAACATATTTAATTTAATAAAAAAAATAATTTTTCAATGGATGATTAATTTTCCAAATAAAATTTCATATAATTGAAATTTGGGAATATAAGGATACTTTGATCCCAAATTTCATGAATTTTGAACTTTTATTTGATTTAAAATATTTAATTTGATAAAAGTGACTTATGTGTGAGAATTAATTTTTCCCAAACAAATTACAAGAGTTCTAATTTTTACTTAGCTTTAAAATATTAGTGAAAAATTATTTGTCAATGGATAATTAAATTTTAAAAAATAAAATTTCATGAATTTTGAACATTTATTTGGTTTATCATATTTAGTTTTTTTAAAAAAAAATGTATTCTATTTGTAAGATTTAATTTTCCCCAAATGAAGTTTCAAGAAATTCAAATTTTTACTTTTTTTTTAAAATATGAGTAAAAAAATATAGACTTAGCCATGGATAATTAATTTTCCAAATAAAATTTCAAATAATTGAAATTTGGGAGTACAAGGATACTTTGATCCCAAATTCCATATATTTTGAACTTTTATTTGGATTTAACATCTTTGATTTGATAAAAAAATGATTTAGCTATGGGGTAATTAATTAAATTGAAACTTGGTAATATAAGAAAGTCATGATCCTAAATTAATAAAGATTTTGAGTCTTCATCTAATGTTTAAAATATTTTTTCAAAGGTTTTTTTTCATAAATAATTAAAATACTCTAAATAAAGATTATAAAAAAAATGATGACTTTTCTCCAAAACAATTCATTCCATAAAATTTCCTATCATTAAAATTTTGGGAGTACAAGGATACTTTGATCCCAAAATTTCATGAAATAGGAAATTTTATAGTTTGATTATTTTACCATTGATTTAAAAAAAAAAATGTTTTTCAAATGGCGTCAAGCCACTCATGCTTATTTAATGATATCATTATAAAAATTAATGATATGATTAAATAAGTATGAGACATTCCAAAACAAACCACAAAAACTATTTTTTTTCCAATGGCTTCATGCCACTCACAGTTATTTAACAATATCCTTAAATCGATTAGTGATATTGATTAAATAAAGGTGAGACATTTAAAAATGATAAAAATAACATTATGTTTTAAGAGGCTTTAAAGACATGATAACCAAAACAATAATCGTTTTTTTTAAAACGAATGATTAGGGTGCTAACACTTTCCCTAAACATGAATAAACTCCCGAACCCATTTATTTATTTGTTTACTTGTAAAACGTCTTTTAAAATCGGGTGATCAATCACACCCTATTTAAACCCAATGATTGATGGCCACTCTTGCTTTTTATCACCTCGTCGTTTTGGACGGTAGCGACATACGGGAGATATGTCACCGTCCTGAGTTGGAGCCTGACGACAATGATAATTACGCAAAAGCAAAGTACATGTTGACGACGGATGAAAAGAAAACATTATTTGAGTGGATCAAATCCATCAAAATCCTGGACGGATACGTTTCAAATTTGAGTCGGTGTATAGACAGTCAAAAATATATCATGTTCGTGATGAAAAGCCACGACTATCATATATTCATGCAATGATTGATGCCCGTCGTGTTCAGACCGTTCCTAGAGAATAGACATTGGGAGCCGCTTGCCCAGTTGGGTGTTTTTTTCAGGGACTTGACGTGTACAGAGCTGACAGAAGCTATTGTCGCTTCAATGAGTTCAGAGATCGCCGTTATTATTTGTAAGTTGGAGCGAATGTTCCCACCTGGCTTTTTTGACTCCATGGAGCATCTTCCATACGAGGCATTCTTAGGGGGTCCCGTACATTACCGCTGGATGTACCCATTTGAAAGGTAAGCAAAGTTATTTTGTAATGTACGCGTTTAAATCAGTATAGTGATCATCGAATGTAAATTATGTTTTGTACCCACAGTTACTTACGTCGGTTGAAAAAGATGGTCGGAAATAGATCACGAGTAGAAGGATCTATCTGTAGTGCGTACCTGACGCAAGAGACTACCACATTTTGTTCATACTACTTTGATCAACACATTGCAGAGCAGTTTCGACCGATGAAACGAAACATTGTCGAAAATTTACTTGAAAGTGTTGACATGAACGACTTGCCGATTTTCACCGAACCTGGCATGACAGTTGGAAGATCAGTGCGTAGGTCGTTGACCGATTCTGAGTATCACGTAATGCAGACATACGTGTTATGCAACTGCGCAGAGATCGAGCCTTACATAGAGTGAGTTTGTAACTTAACATTATTCCATCGCATAAACAATTACAAACTATTTGCTAACTATTTTTGTAACATAAAGATTATTTCTAAACGTATACGTTCGAATGACACGAGTTGGTCTTGTCTTACGGCCGAGGAGGAGTCAATAATCGACAAAGAGTTTCGTTCTTGGTTCGGTGCATACGTGAGTTATTTTAATTAAATTGTCAAAAAACCGTTGCATTATGTTGAAACAATTACTATATTCCTAACAGTACTGTATGTGGACTGTGACGACCCGTCACTTTTAAATAATTTAAAATCAGAGAAAACAGCGGAAGTCTTTTAATTTATGAAAAATTGGCGTGGTTTTGTTTGAAAATTGGCATGCCGGAAACCTGTTTACATCCTAATTTTCAAATCTAACAAAATCTCATGGACTTTAAGTCCAAATCAGGAGTTCAAATATATAATATCATAAAACATCAACATTAGGCTCTTAGGAGCCAAATACAAAATACAATTCCTTAAAGTTTATCAAATAAGACATAAACTTTACATAAACCATTAGTCCATCTCGAGGTCGGCATCCCTCGATCACGCAAGACCACCTCCTCCTCCTCGACCTCTAGCCAAGGCATTACCGGAAATTGGTTGTAATATCATGAGCTAACAAACTAAGCCCAGTGAGAATAATAAGTATAAAAAGTAAAGATAGACCTCAAACTCGCATTTCGATTTGTGTCCAAATAACTGACACAATACACTCCTAAAGTCATCCAAACTCTAGGTGAAATCATTTTTACATTCTCTAAAGGATAATACTACTAACTCTCGTAATCTTAATCTCATCCAAATTCTTATTATGACATAAACAGGAAAAGTAAATAACCTTTCATAACGGTAAATTATCTCGATCCTCTATCCAAGATATATATATATTTTCATCAACCATATGCATGGAATGCATGAAGAAGGAAATGCAGACAATCCCCGAAGGGTCCAACATTCTGTACTTCTTTTCTTTCTCATTTTCATTCTTTTTCTTAGAAGGAAATGCGGATAATACCCGTAGGTTCCAACATTCTGTACTTCTGTTATTTCTCATTTTCATTCTTTTTCTCAGAAGGAAATGCGGATAATACCCGTAGGCTCCAACATTCTGTACTTCTGTTATTTCTCATTTTCATTCTTTTTCTCAGAAGGAAATGCGGATAATACCCGTAGGCTCCAACATTCTGTACTTCTGTTATTTCTCATTTTCATTCTTTTTCTCAAAAGGAAATGCAGATAATACCCGTAGGCTCCAACATTCTGTACTTCTTTTATGCGAGATGTCATGGTGCAATATGTCATGGTGCGAGATGCAATGATATGCTCGCACATACTTACAAAGTAAATAAAATAGAGTGCGAATAATAAAGTAACTGAAATAAACATAAAGTAAAATACATAAAGTAAATAACATTAAGTAAAAAGAAAGGAATAGATTGTAACCTCGGATGAACGATATGTCGATCGAACTCCAATATCAATAATAAAAGTACAATCATTACTTAAATGATTAACTATACCTTCCAGGATTCTAAACTTTCAATAAATCGAGGTTCTATTAATCATTCTAATTACAAGTTGGATTCTTAACTTCCAATGATCCAACCTTAGTTTCGTATCGAATCTAACTTAGAATCTTCTAAGATTCAAGTCTTTCTCGAGAACTTCTAAGTTCTCACTTGAAGGATTAACTTCTAATCCTAAGGGCACTAACTCATAACCCTCTAATCTTAGATTCGGATTCTAATCTTAGTTTCAAACTCTTCAAACCAATACACTCATTTGCTTTCTATAATTACTTTACATACTAATCATTCTCACCTTAATAAAAGTGAAGACTTTGCTCCTAAACACGGAAAGAGCAATCAACCACGCGGTTCGAAAACACCTACAAACGAATTATATCGTAACAATCAATAACGAAACCAACTATCGTTCAAACAACTACTAAACATACAAAGCAACGAAAACCCAATAAAACCCACAAAGAGGCCCACGGACCTATCATCAAAAACGAGTCTCGGGTTTGGTTTTTCGGCTTTTTGGCAATTCAAATACGTTTTGAGTTGGTTTTAATCAAATTCGATAATCCCGATTTCAATGGGTATCGATGAATAGTGTTTTTGAACATTAATCCCTTTCCCGAATTGAATTTAAATAAACATTCATTCATTAATTTCTAACCCAAAATCAAACCCAAAAGGGTAAATTTCAAACGGAAAGGGTTTCGACTGAAACTCGGTTTTAGGGTTATGGGATAGTTTCCAAAAACACGTAAAACTACTCCCGAATTGACAAACACCTGGAGTTTCACGGCAAGAAATCGAAAGAAAACAATGAAAACTCCATTAAAACACTATTTGGAGTTAGGGTTTGAAACTTCACTTACCGAGAACTCCTAGGATCTCGAGAGAAACGGACGATGGCTAGGTGGAAAATGATCCTTGACCCAGGGGCTTTCCGAAATATCCAAGATTGAGCCGATCCGACAAGAAACGAACAAAAGCCAAATTCTCTCTTTTGCTCTCTTGAAGCCACGGGTGGAGGAAGAGAAAAGATGATGAATTTTAGTCAATTTTTGGTCAATGGGATATTTAAAGAAGATGAAGCAATAGTGATTTTAGATATTTTGCAAATTGGGTAATTACAACTTTGCCCTTTTATGACTTTTGGCTTAAAACGAATCCCGAACATCTCAAACTATCCCAATGGTGATTAATCATTATTAATTGGCCCGTTAATAATTATTAATACCATTTTAACGTATTTAAATAAATAAAGCCATTAAAAGGAATTAAAATGAAATAAATTACTAAATTCTAATTTAATAATAAATAAATGAATTTTAATTACTCAAATTAAAATAAAATAAATAAAAGTTTTTTTTTTTTTTTATCACAAAATAACGGGACGTTACATGGACAATGACACAGGTTGACTCCCCTACATTACCGGTGGATGATCCTCGCATCATTTCTTTAGCAAAGGGACCTGGACGGATAGCAAGGTCATATGGTGGATACGTCGGTAACGGTTACAGATTTCAAATGAAGGCGCATTCAATGAACAGGGCAACAAACAACAGTGGTGTTTGCATAAAAGGTCACGTGTTCGGCATAAACGAAGACGATTACTTCGGAGTAATCGATGAGATTCTTGAGATTTAATACGCAAGACCGACGCTAAAACGCATTGTTCTGTTCAACTGCACTTGGTTCAAGACAACCATACGAGGCGGAGTCCGTAAAATTGATCATTTACAAATCGTTGAGGTAAACAAGTCTAAGCATATGCGCACCGCTGATAGGTTCGTCCATGCTTCACAGGAGATTCAAGTTTATTACCTGAACTATCCGATTAATAGACGAGATCTGACAGATTGGTTAGTTGTTTGTAAAGTTAAACCACGCCAGGTAGAAGAAAACTTGTCCGAGAAAGACGACCATGCAGAGGAAGCTGTTGCTTTTCAAGAAGATGAGATAAGATCTCGTGCAATCGATGATGGTCAGAATGCAAGTACTGTTCGTCCTTTGAACAATGGAACGATAACATTGCATGATGATGATGATACAAATGCTTCCACTTCTCACGCACGTGACATTGATGCTGAATTTATTCGAGACAATGAATCTGATGAAGAAACAGAAGAAGAAGAAGAAGAAGACTTTATGTGACGGACTTCTTGGAGACGATGATGAATGAGATATTTCGTTAACTTGATTATTCAATGTGTGTGTATGTGTTTAGTTAATTAAAACTATTTCTTTTAAGGAATGATTAAAAAAAAATATATTAATATTTGCGACCACATGGTCGCAATTTCACACAAAAGGTGACCACACGGTAGTAATTTAGAAGGGAAAGGCGACCAAATGGTCGCATTTTTGAAAAAGTATAATTATATTTTTTAAAAAAATATAAGTGAAATTGCGACCATACGGTCGCAAATATGAGCGGTAAATTTAAATTTTCATGAAATTTATGGCGGTGAATTTAAAGATTACGACCATCTGGTCACAATATTTGGCGGTGAATTTCATTATTACGACCAGATGGTCGCAAACATTGATGGGACTCGTGATACGACAGCTGTTCTAGATCGAGGCAAAGGGGCGACCATATGGTCGCTTTTGCAAGAAATGCTACCATATGGTCGCAAATATCTCAAGAAATGCGACCATTTGGTCGTATTTTCCCCAGCACGCGCGACCTTTCATTTCTTGTCATTATTACATATTTGCGACCATTTGGTCGCAAAATCTGATTTAAAATCAGATCCCTTTTCCTTTCCCCCGTTTCTTTTCTTCCTTTCTCTTTTTCTTTCTCCCTTTTCTTTCTTTTCTCTCTTTCCCCCGTTCCGTTCCCCGTTCTTTTTTCCCCGTTCCTACTCTAAACCTAAACACCCTAAACCTCCAATCCCGGTTTCTATTTCGAGGTTAGTTTCCTATCCGTTTTAAGTTATTTTTAGTTTAAGTTTTAGTTTAAATGTTGTTAATTTCATTAATTTTAGTTTAATTAATGTAATTTAGTTTAATTAAGTACTTAGTTTACGTAAGGTTAATTAATCTAATTTCGTTTACTTTAATTAATTGATACATTTTAGTTCAATCAATCTAATTTTAATTTAGTTTAATTTAATTAATTTGTTTAGTTAAGTTTAGTTTTTATTAATTAATGTTAGTGATTAAATTTAATTAATGTTAGCTAAATTTAATTAATTTTAGTTTAGGGTAATCTAATAGTTGAAATTTAATTAATTACTTAGTTTACTTTAATTTTAGTTTCAATTAATCTAATTTTAAATTTAATTAATTTTAGTTTAGGGTAATCTAATAGTTGAAATTTAATTAATTACTTAGTTTACTTTAATTTTAGTTTCAATTAATCTAATTTTAAATTTAATTAATTTTAGTTTAGGGTAATCTAATAGTTGAAATTTAATTAATTACTTAGTTTACTTTAATTTTAGTTTCAATTAATCTAATTTTAAATTTAATTAATTTTAGTTTAGGGTAATCTAATAGTTGAAATTTAATTAATTACTTAGTTTACTTTAATTTTAAATTCAATTAATTTTAGTTTCAATTAATCTAATTTTAATTTACTTTAATTCAAATTAAATAATTAGTTTATTTTAGTTTTAATTAGTTAATGTTAAGTTTAATTTAATTAATTTTAGTTCAATTAATCTAATTTTAATTTACTTTTATTCAAATTAATTAATTAGTTTATTTTAAATTATTTACTTAATTTATGTTAGTTTAATTTACATTATTTCATTAATTAATTAATTTAATTTATTTGAATATTTTACTTACGTAATTAGTATTAAATTAGTTTAGTTTGGTTGTAGGATTATGACGGGCAGACGACGTCCTCGCCAGTCAGACGAGCCTGACGACGTGGGTGACGAGGCGTCTCCGTAGCCACCTACTGCCGCTGCCCTTGATGCGGACCTGACTACAGAGGAGTTGGACAACATCCTCTTCGGTTACGAGCCGGGACTTGCTGCCACGCTCGATGATGCAGTCCCTGAGACAGAGTCTGCAACCCCACGACTGCCGCAGGACTCCCTGCTTAGCATCGGGGTTTGCGTCCGGGTCTGCGTCCGGGTCTGCATTTGGGTCGGATCCAACTGGCCCCTCCACTTCATGCACGCAGCCGTCTCGGGCCGCAGACTCTACCCTTCGGATTGAAGGGGATACGTAAGTAATTTTGTTTATTCTTTTAATTACTTAATTTTTAAACCTTTAAACTTTTTTCAAAGTGTTTTTTTTTTCACGTTAACTAATAGTTTCTAATACCACAATAATTTTTATGATTTTGCAGAGTACAGCCGCATACAACCGTTTCAAAACGGTTTTGCGAGGTCCTCCAGAGCATGCCTCTACCCAGCGACCTTCGCTGGCAGAAGATTCCGACGACGGATAAACGTCGGATGTACGACAATTAGAAGGTAAAAAACATCATTTATTTTCATAATTAATTAATTTTGAAATTTATAGAAATAAATTTATTACTTTAACAATTTTTTATTTCAATTTTTTCAGGGCAAGTTTCCTGTTATCGATCCCGATATCACGGACGGTAGATTGTTCCCCCTATGGGACAGTCACGTCCAGGATCAATTCAAGGACCTCATGTACCGGGCGCGCAGAAAGCAAGCAGCAAACCGCCCCGTGTGGATGAGCCAGGAGGACCACGCGCGACTTCTCGCGAGCTTGAGCACTCCTGAGGGCAAGGTAGTGTCAACCAGGAATAAGGCCAATCGCGTGAAGAATCCCACCAAACACACAGCGGGGGCCCGGACACACGACGAGCACCATCGTCGATTGGTAAGTTTTTTTTGGTCGTTTTCTTACTTACGTACTTTTTTCTCGTTTTCTTTTTTCAATTAGTCATTAATTTATTATGTTTTATTCTTCAATCTTTAATTTGTTAGGAAGCGAAGCACTGGCGCCCCGTCCCACCCGATGAGCTGCACCGCGTTCTTCACACGAAGAAGGACGGGACGTTCATCGACGATAAGGCGAAAGCAGTTCAGGTATTTAATAATTTTTTCAATTATTATTTTTTCTTTCAAATTTTTCCTACCTTATATATTAACTATTTTATTTTCTGAATTTTAAATGTTTAGGAATGTTTCACGGAGTCCTTGAGTCAGCGGTTTCCCACACCAGACTCGCAACCGACTCAGGAAGACCGTAGAGAGGCGTTCTTGGAGGGGTTCGGCCTGATGAGTCAGTTCCTGGGCTCGGCTCGTACGGGCGACACCTTTACACAGATGTGCCCCGACCTCAGCGGAGCGGAGCGAGCACTAGCTTCGGCCCTTCTCCGGTTGAGCAGCAGCTGCGAGCGGACATGGACGTTATGGGCGAGGAATTCGTTACTCGAGTCGCTGCGATTGAGGCCGACATGCAGGCACGAGTCGAGGCCCAGGTCGCATCAGCTTTGGCCGAGTACTTCAGATCCCTAGGCGGCGGCCCTTCATCATCGACGCCTCCTCCGCCACCCCCCGCCCCTCCGCAGTAGTTCTAGGATGCTTTCATGTGTATAAAACGTTTTTTGAATATTTGATATATATATATTTTATTTTAATTCCAATTTTTTGTTATTAAATTATAATATTAATTAAATAAATAATTAATAATTAACTAATTAATTAACTAATTATTGAAATTTAAATTTAAAAAAAAAATTCTTAAATGCGACCAGATGGTCACTTTTAACGCGACCATCTGGTCATATTTTGACTGAGTCTAAAAGTGACCATTTGGTCACATAACATACGACCATTTGGTCCCTTTTATATGTGACCAATTGGTCACTTATCTTTCACATAAATTACGACCAGATGGTCCCGTTTTAGGCGACCATCTGGTCATATTTTGACTGAGTCTAAAAGTGACCATTTGGTCACACAAAATACGACCATTTGGTCACTTTTTTATGTGACCAATTGGTCACTTATCTTCAAGATAAATTACGACCATATGGTCGCTTTTTAGGCGACCATCTTGTCGTATTTTCAAAAGGTTGACTATTTTGCGACCAAAAATTTATGGTCGTATATTTGTGACTATCCAGTCGCACAAATTCTGGACCGACCAGCTTTTTGGCCACCACTTATTTTGTCGCTTTTTTGGTCGCATTATAGACAAAAAACAACCATTTGGTCGCAATTTCATGGTCGCAAATTGGTAGTTTTTTTGTAGTGAAATAAGGAAAGTTTGCAAAAGTGATGCAACTTTCCTAATTAGCTCTTCTCTTCAATTCTGATTGAATAAGCCTTCAATACTCTTCTTCAAAATGCATTTTCCATAGATTGAAGTTCATCAAGTCCTCTTCCATAGCCTCCATGCTCAGATCTTCAAAGCTTGTCTTGGATGTTTTATGCTTGTCTTGAACTTTGATCTTGAGATTGATCCTTGAGCTATTTGTGACGTTCCATGATTCATATCATCCCCTCCTTCTTGAAAAGGATTCGTCCTCGAATCTAAAACAGTACGTACATCCAAAAAAAAATTATATTAGTAGCATAAACAAAAACACTTAAAGCAAACTTACCTCGTGTATCGTAAATTGGCACCAAAGAGAGCAACAATGGTTTCCTTCCTTCTCCTTCCAAGTTAACACCTCCCGGGTCAAATATTATTGGTTTCCTTCCTTTTAAATCAGTAAAACAAAGTTTATCAAAGACCACAACACTGACAATATGGTTGGTGGATAGTGGTAACAAGTCTAATAGAATACATGGATGTTCCAATGATCTAATACCTTAAAATAAGAGAACTTGTTCTTATTTTAAGATCGAAACAGTCCACAAACACAATAGATCAACAAGTGCTTGAATGTTTCTAAAACATGCAACCTAGAACAAGGCTACAAAATGCAAGATAAAATCAACCAAGCAATAAGCAAACTGAGTATTTTGGGTTACAAATGAGCCTTTAAATAGGCAAAAGAAAACCCTAAAATCAGCTAACAAATTCGGATTACAAGGAGAATAAAATCTGCCCAAAACTTGCCTTATATGAAATGGTAGATTTTTAGGGAAAATCTTTCTTAGAGAATAATATCTTTCCTAATTCTTTCCAAGCTAATAAATTGAATATAAATTGCCTAAAATATTTCTAAATACATCATAAATTCATTGGAACCATATATGGAAAGTTTGGGAACAAATATGGAAAGTGGTCCAAATAAGGAAAGTTTGCAAAAGTGATGCAACTTTCCTAATTAGCTCTTCTCTTCAATTCTGATTGAATAAGTCTTCAATACTGTTCTTCAAAATGCATTTTCCATAGATTAAAGTTCATTATTTCCTCTTCCATAGCCTCCATGCTCAAATCTTCAAAGCTTGTCTTGACTTTGCTCAAGTAGGCTTGTAATGGATGTTTGATGCTTGTCTTGAACGATCTTGAGATTGATCCTTGAGTTATTTGTGACGTTCCATGATTCATATCATCCCCTCCCTCTTGAAAATGATTTGTCCTCGAATCTAAAATATTTCCTACATCGAAACAATTCAAGTTAGTAACATAAATAAAAGCACGTAAAGTATACTTACCTCCGGTATTGTCAACTAGCAACAAAAACAGCAACAATGGTATCTTTGCTTCTCCTTTCAAGTTAACACCTCCCGGGTCAAAAACCATTATCTTCCTTGATATCTTCTCTTTTCTCAGCAATTGTATGTCCATTGTCTTATCTAGATTTTGTAATTTCTTGAAATGACCTATCTTAGGACAAACAACATCATAGCTCACAAGATTGTTAGTTACTTGAAATAACAAGGAAGACTTACAGGTGCATGGACCATAGTCAATCTCATAAATCTTCCGATAATATGTATACACTAACAAATATGCAAAACTACATTCATCCTTAGACTTATATGAAATAAATTGAACATTCTTTTTTAGTAAGAGATAATCATGCAAATCATTTGATCAATCAAACAAATTCATGTAAAACATTAAGCACATTACCAAAAGTTGTAAGAGAATCATGAATTCTTTCAAATTGAGAATTATCAAGCAAGTAAGTAAGTAAAATATGTGTAATTATCAATGAAATTCATTTTAAGTTGTAGAAATTTAGATTTGATACCAATTTTAGCAAACAAATAAGAACAATGGAAATCATCACAAGTTAATGATACGCTTGATTACCATGCTTTGCAAGTGATAAGCTATCAAACAAATAAAGATCATCTAAAAGAACTTTTCTAGAAAAGAATGCATGTGTATAATGAAATCATAATAAGTGTGGATGATTTTTAATGTTAAAATCAGAATTTGAAAACAAGAAAGAATCATTTGAACAAAGCAATGCAATAGGATTAAAAGTAAGCAAATTTCTTTTATGGCTTTGGATCCCATTTGCAATATCTCTTTGAAAGAAATATGTTTGTTCCTTAAGTATTTCAGCCCCTTGTAAGTCATCGACCTTATACTCCATTCCAATTGAAAATTGGTCCTTATAATTTTTAAAAAGGTTAGATAAAACACTAGAAAATTAAAGGTGAAGTTCATAAGTTAGAAAGAAAAAATCTTTGCACAAAAATAAAAAGTGAGTTTTGTTTGAAAACATTGTTTTCCTAGCCTCACTTTCTACAAAACTCACAATGTTCTCACCATCACTCTCATTCTTTTTTGACTCACAACTCTCTTTCTTTTCAATTTCTTTTTCATTCTTTTCAAACACTCTTTCTTTTGACTCACTCATGTCACTCATTTCTTTTTTAGCACTCATCTCTCTATCTTTTAGCTCACTTATTTCAATCATTTTTTTCACTCTTTGTTTTTTAGAACTCATCTCTCTTTCTTTTGGCTCACTCTCTTTTTGAAAATTCTCATTCTTTTCAAATATAGAACACATTTGTAACTCATTAGTTTCCTCCATACAAACATTAGCACTAATATCCACTTTTATGTCCTCCATACTAGCATCGAAAACTTCTTTTGTTTTTAAAGTTCTCTCTCAGTCATCTTAATCTTCTCTAAAATAAATTTTGTATTTTCCTCTACCAAACTATAGGCAGCCCCCTTCATATCCATTAAAGTACCATTTTCAACCGTTTGATAAGAAGAAGAATTGGAAAAATATTTTGAAGCATACCTTGTATCTATTATTCTTTGGAGTTTCCTTTCCACCTTATTGGCAAAATACACCAACTCTCCTAACTCCTCAAATTTTGGTAACTCCAATTGGCAAGCAATATCCATATTCAATCCATTGAAGAACCTTACAATAGTAGACTCCTCATCTTCCTCAACATTAGCCCTAGCCTTGAGAAACTCCATCTTCTTGTAGTATTCATCAATATTTTTGCTACCTTGTATAAGATTATTGAACTTTTGAACAAGATGTTCTTGATGTAATCTTGACACAAATCTCTTCCTCATATGGCACTTCAGATCATACCAAGTTTCTATTTGTGGTTTCCTCTCCTTCCTTAGTTTCACTTTCAATCGAGACAACCAAACATAAGTATTACTAGTGAAATTGGAAATAGTAAGCATTACCTTTCTTTACTCACTATAGTTGTTGTAATCAAAGAAGTGTTCCGTTTTTGTCTCCCATTGTAAGTATTCCTCTTGATTAGAACTTCCATAGAAAGCATATAACTTGAGCATATGTCCTCCTAAGCTTCGATGCTCCATCCTTTCATAATAAACGTCTCTATATTCACTCCTAGAATGCTCTACCTCCCAAAATCTACTACTCCTCCTTTCACCAATCTTTTCATGATACATTGCTACAAGTAAACAAGTTAGTAATGTAAAAATAGGACCTTTCAAATCACTCCCTATGTGTTTACACTCAAAGATGTCAATCCACTCGTGTTTGCACTCAAAACAGATTTTAGACCCTAAATGTAACCTTGAACTTTTAGCTTACTTTAGCAACTATCAAACAACAAAGATTCTAATGAAATTTGTAAAATGTAACAATAAAGAAATAAGAAACAATCAGCTTCGGTGGATAAAGAAAAAAAGAAGACAGATTTTGCAAATGGTGTATAATTGTGACAAGGAAAGAATAAGCAAGAAAATAGCAAGAATAAACTTTCCTATAAGAGAAAATTTTGAATTAAGACCTTCCTAAAGTAGTTTGAATAAAAAAATATGACTTTAATTGAGCAAAATATGCATATATTCGAATATAAGAAAGAATTGATACTTTTCTAAAACTGTTTTGGCTATTTATGGTAACTTCTAGCTTTTTAGGAAATAAACAATTCTAGCACAAATCATTTGTAATTTTTGGATTCAAGATGCATAAATGATGAGTTTAAGATGAAATCTTCAAGAACAATAAGAACACTAACCATGTTTTTCCAGAAACTCAATCTTCCACTTTTTTTTTGACAAACTTTTCTGAATAACAAATAATCACAACAGAAAGATAAAGACGTTTCTAGTTGATGACGTTTAGAGAATCAGATAGTAACTATACAAAAAAGAATAAAAACAATAGGCTAAATAAGGAAATTCTAGAACTATAATATTTTTTGTTTTTCTGGAATTTTCGATGAATGAAGAACAAAAAAAGAAATAAATTCAAATAACAAGAAAACAAGTAAGATAGAAATGTTCCCTTGAGCCTAAGCTCTGATACCAAATGATATAAAACCATAGAAAATTGAAATAGAAACCCTTTGAATGTACAAAGAACCTCTAGATGCAAATCCTAAAAACCCTAAAGACAATAAGGAAACACCCATGGAAAACAAGAAGAAGAAGACTATTCCAATGATCTAATATCTTGAAATAAAAGAACTTGTTCTTATTTCAAGATCGAAACATTCCACAAACATAATAGATCAAGTTAAGCTTGAATGTCTCTAAAACATGCAACCTAGAACAAAGCTACAAAATGCAAGGTAAAATCAACCAAGCAATAAGGAAAACAAAGCCATTTTATATCATATTAATTCTTCATATATAAGGTTACGAATGAGCCTTTAAATAGGAGAAAGAAAACCCTAAAATCACTAGGAAATTCAAAATAAAGAAGAGAATAAAATCTGCCCAAAACTTGCCTTATATGGATTTGGCAGATTTTGGGGAAAATCTTTCTTAGAGAATAATATCTTTCTTAATTCTTTCCAATCTAATAAACTGAACATAATGGCCTAAAACATGTCTAAATACATCATAAATTCGTGGACATCATATATGGAAAGTGTGGGAACAAATATGGAAACTGGTCTAAATAAGGAAAGTTTGCAAAAGTGATGCAACTTTCCAAATTAGCTATTCTCTTCAATTTTGATTGAATAAGTCATCAATACTCTTCTTCTGTAACGACCCGAACCCGTTAAATTCTTTAAATTCAAATGCACAGCGGAAGACTCGACTTTTAAAGAAAAACGGCGTGGGTTCATTTAAAAATCGAATAGCCAAAACCTGTTTTACAACCCAAATTCCAGAAAAAGCGATAAATCGGGAATGCGCATTCCAAAAGATATTTAAATCATAAAACATAGACATATTTTGCACAAATACCCTTTCGGGCTCAAAAAGACATAAGTATGTAAAGATGGAATAATTTACAAGCATTTCAATGAATGCTAAACCAAAAAAATGAGTTCTTAATATTGTCCATACACCATCTCAACTAGTCACGCGGCTCCACCTCCTCTACCATGCTTCTTAGCTCGAGGTTTACCTGAAAATTTGTAAGTGTAGCACCATTAGCATAACATACTAGTGAGAGTAAAACGAAAGCAAGTAATCCTATGAACAAAATCTCATAACCAAAATCGTGTCCAAAGGCCTATAATGCTCAATACTACCCACATCCACACTTCCAATTTCCATACAATCATTCGATAGTCATATATTACCCGTATTCATCATTCATTACCATAAGATAGATATAAGGACTTAAAGTAAAGTAACATTCACTACTAAGTCTTACTACACAATTCTAAAGAATATGTAAAGTAACATTAACTATCTTTATTACCAAACACGTTTCATCGTATCGTGCTATTGTATGGATCGAATCAACATACCACGTACGGTCGTACCATATCTCAAATCATCGGATATCAGGACTTTCACCATATCGGATATCAGGACTTTCACCATATAACAAATCACCGCACCATGATACGTATGGATCCGAATCAACATACTATTATGTGCCATATAACAAATCACCGCACCATGATACGTATGGATCCGAATCAACATACTATCATGTGCCGTATCACAAATTATAGTACCATGGTTACATATGGATCAAAATCACATACTACCATGTACTATTTCACAAACCCTCGCACCATGATTACATATGGATCAAAATCAACATACTACCATGTGCCGTATCACAAATTATAGTACCATGGTTACATATGGATCAAAATCACATACTACCATGTACTATTTCACAAACCCTCGCACCATGATTACATATGGATCAAAATCAACATACTATCATGTGCCGTATCACAAATTATAGTACCATGGTTACATATGGCTCAAAATCACATACTACCATGTACTATTTCACAAACCCTCGCACCATGATTACATATGGATCAAAATCAACATACTATCATGTGCCGTATCATAAATTATAGTACCATGGTTACATATGGATCAAAATCACATACTACCATGTACTATTTCACAAACCCTCGCACCATGATTACATATGGATCAAAATCAACATACTACCATGTGTCATATCACAAATCATAGTACCATGGTTACATATGGATCAAAATCACATACTACCATGTACTATTTCACAAATCATCTCACCATGATTACATATGGATCAAAATCACATACTATCACGTGCAGAATCAAAGTGCTCGAAGTTCCCACAAATCATCACACCATGATTACATATGGATCAAAATCTCATACTACCATGTGTGAATTAATGTGCCCTAGGTCTCTAATAAGTTAGCTAAACTCCAAAGAATTCTACTATGTTAAAAAGAAACCTAACTAACTAGATTACACGAGTTATAGGTCAAGTGCATCTTCTAAATACTTTAACTTCCAAAATCCATCAAAGTAACCTTCATTCTCACTTTCATCTAACATCTCCAAATCACATTACCATACTTCCAAACCACTCCGATGTTTCCTATTCATCAAACTATCCATAATCCAAACTTTCTCCACACACACTTCCAAATTAAAGTCTCCAACCAAAACTTAATCCTAAGAAGTTATCACCCTCTTTACATCGATAAACAATTACATAACGAAACTTAATTCATAAAACCACTAACTTTCACATTAAACTCACCTTGCATGCTCGCGTGACATCCAAATTCCCACGAATCAACAAACGAGCAATCGGACCTACAATTCATCAATTGCACAACATATTACAACTCATAACTAATATGAGAACAAATTTCAATTTTCGGATGAATAGTGATTTCGGATGAATAGTGTTTTCGGGTGAATAGTGTTTTTCAAAATTCCGAGCTCAAAATCGTCAAATTTCATGATGAAAACACATGATTTCAACTTCAAAACTTATTTATAATCAAAAACGAACAAAACCATATAAAAAGTTTTGAAAACATACTTTTTAGAGCTTCCCGTAAAGAACGAGAAACGGCACAAGGTTAGGTGGGATAGATAGCCCTCATCCCGAGCAATCCAACGCAACTGACCTCATCGAGAACGGTCGAGAAACGAAGAAAAGGCAAGAATTTTTCTTCTCATCCATAGATGCTCACGTTGGAGAAGAAGAAGAGAAAGGAAAAAAATGATGAATTTTGGCTAATTTTTTGTATTTAAAGAGATGATGAATAGTGTTTTTTAGATATTTAAAAATTGGAAAATGACGCCTACGTCCCTCTTTTGTTTTTACTTTAAAAACGAAACCCGAAGCTCTTAAATAAATCTAAAGGTGATTAATAATTATTAATTGGCCCATTAATAATTATTAATGTCACCGAAACAATTTTAAAGTATTAAAACGATTTAAATGAATTTCGGACGAAAATAGCTACTAAAATCGAAATCACTATTTTTTTTAAATTAACCTTAAATACTTTAATTAAAGTAAATAAATAAAATAAAATAAAAATAAAAAATTTTACCCCCAAAAGTAACGGGACGTTACATCTTCAAAATGCATTTTCCATAGATTGAAGTTCATCAAGTCCTCTTCCATAGCCTCCATGCTCAAATCTTCAAAGTTTGTCTTGACTTTTCTCATGTAGGCTTGTAATGGATGTTTTATGCTTGTCTTGGATTTTGATCTTGAGATTGATCCTTGAGCTATTTGTGATGTTCCCTAATTCATATTACCTACCCATGGGTCACACGCCCACATCAACTCATTAGCCTGACAATATTGGGCATTTTATTTTTCCTTTTTGTTAAATAGAACAATTCCATTAAATATTTAAATAAATAAAACTCCTTTTATTTATTTAATTCCTCCTTAAAATGACTACCTCAAATTAGATATTTAAATAGACTCCTCTATTTAAATCTCTATTAACTTTGGACAACTACAAAATTAATTTAATTAAATAGACTATTCTATTTCATCTTTCCATTATATAATTAAATAGACTCTCCTTTAATAAATAATTAAATAGACTCTTTTATTTAATTTCACTATTAGTTAAATAATTAAATAGACTCCTCTACTTAATTTCTTTTAATCAATCAAATGGACACTTCTATTTATTTTCTTGAATTTCCAAGGTGATTAATCATGTTCTTAATTACATGCGATAGCTCGGAAGACTTAATGGACCAATAGGACTAAGCTCCAATGATATAGAATTACATTGATCAAACACCTTTAATTAATTAATTCTTATTCATTAACTCCTGGATAACTCCACTAAATATCTAGAGTTGCAATCTTAGTACTACGGACATAGTTTGGCTAAAATCATTAACTACACTTTGATCCTTCACAAGTAGTTCATATTCATGGCTAGGTAATTTTACCGTTTTAACCTCCAGGATACGTCTTGTTCCTTAAGCCCAACCGACTTTCTAATAAACAACCTTACATAATCTCCATTATGCGTCTTTTCTTTTTCCTTGATCACAGGAATATGGAGCCCTGCTGTTCAAGCACCGAATCAGTCCATAAGGGAACTGCTTATCTATTTCCCTATAAGTAAAAGAGTGAATTCTAATCTAGTGTAATTACGTTTCCCAGCTATAAGCAAGATGCAATCTCCAAAGTGGGAGGCATATTGAGCGAACTATATCGAGTCACTCTCACCTATGCAAATCAAAGGTTTGTCTCTTGCAAACATGAGTTCGTAATCCACTCAGGATTAAGATCAATTGTACATGATCAACCGATTGATATACAAATTGCCTTTCTGTAACGGCTTTACCTGAAGATAGTAAGTATATCTTAGCCCAGTCTAATACAATCTCTATTGCAGCAACACCCTCACTCACATGTCTCTACATGAGCGATCCAGATGAGATCACTTTTTCCAATTCACAAGTAGGTCGTGTTAGTAGTGTTACAAGAAATAAGACACCCAAGCTTTATTCATATGCCACAGACTATTTGAGTTACAACTTAAGTGAATCTTTCTGCATCACAAGCGCACTTTAAGTTATCATTAGTAACTCTGGATCTTATGATGGATTACATTTATTAAACAATAATAAACGACAATGTAAATATTAATAATTAATAAGTCCTTTATTTATTTATAGTTTAATTGGATAAGATTTAGGATAGAAACCCCAGCACAAATCTGATATTACTTCGTTAGATATCGCTGCTTGTGTGCAAATTGAAAAATTGGACAATTCTTCTAGGAAGATTTTGTTTGTGAAGAAGAGCTTATATTGACCGGACTTTGGGATCCCACTCTATTCCTAGGGGTCAGAGGTATGTTATCTTTTTCTTCTTTTCCCTCAGTGTAACTTTATTTTCTCTTTTAATATATCGTTTCTTGTGGATCTTGTAGTAAGGAGGAGGAGAGGAAGCTTAAAATTGAATTTTCCAAGATCAAATACGGCTGAGAGCTTCAAATTATCAGATTTTGCGCTTACTGTTAAGAGAGAGCATGAGATTCACCAATCAGCGCGGTCGAAAAGGAAGGTGATTGTTGATGAATCACATCCTCCAATAAGGGAGAAGAAAATGACCGGCTCTAAGGTGAAGAGCCCTGCAACTACAAATTTTGGGACTACCCGTTCATTCAGTATTGGATCTTCTTCTCATGTCGTGGTTGCTTCTGAAGGGATGATTTACTAAATTAGCGGAATTTTATTTAATAAACTAATTAACATTTAATTACGGATCTATTAACATCATGCAATTTGTGATAAAAACATGTAGATTCATGCTTTAAATTTTCAAAAATTAAAACTATAAAACTTACATTGAGTAATATATGGAGAATCGGTTGGAGGTTTCTTTACAGCTCAAATCCTCAGCAACACCGGATCTTCTACGCTATATCCCGATCGCTCAAACGAAACCCGATTGTGGGATCGAACTTAAGAAGAAATTGGGAAGAAGAAAATATATTTTCTTCCCAATGGACTAGGGAAATCGGCCAAGGGGGCAGGGAGAAGGAAGAGAGAATTCCGAATTTCTAAGGAATTTAATTGTGTTATTTATGAATGACCCAAGCCTCCTATTTAGAAGAAAATAGGAATCCTAATCACATTAGGATTAATCTGTAGAGATAAATACAAAACGGAAAAAGATATTATCTTTCCATTATCTTGTATTTTCGAAAAATACATAGATAAATAAGATATTATTTTTCTTTTCTTTTAATTTATCTTGGATAAATAAATCTATGTAATTATTTTAGGATATAATTCAAACAATTATCTCTTCCTAAATTACATTATATGGCCGATTTTATCATAATAAAATAATTAATAAATACAATTTATTTAATTAATTATTTTGGGCAAATTTCAATTGGGTTCATTAATATTCCAATTGGGCTTGAAACTCTTTCTTAAATTAATAAGTCCAACTTAATTAATTTATTTATTAATTACCATTGAAATAAAATATTTTATTTAAATAATTAATAATATTAATATTTTCTCCCGACTAAATATTATCAAATTGTATTTAATTATTAATTTCCATTTAAATAACTTTCATTATTTAAATAATTAATAATAAATATTTTAATTATTAATTTCCATTAAGTAAACTCATTATTTAATTAATAACTTTATTGATAATATTTAATTATTAATTAATTAAATTTAATTATCAATTTCCGTTCAAATTAATTATTTGAACAATTAATAATTGTTAATTGATTTCAAATTATTAATTACCATTTAAATATACTTAATATTTAAATAATTAATAATATTTCATTATTAATTTCCTGTTTAAATAAACTCATATTTAAACAATTAATAATGTTTATATTAATTACCGTTTAAATATACTCAACATTTAAACAATTAATATTGCCTATTTTAAGTAATTTACTTTACTTAAAATTTCCATTTCTTCTACTTGATTTCGCGACTACGATATTTGGGCTAGCATAGGGACCCGATGGACCTATAGATCATGGGCTTAATAATTAGTCGATTAAGTGATTAACTCATAATAAGTTAATTACTTATTATCTAACTATGAATAATTCCACTATAGATTCATAGCTTAACTCCCCTCACTATAGATGAGTTATTGTCCATTTAGTTTATCTTTATTTATATCTGTAACATATCCTTCATGTGGAACCCTAATAATTACAGGCGGATTAAATTTACCGTTTTGCCCCTGTAATTGCCGCTTTATCCTTGTGTTCCCGCTGATTCTCCAATGAACTTTATCTTTAGTCAAACTAGAGATAATGTAGTTCTGTGATCAATAGAAATCGTGACGTCACATTTTCATGTCTCGAATCAGTACATCAAGGGAGTTTCCTAAAGTTCCTAAAAAGTTTAGGTATCGCACTGATACCGTTAATTTATAGGAAAGTTATGAATTCCATCTCGTGAAAATGCGTTCCCAGCTACTTATCTAGTTATGTTCCCAAAGCAGGAGTGTATTGAGCGTTCTTACAGATCGATCTCAACCATGTGAATAAAAGAACATAACTCCATAAATAGGAGTACACATTTCACTCAGGATTGAGATCTATCACGGTTGATAAACTTAGTTTGATATTCGATCATTTCTCGTAAATGGTACTAATGAGAAATTTGATCGAACATCGTGGGTCCGTCTCATACAATCAACATTATATATGATACTTCCATTTCATGTCTCCCACATGAATGATCAGGATTAGATCATTTGTCTATAAACAAAATGCAAAGCTATCAATAGTGTTACCAGGATAAGGTTCCTAAACGTTATCCATTTACTGTAGACACTTTTAAGTTACTCATCTCGACTTTAATCCTATCTTATGACGCACATACTAAGTTGTGATTTCATAAGAGTGACTTAGGGTTTTACTATTTGAATATTTGAATATTTATATATTTCCATATATTCCTAATATCGTCAATTGAATCAATTTAGATAATATAAAGAACTTATGTTTATTTATTTAATTTATTCGAAATAAATTATATTTATTAAATAATTAAAAGTTCTAGGACACCATTCCTAACAGCTTCATCTGATCTTCCTTCGGGAGAATCCTTTGTTCCCTTTTTCATTTTCCTCAGCCTAATATGAAGTTGATGAAGGTGGATCCATTTTTTCCCGCTTCTCATCAATTAAGGTTTGCCTTAGATGAGAGTTGGATGTAGAGTTTTCTCGCTAAAGTGGGTTTTGAGCGATATTTTTGGTATATTTCTCTTCCCGCTATGTTCGTATTATCTCATCCAGAAGAGTCTGTGGATTACTCCCCTTTCGTTTTGAAGGGGTTCTAGGTGTAGGCCATGATGGCTTATCCGCTGAAATTGGCGTTGCATGATGGTGAAGTTTCCAAACAGACATCTATGGTTTCATCTGAGAAATTTGTTTTAGCAGAGGTGAACTCCACGAAATGGCTAGGAAGTTAAAGACCGAAGAGAGTAAGAGTAAGAGACTTGAGGATCATGTAAAGAAGTTGGATGAAGATTTAGCTCAGAGAGACGAGCTGAACACGAAGCTTCATTCTGAATTGGAACATGCTCAAGCTTTGACAGCTAAGGTTGCCGCGGATCTCGCTAAAAAACATGAGTGCGTTAGTCTCTATGCGCGGGAGATTGGTCGTGATGAGCTGAAACGGTCTCTATACAAGGAAGATAGGTCCCAATTTAGCACTGTTAGGAAGCCTAACGTTATTATAGAGTTTAAACCCCTTCGTTTGCTTCTTAATGAAGAGGATCGGTTGTATGCTTAGAATGAAGAGACTGTAGATGATAGTACATTCGAAGAAGATGGAGACACTATGGGGCATGTCTCTGAACTTTCGAGGGAAGAAGGTATGGATGTTGAGGACATCCCTGAGGCATAATGGTGAGTTCCCAGGTTGTGGGTTCCTCACGTTGGCTCTCTTCTCCATCTCAATTTTATTTTAACATTACTCGAAACACTTGATTTGGATTCTTGTTAATTCAACACTTAACATTGCGTCTGCAAGACCGTGCTCATTAATCTTTCTTAATATTGTGTGTTCATGGGCAATGCTACTAAGCTTTTTTGTGTTTGCATTTTATTCTTGCTTTGCTTGTTAAATGCTTATGGTCAGATATTCAAATTCAATTTAGACCATTTCAGTTCGAGCTAGACCTGTCTTCTTTCTTTGAAAGGGATATTCATCTAACTTAAGGCTAGAGGTTTTGGACTTCGAAGATTAAGTACCAAGCCTGAGCTGGGTTTTTCTTAGAATTTTATTCTTCGAATATTGTGTCTAGTCCGAGCTGGGTCTTTCTTCCTTCTCTTTTGGAAAGGATATTTATCTAACTTAATGTTAGAGTTTTTATTCTTCGAAGATTGTGCCCAGTCCGAGCTGGGTCTTTCTTCATTCTCTTTAGAAGGGATATTTATCTAACTTAACATTAGAGTTTTTATTCTTCGAAGATTGTGCCCAGTCCGAGCTGAGTCTTTCTTTCTTCTCTTTTAGAAGGGATGTTCATCTAACTTAGTGTTAGAGTTTTTATTCTTTAAAGATCGTGCCCAGTCTTGGCTGAGTCTTTCTTCCTTCTCTTTTGAAAGGGATATTGTTTGTGAAAATGGTGATGGATTAAACTAGGTGATGAAGCGTGACATGCAAGTACACATGGTCAATAAGTAATAGTAGTGGTGAGTGAGTGTCGTGTCCCACGAGGATAGTTGATTTAAGGCAAGATCAGAATGTAAGGATTGATGTAAACAAAAAGATAGTGAAAATTATCAATACGAGATGCTGTAATACAGGATTTAAATAGATCCAACACTAAGTGTAGATCGAGAGAATGAGATTGTGATGTTGTGTTGAGGATTATGATAGGTTTTAACCATCAAGTAGAATGCTTGCAGTGAAACTCTCAGTACAACATGAATTTATGAGACAACAACATACTAGGAATAAAAAGGCAAGGGTCAAGCTTTCTTAAACAAGCCCTAACACAACTAAATAACCCTTTGATTCTATCTCTAAAACCTTGGATAGTTAACTACTACCTTCAAACTCGTAAAGCTTGTTGTTATCTATTCTCTTTAACCCTCTGTTTATTTCTAAAGTTAAACTTAAAGTGAACAAGAGAATCTTTACTCTAATGCTTGTATGAACTCTTCTAACTCTATTTTCATAAAGCTTTAAAGAAGAACAAGAATATGAAAAATTCAACGTCACAGATTCATGTAAATACTTAAGTTTCAAATATTATATCTCACCTATCCTGCATCCCATTTAGCATAACATCACAAAAGGTTTTTGGCCTAACATGGCTTGCAACATTATGAAAATTAAACTAACTTGCTTGAAAATTTAACTAACTCTAAGTCTTCTTGCTACAATGATTTCTTGCTTCCTCCTCAAAATCTCCGTTCTTCTCCTTGCCCTCCCTCCACCTTCTAAAATAACCTAAAAACTTGTTTAAGTATCAACCAAGCTTCTCTCCTTCTTTTTCATTCCTTTTCCCACCAAAATAGTAGTTGGTGAGCTCTATCGGGTTGCACGCACGACTAGACAACCGTAGCACGAGGTGACAGCGACCTGTCTCATCAAAAGCAGCTGGCAATAGAAACAAAGATCTTCTCTTCTTCTGAGTTCGCTTGCTTCAACATAAACTCAACATGCCTTCTACGAAGTTTTCCCTAAATTAAGAGAAAACTTCCAAGAGCGCTCCCTATATAATCTTGAGCACAAAGTAGTCAATACTTGGAAACAGGAGCCAAGAGTTAGTCAATAAAGGAAAAATCATAAAAAAAACCTAAAATTAGAATAAGCTTCAAAAGAACTTGCAATCACAAAAGTGGTAAATATCTACAATGATTTACCATTTTACAAAATTACTCGGTCTTTTTACCTAAATTTACTCAAGTTTAGCTATATGAAAGTCCCCTTATAAGGACTTATCAGATATCTAACTTAGTATTAGGGTAGTTGGACTGAATTTATTAACGTCTGTACCATTATTAATGACTTTTGATAACAATCGCTAGCCAATATCTGAATTAAAAATGAATAATGAATAAAAGATTATCTTAAATCCGAATTGGCCCTTTGAATGTAATAGAGAGCTGGTTCAGGAACCTCTTGGTGGATGATGAGATATCATAGGGCAGTCTTAATGGACTTCATCATCACCACCAACTTTGTCTTCCTCCCTATCCGAGAGTTCTAGATGGTTGAAGAGTAAAGTGGTCTCCATACTCATCTCGACAATATGAGTTTGTAACTCGTCCAAAACACTGTCCCTGCATCGCGGCGACCGTTTAGATTCTTTGATTATGAGGGCAATGATGTCCCCGATCCTCTGAGTTCAATAGCGAGCGTGGGTGGCACTTGTAATGGCTTTTCCTAGCTTGTCCTCTACTTCATCAAACCTCTCATGTAGGCGGTCATAGATCCAACGTAGTTCATCGCTCATATCTCTTTCGCGGTGGATCTCCTGATTTCTTTTTCGCTTTCTTTGTCTTAGTTCTCTTTGCTTTTAGTGTTCTTGGTTGACTTACCAACGAAGATAGGAAACTTCGTTGTTTCCGTCGCTCATATAAGAGTTTGGTGAAGCCATTTATTTTGAAAGGAGGTTAAATAAGATATAGGAGGTTTAGGAATATGATGAATAGACTCTTACGCTTAAAATGTTGGGACGTGTTTCTCCTTTTTCCAATTCCTTGTTGTCATTGGTTTTATTTATAAGACTATGCCTCGGTTTCCTATGAGGGTTAGGAAACATTTTATCTTCCCATGTGTGTTTTAATGAAGATAGGAAACACTATCTCTATCTTCGCGCGCTGTAATGAATTCATAGTCTTTTTGTAACCCTTCGGACATCTTGAATGGATTCGTTCCATTTGGATGAGTTGGAGTTAAATGCGTTTCTCATTACTGACATTTCTTCTGCTAAGCGTGCCTCGTTTAGAGAGGTGATAAATATGAAGATTCAGAAGATTTAGTGATCGTGACATGGTGTCAGTAATGATGAGATACATTTCCCCAAATGGGGTTTAGTTGAAAGTCTAATTTTGCCTTGGGAACTCTTTCGCATGTCATATAATTTCTCTCTATTTTGGGAGTAAGATTTTCTATTCGAAAACTTTTTCTATTTCTTCGGAAGTTTATTCGTACCAATTGGGTTTCTCCTGAGCTATTATTCGAGTGCTAGATCATCACTTGTTTCCCATATATGTGAACTCGCTAATTTGTAGTTCCGCATAAATATGAGTTTATTTCTTCTTCCAATTTTGACATGTGTGTCTTTTTATACTTGTTTTCTAAAAGTTAGAAGGGAAGCACTTTGTTAGAAACAAAAATGATTTTTTTCTTCAAAAGATAAAATTTAAGAAAAACAATGTGTGCTGGTTACATTAAAGATGGAGGGGAATTATAGCCATGTAGCTTGGCTTAATTCTTCCCTTTCTCTTTTCAATTCTTTTATTTTATTTTTTTCTCGCTGATCTCGAGCCTCAATAGTTGCACTTCTTTTTCTTGTTCGCCCCCGCTTGTCCAAGTAGGGCCATTTTCTCCCTTTACTCTTCTAATTGGACTTCATCGTATTCTCTCCCATTGGTTGTGAGCTTTCGCTTTAGCTTCTTATTCTTCCTGGATTCCAGGAGGAATTCAAGCAATTTTCCCCCTTTTCTTGACTTTTCATTCTCTTATCATAGAGTATCTCGGTGTGACATTAGTTGTTCAACATTATTCTATAGGACTACTATCTCATCTTGGAGTGATAGTTTGCTTGGAGCAATCGAGGATGATGAGGATTCCATTCTTTGGATTGGTTGTTTTGTGGATTTCACTCTCTCTACTTATAGAGTTGAAAAGGCGTTGGGGCGCATTTAATTCAACATGTTTCTCATTGCAACCACCACTTTTCTTCATTTATAGACGTAACGCTTCAGTTTGTTGGCGTTCCACACTCTGGGAATCCGTGAAGCATGCTGATCTTCAAGTCGATAGGTGCCCGATTTTACTTCTTCGGTTATACGGTAGGGTCCTTCCTAATTAGGTCTAAGTTTCCCATATCCGGGCTGCTGAGTATTTAAAAAAAATTTATAATACGAAGTCACCAACTTTCATGGGCCTTGGTCTGACTTTTTTTATTGTAGTGTCGAGCCAGGGCTCGTTGGTATCTTGCTAATTTTATTAGGGCTTGCTCTCTCTTTTCATGTAAGCTGTCTAACGCCTTGATCATAAGCTGATTGTTATCTTCCCCATCTTCGGCCAATTCATTTCGTATCGTAAGTATTTCTATCTCACTTGGTATCACGGCTTCTGATCCATAGGTGAGGGCGAATGGAGTTTCCCAGGTTGCAGTTGGGTTCTGTATGCCCATATCACTTTGAATAGCTCTTTGGTCCATCTACCTTCTCATTTATCTAGCCTATTCTTCATATTTTTAAGAATATTATTATTCGAGGCCTCGACTTGACCATTTGCTTGAGGGTTTTTGGGGGGTTGAAAATCTAAGTTGAATATTCAAGTCTCACCAGAATCCTCTAATGATATTTCCAGTAAATTTCGTGCCATTATCTTCAACAAAAACTTGTGGTATTCCGAAGCGGGTGATTATGTTTTTCCATAGGAACTTTTTTGACTTGTTGCTCGGTGATTTTAGCGAGTGGCTTGGCATTTATTAACTTCGTGAAATAGTTTGTGGCCACTAATAAGAAGCATCTCTGTCCGATGGCTATGGGGAGTTTCCCCACTATGTCCAGTCCCCATTGCATAAACGACCAAGGTACCATGATTGTGGTGAGAGGTTTATGCGAATCGTGATGCTCAGGCGTGAATCTATGGCACTTATCGCAAGTTCTTGTGAACTTCTTGCATTGCTCAAATATCTGGTCCCAATGGTATCCTTGGTTTCGGGCCCTATAGAATATTGAACGTCCTCCTAAATGATTGCAAAAACATCCTACGCCAAGTTCTTGCATGATGTAGGTTGCTTCATTTTTGTCTACACACCTCAGGTATAGGCCTCTGAAAGACCGATCCGAGTCTAGCCAAGTTATCGACGTGTTCTTTTTTTGACCTCAAAATTTCTTCCACGTTGAGGGATTAGAATTCTTTGGCGAGCTCTTTTACTTTTTCAAGGTATTTTGCCATTTTGGGGTCTTTAGTTTCAAATTCCTTGCTAAATTGCTTCACTACTAGCATGGAATCTGAATGTATCACGACTCTTCTTGCTCTTTATTCTTTCATTTGATTCAGTCTAGCCATTAGAGCCTCATATTTCGCCTAGTTATTTGATGGTGAAAGCAAATATGATTGATTGCTCTAGTAGGAAACCTTCAAGAGTTTTGATCACAATCCCAGCTGTGCTTCCTTTAGCAATAAAAGAACCGTCTACGTAGATTTTTTAGTTAACTTTTGTGTCAATCACCTTTTGGTCATTTGGGATGGTATTCCACCGTTCATTGCATGTCATTTCAACAATGAAATCTGTTAGGGCCTGTCCTTTTATAGCGGTTTTGGGCTTATAAGTATGTCATACCCCCCGAGTTCTATTGGCCACTTCATTAGTCGTGTGAATTCGTCATGCTTGTGAAGGATCGATTTCAATGGAAATGTAATTCATACAATAATTCAGTGGCCTTGGAAATAATGCTTTAGTTTTCTTGAAGCTACAATCATTGCTAAAGCCAGTTGTTCAACCCCCATGTATCTTATCTCTGCATCTAGCAAAGCTTTACTAATATAATAAACAGGGAGCTGGACTTTCCCTTCTTCTCGGATTAACGTCGTGCTTACTTCTATTTCACAGACTACAAGGTAGATAATAAGATCTTCGTCATCTCGAGGTTTTGACAGGTAAGCCTTTATTTCGTCAAAGGCTTTCTGACATTTTTAGTCTCATCCAAGCTCTTTGCTTCATTTGAGAGTTTTAAAGAATGGAAGATATTTATTCGATGAGCGAGATATGGACCATCCCAATGCGGCTAAACATCCTGTAAGCTTTTGCACCTATTTTACATTTTTTGGGGCTTCCATTCGTAAAATTGTCTTGACACGGGTCCGGGTTTCTTTCTATTCCTCTTTTGGTTACTAGGTCGCCGAGGACATTCTCTTGGACTTGATGTCGAAAGTGCACTTACTTGAATTGAGTTTCATTTTCTATTGATCAAGGATGTCAAAAGCGTTCCTGAGATGTTGCGGATGGTTATCGGCCTTTTGTGATTTTACCAACATTTCGTCGTTAAAGACTTCTATGGTTTTTCATAGCTCTTTCTTGGACATTCAATTCATGAGTCTCTTGTACGTTGCACCAGCGTTAAGTGACTTTATTCGTTAAGAAGGAGGTATTTTCCGGATCCGTCGGGTTCATCATTATCTAGTTATATCCTGAGAAGGCATCAATGAAGCTCAAAAGTTCAAATCCACTAGTTGGTTGATTTTAGGTAGAAAATAATATTTTGGACAGGCTTTGTTTAGATCTCTTAAGTTAATGGAGACTTTTCCCTTTACCATTTTTCTTCTTCACTACCACCACATTGGCTAGCTGATAATTCTATAAAAAGGAGTAAATCGCATTCCCTAAGTTGGATAAAACCATGGAGAAAATGAGTAATTTAGTGAAATAGCAATGATTTATTTATAATTAGTTTAAGTTTAGAATGACCATTTCCTCTTTATACAAATTTTGCAATTCAATAAAAAAAATAGCTTTTTGCTCTTTTTCTTCCCTCTGGCTACTCCCTCAAAGTACAAGAAGTGTTGTTGCTGCAACATGATGGTAGGAAAAGTTTGAACATATTTTACCTCTACCAGCTGCATTAGACAAGATAGGCTATGATCACTGTCTGGTACAGTTCACGATACGTGCGAGATACACTGAACTGTCCGAAAAAGATCACCAACCCAGAAATTGGAATAAAAATGCTTGCTATATAAGTTTCTCCATGAACAAGACAAAGAAGTTGACATATAAGGAAATGAAGAAGAAGAAAGGAAAATACAAGGATTAGCTTGAGTATTGTAATCTTTACTTTTCTTTAAAAACCTTTTGCAAGTATAATGAATAATGTTTATTCTCTTGTTTGTAAAACAGCAGTTTTAGCTTCAATGAGCTCAAACCATTTTGGTGTTGTGCTATAATATTTGGGATGGTATAAACCTTAGTTGTGACACAAAATCTGATTTTAGATATGATTTTGTGATATTGTTTACTTCTCATCTTTATCCTCTTGAAAACTAAGTGAGAAAATAGTGGGGGGAGTCTAACAGTGTATTGAGAGATATTTAGGTCGGCATATTAAGACGGACAACATTTGATCTTATGATTCGAGTTTAGGGATAAGTAAGAATTATAGTCGAATTAATAATTGTATGTTAGTTAAACGAAGAAGGAGCATTACTTTAACGTGTGCTTTTAGATATAAAGCTTAGCGTTGAAATTTTGCAGTAATGAACATTTTAGAAAATGGGATCGCTACTTCCTATAGCTTCATTCAAGTATTATGTACATATCCATGTATGTATCAAAATTTCTAAGTAACAAGAGTTATCTTGCGTTAATAATCCTATCCCTGCACCTCAGCACACCACCTATCTCCCTCCTTGATCTGCACACAGTAATAGATACATTTAATTGTCCTCTTGCGTTTTGACCACTCGTAATTCATTATTTCAACAATTCTTCACCAAAAAGAACAACTATCCTCCTGGAACACGACACTCACTCACCACTATTATTACTTGTTGACCATGTGCACTTGCATGCCACGCTTCACCATCTAGTTTAATCACCATTTTCCACCAACAAGTTCTTGGCGTCGTGGCTGAGATGTTGTTTGCAATTGGTGTATTTTCGTGATTAGGAAGTTATTGTTAACAAAGTAACTTGTTTTAGATATATATATGTTACTTTGTTAATTCTATTATATGATTGTTGAAGGGAGTACTCATTTAAAAGAAAAAGAGCATAACCCCTATGATCCAGAGATAGAGAGAATTTTTCGCAGAAGATGATTAAATAATCAAGCAAAAATAGAAGCAACTATGGAGAACAACAATATACCACCACCGCCGTCTGGGAGTAAAAGCACAAGAGCCATGGAGAAACACATGAGAAGCCTTCCTAGAGGTGCAATGTGTTGAGTATAGGCACAGAGTAACGCATGACTTTGCTTGCCCTAACTTGGAAGGATAGGGACCTACTATTGCACGACCAAATTTGGAAACAGACAGATTTGAGTTTAAGCCAGTAAAGTTCTTAATGCTGAACTCAATCGATCAATTCGGAGGTGGAACTCATGACGGTCCTCACAATCATAACATATTATATTTGTAGTTGTACACCTCTTTTAAGATGCATAGAGTGCCAGATGAAGCCCTTTGTTTATCTTTATTCCCTTATTCACTTAAAGGCAAGGCTAGTATATGGTTCTTATCAATGGATGTTGATTCAATCTATTGTTGGGCTAATCTGGTAGAAAATTTTCTCACAAAATATTTTCCTCCAAGCAAAGCATCTCAAATAAGGATGGATCAGTAAAATTTTGTCCACAATGGAAATGAAACACTTGATGATGCTTGGGAAAGATGGAAGGACATGATGAGGCATTGTCCTCAACATGGAATGCCTTATTGGCTTCAGATTGAGATATTTTACAAAGGACTAGATGCAAACAGCAGATTGATCATACACTCTACATCGAATGGAACAATAATGTCAAAGTCTTACAAGGAAGCTCAAGACATCTTCGAAGGAATAGTTTACAACAGGTACCAATGGCCAAACGCACCAATTCGATCAACAAAAGGAAGTTTTGGAATAGATCTAAATGTTTTAACACTGCAAATGGCAACTATGTTTATGAAAAATCTAAGTGCAACAATGGGAAATAAAAACCCAAGGTGCAATCAACCTCATTCAACAATGGTGTCACATGTACCATCTCTTAGGGAGGACATCCGATGGAACTATGCCAGTAGAATCCAAAGTCCATGAGTTATGTTCAATACAATAAAAGTTTCAACCCATACTCCAACACATACAACCCTGGTTGGCAAAATCATCCAAATTTTTCATGGAATCAAAACAACAACTCTGGAGTAGGAACCTCGAATGCACCAACGCAACCTAAGAATCCAAATCCAGATATTAAGAACATTTGCCTACAAAGAGGACATATAACTAATCAACAACAAGCAATGCACCAGCATATAAATCAACAGAAACAGGTTGTAGATCAGGTGAATTCATTAGAAAAGTTCATGAAGGAATACATAACTCGGAATGAAGCCTCAATGAGAAACCTGGAGAATCAAGTTGAACAGTTGGCATCAGCAATTAATTCTCATCCTCCGCGAACTCTACCAAGTGACACTATGAGAACAAATAAGAAGAAAGTTGAGCATTGCAATGCAATCACATTAAAAAGTGGAAAAACCCTTTCTGGAGATTTTACTCAGAAAGAACCCTCCAAGAGGAAAAGAGAGCTTCCCACCATTTTAGAAGAAATAGAGAGAAAAAGTAGAGAATATGTAGTCCAGGACACACCATCATCAGAGCTCTCATGTGCAGAACCCTTAAAAACTCATGTCCCAACACAAAAGATTAGTGAAAAGTTGGCACCACCGTTCGCCCAGAGATTTGTCAGACACGAGCAAGATACTAAATTCAAATAATTCTTAAAAGTGCTAAAGCAATTTCACATCAATATTCCCTTGATAGAAGCTCTACAACAAATGCCAAATTATGTAAAATTTATGAAAGACATACTATCAAGAAAAGGAAACTTAATGCAGTGGAGACTTTGAACATGACATCAGAAGTGTGTTCAATCATTCCACAAAATATACCACCTAAACTTCAAGATCCTGGTAGTTTCACAATCCTTTGTTCAATCGGTAACACTTATTGCGGAAGAGCTCTGTGTGACCTGGGTGAAAGCATAAACTTGATGTGTTATAAATATTTAAACAATTGGGAGTTGAAAGTGCATGTCCACCAAAGAAACAATTCATTTTGCAGACAAGTCCATAGCTCACCCTGAAGGTAAAATAGAAGATGTTCTGATCTATGTGGACAAGTTTATTTTTCCTGCAGATTTCTTCATCTTAGAATTTGAGGCAGATCGTGAAGTACTAATTTTTCTTGGCCGTCCATTCTTAGCCACAGGAAGAACCTTGGTTGACATTAAAAAAAAGGAGAACTCACCATGAGAGTTAATGATCAGGTGGTAACTTTGTTATAGATTCAGCTGTCGATAAGTATTGGAAAAAGGATTGTGCAGAACATCAAAGAGTATAATGCAACATGGTAGAGGAAGTTGATTGTCAAGATGATTCTACACCAGTACCTAATGAGGAATCTCAATCTCATCCTATTTATGACATTAAACTTCAGGAGACATCAATTGAAAAGCCTCTTGAGTTAGAACTCAATATTTTGCCTCCTCATCTCAAATACGTATTCTTGGGCAACAATAAAACTTTGCCAGTCATCATCACTTCTCAATTTGCACAAGATAATGAAGCTTAACTTTTACATGTCTTGTTGAAATTCAAAACAACTATGAGATTGACCCTTGCAGACATAAATGGAATTAGTCTAACCATTTGTATGAATAAGATCTTATTAGAAGATGACACATTAATGAAGTTTTCAAGAAAGAAATAATCAAGTGTTTAGATGTAGGAATAATCTATCCAATTTATGATAATAAATGGGTGAGTCCAGTGCAATGTGTTCAAAAAAAGGGTGGAATCACTGTTGTATCCAATGCTAACAACGAGTTAGTTCCTCAACTTACAATAAATGGTTGGAGAGTATGTATGGACTACAAAAAGTTGAATGAACAAACACGAAAGGATCATTTTCTACTTCCATTCTTAGATCAAATGTTGGACAGACTACAAGAAAAATAGTACTACTTTTTTCTTGATGGATACTCAAGGTATAACTAGATCGCAATTGCTATAGAAGATCAGGTAAAGAGTGTATTTACCTGTCCATATAGTACATTCGCATTTTGAAAATTTCCATTTAGATTTTGTAACGCTCCAGCAGCATTTCAGCGCTATATGATGGAACTCTTCGGCGACATGGTAGAAGACTCTTTGGAGATAATCATGGATGATTTCTCAGTATATAGAGAAAATTTCACTTAGTGAATTAACCATTTAGAAAAAATGCTCACTAGATGCCAATAAACACAATTAGTTCTAAATGGGAAAAATGTCACTTTATGGTACAAGAAGGCATTGCCCTAAGACACAAGATCTCAAGAGCAGGAATAAAGGTTGACAAAGAAAATTTGGAGGTAATTGAAGAAATTAGCCCACCCACTAATGTCAAGGGCATTATGAGTTTTCTTGGCCACACAGGATTGTACAAAAGATTTATCAAAGACTTTTTCAAATAAAAAAACATTTTTGTTCTCTATTAGAGCATAATAGCCCATTTGTAATGGATGAGGCTTATTTAGTAGCTTTTCAAATTCTCAACTCTGCATTGATTCATGCCCCAATTGTAGTTCCACCTGATTAGATAATTTCCTTTGAACTCATGTGTGATGGTAGTGATTTTTCCATAGGAGTTGTCTTGGGATAAACGAAGGGAAGAAATTTTCATGCCATTTATTATGCAAGCAAGACTTTGAATGATGCTCAAAAGAAATACACTACAACCGAAAAGAAGCTTCTCGCAATTGTGTTCGCTTTGGAAAAATTTAGATCATATTTCTTGGTGACAAAAATCATTGTTCTCTTAGTGATCATGTTGCACTCAAATACTTATTGGCTATGCCTTTTGCATTGGGTTCTTCTACTTCAAGAATTTGGCATGGAAATTTGAGATCGAAAAGGTGTAGAGAATCAAGTTGCAAGTACTTTATCTTGTTTGGTATTCTCTATAGAGGGATATAAGAGAGTAGAAATAACCGACGCTTTCCCTGATGAGTAATTACTTGCAATACCAGATGTCCAATGCCCGTGGTATGTTGATTTTCCCAACTATGTAGTTGATAAGCCCTCATAAAGGGAGTATTCATGCAGCTAAACTTGGGTAAATTTTGGTAGAAAGACCAAGTAACTCTATATAATCGCAAGTTCTTGTAAGTAATTGGATCACTTTTGGGAATGTCATTCTTTTGATGCTTCTTCTTATTTTAGTTATTTTTGTGTTCTTTTTCAACTTTTTGCTAACTTTTGCACCCAGGTTTAAATTGCTGTTATTTTGAGTTTAAGGCTCTAGGAAGTGCCCTTGGCAGTCTCTCGTTTCAGGGAAGCCTCTGTTGGCAGTATGCTGAGCTGATGCTGAATATTTATTTTGGCATTTTTCCAGCTGCATCCGATTTGACAGGCTGCTATCACTTCATGCTCTGATCTTCCAGGTCGTGTGTGCAACCCGACGAGTTCACCAACTCTCATTTTTGGTGAGAAAAGACAAAGGAAGAAAGAGAAAAGAAGAGTGTTTACTACTTAAGCTCAAGTAGGTCATTTTTCTAAAAGAAGGAGGTGAAACTAAATGTTTTTATTTTATTTTATCTTTTTTTATAAATTACTTTCTGCATTATAGTTTAACTTTCATGTATTTCAAGGCCATGTTTGGCTTAAAGCCTTTAGTGATGTTGTGCTAAATGGAACTTGCACTACCAAAAAATTGTCAAAATGCGACCAGAAATTTGCGACAAAAAAAAATGGTAGTTTTCTGGTGACCACTTGGTCACTTTCTTTGAAGGTTGACTCTAAGTGACCATCTGATCACTTTTTTTTCGACCAGATTGCGACCAAAAGCAGAAGTAGTCATAAAAAATGGCGCGAAAAAAGCGACCAATTGGTCACCTAAAAAAACGACCCTCTGGTCGCATTTTTGTGACTAAAATATGCCTTGGTAGCAAAAAATGGCACGTAATTTTGGAGGGAAGAAAGCTACCAAGTAGTCACAATTAAAAGTCACTAACTGGTCGCAAATTTGGTGACTAAAAGTGAGCAGTGGTAGCTTATAATTGGTGGGAAGAAAGCTACCAAGTGGTCACAATTAAAAGTGACTAAATGGTCGCAATTTTGGTGACCTAAAAGTGAGCAGTGGTAGCTTATAATTGGAGGGAAGAAAGCTACCAAGTGGTCACAATTAAAAGTGACTAAATGGTCACAATTTTGGTGACCTAAAAGTGAGCAGTGGTAGCTTATAATTGGAGGGAAGAAAGCTACCAAGTGGTCACAATTAAAAGTGACTAAATGGTCGCAATTTTGGTGACCTAAAAGTGAGCAGTGGTAGCTTAAAATTGGAGGGAAGAAAGCTACTAAGTGGTCACAATTATAAGTGACCAGATGGTCGCAAATTATGTGATTTTATGTAACCAATAATTGATAAAGAATTTGGTGGGATAAAAGCTACCAAGTGGTCACCCAAAAAAGTGACCATGTGGTCATAAATTCTGACTTGATGTGACCTGGGGCAGTGAAGAAAATGGCGACAAGTAAGAAAACAAACCCCCCCCGACCATGTATAGTGGGAGACAGATTCTACACGGTATAGATGCTATAGGGATGCAGAAGATTACCGTCGAAGGTGTAGAGAGTGCAAACAATGCGGCTGGAAAAAACACGGGTTGGAAGAAACGAGGTTTTTTTTGGGATCTACCGTATTGGGAAGATCTATTGATTAGACACAATCTGGATGTAATGCATATCGAGAAGAATTTCTTCGACAACATTTTCAATACGATTTTGAACGTTCCGGGAAAAACGAAGGACAATCTGAAGGCACGTTATGATATACGGGAGATATGTGACCGTCTTGAGTTGGAGCTTGACGACAATGATAATTACGCAAAAGCAAAGTACATGTTGACGACGGATGAAAAGAAAACATTATTTGAGTGGATCAAATCCATCAAATTCCCGGACGGATACGTTTTGAATTTGAGTCGGTGTATAGACAGTCAAAAACATATCATGTTCGGGATAGAAACCCACGACTGTCATATATTCATGCAACGATTGATGCCTGTCGCGTTCAGACCGTTCCTAGAGAATAGACATTGGGAGCCGCTTGCCCAGTTGAGTGTTTTATTCAGGGACTTGACATGTACAGAACTGACGGAAGCTACTGTCGCTTCAATGAGTTCAGAGATCGCCGTTATTATTTGTAAGTTGTAGCGAATGTTCCCACCTGGCTTTTTTGACTCCATGGAGCATCTTCCAGTGCATCTTCCATACGAGGCATTCTTAGGGGGTCCCGTACATTACCGTTGGATGTACCCATTTGAAAGGTAAGCATAATTATTTTGTAATGTACGCGTATAAATCAGTACAGTGATCATCGAATGTAAATTATGTTTTGTACCCACAGGTACTTACGTCGGTTGAAAAAGATGGTTGGAAATAGATCACGAGTAGAAGGATCTATCTGTAGTGCGTACCTGACGCAAGAGACTACCACATTTTGTTCATACTACTTTGATCAACACATTGCAGAACAGTTTCGACCGGTGAAACGAAACATTGTCGAAAATTTACTTGAAGGTGTTGACATGAACGACTTGTCGATTTTTACGGAACCTGGCATGACAGTTGGAAGATCAGTACGTAGGCCGTTGACCGATTCTGAGTATCACGTAATGCAGACATACGTATTATGCAATTGCGCAGAGATCGAGCCTTACATAGAGTGAGTTTGTAACTTAACATTATTCCATCGCATAAACAAACTATTTGCTAACTATTTTTGTAACATACAAATTATTTCTAAACGTATACGTTCGAATGACACGAGTTGGTCTTACAGACGTCGAGGAGGGGTCAATAATTGACAAAGAGTTTCGTTATTGGTTCAGTGCATACGTGAGTTATTTTATATTGTCAAAAAAACCGTGGCATTTTGTTGAAAAAATTACTATCATCCTAACATTACTGTATGTGAACAATGACACAGGTTGACTCCCCTACATTATCGGTGGATGATCCTCGCATAATTTCTTTGGCAAAGGGACCTGGACGGATAGCAAGGTCGTATGGTGGATACGTCGGTAACGGTTACAGATTTCAAACGAAGGCGCATTCAGTGAACAGGGCAACAAACAACAGTGGTGTTTGCATAAAAGGTCACGTGTTCAGCACAAACAAAGACGATTACTTCGGAGTAATCGATGAGATTCTTGAGATTCAATACACAAGCCCGATGCTAAAACGCATTGTTGTGTTCAACTGCACTTGGTTCGAGACAACTAGACGAGGCGAAGTCCGTAAGATTGATCATTTACAAATTGTTGAGGTAAATAAGTCTAAGCATATGCGCACCGCTGATAGGTTTGTCCTGGCTTCACAGGCGATTCAAGTTTATTACCTGAACTATCCGATTAATAGACGAGATCTGACAGATTGGTTAGTTGTTTGTAAAGTTAAACCACGTCAGGTAGAAGAAAACTTGTCCGAGAAAGATGACCATGCAGAGGAAGCTGTTGCTTTTCAAGAAGATGAGATAAGATGTCGTGCAATTGACGATGGTCAGAATGCAAGTACTGTTCGTCCTTTGAACGATAGGACGATAACATTGCATGATGATGATGATACAAATGCTTCCACTTCTCACGCACGTGACATTGATGCTGAATTTATTCGAGACGATGAATCCGATGAAGAAACAGAAGAAGAAGAAGAAGAAGAAGAAGACTTTATGTGACGGACTTGTTGGAGACGATGATGAATGAGATATTTCGTTAACTTGATTATTCAATGTGTGTATGTGTTTATTAATTAAAACTATTTCTTTTAATGAATGGTTAAAAAAATATATATATATTAATATTTGCGACCACATGGTCAAATATTTGGACAGAATCATCATCATCTTCAATCTGCTCACTTTTAAACATCACTTTCTTTTCTTTGATTGGATATTGGAATTTAGAAGCACTATGATCAAATATAACAACATGGAAACAAGAGTTCCCTTCATATCTAAATATCAGAAAGTAACCAAATTTAATAGAGTAAAACTCCACAAAGTAACCCAATTTTTTTTAAAAAAAATATATTAATATTTGCGACCACATGGTAGTAATTTAGAAGGGAAAGGCGACCAAATGGTCGCATTTTTGGAAAAGTATAATTATATTTTAAAAAATATATAAGTCAGATTACGACCACATGGTCGCAAATCTGAGCGGTAAATTTAAATTCTCATGAAATTTATGGCGGTGAATTTAAACATTACGACCATCTGGTCGCAATATTTGGCGGTGAATTTCATTATTGCGACCAGCTGGTCGCAATTCTTGATGGGACTCGTGATATGACAGCTGTTCTTGATAATGGTAACTGGGCGACCAAATGGTCGCTTTTTAAAGAAATGCTAACCAGATGGTCGCAAATATCTCTAAAAATGCGACCATCTGGTCGTATTTTCCCCAAAGACGCGCGACCTTTCGTTTTGTTCATTATTACATATTTGCGACCATTTGGTAGCAAATTGATTTAAAATCGAAATGACTTCCTTCCCCCGTTTCCTTTTCCTTTCCTTTCTCTTTTTCTTTCTCTATTTTCTTTCTTTTCTCTCTTTCCCCGTTCCGTTCCCGTTGTTTTTTCCCGTTCCGTTCCCGTTCCTACTCTAAACCTAAACACCCTAAACCTCCAATCCCGGTTTCTATTACAAGGTTAGTTTCGTTTACGTTTTTAGTTATTTTTAGTTTAAGTTTATGTTTAAATTTAATTAGTTTAGTTTAATGTTGTTAATTTCATTAATTTTAGTTTAATTAATGTAATTTAGTTTAATTAAGTACTTAGTTTACTTAAGGTTTATTAATCTAATTTCGTTTACTTTAATTAATTGATACATTTTAGTTCAATTAATCTAATTTTAATTTAGTTTAATTTAATTAATTAGTTTAGTTAAGTTTAGGTTTTATTAATTAATGTTAGTTAAATTTCATGTTAGTTAAATTGAAAGCTTCATTACTTAGTTTACTTTAATTAATTACTTAGTTTAGTTTATTTTAGTTTTAATTAATTAATGTTAGTTTAATTTAATTAATTTTAGTTCAATTAATCTAATTTAGTTTAATTCTTCATTACTTAATTTACTTTAATTTAATTAATTTTAATTTAATTCTTCACTACTTAGTTTACTTTAATTTTAATTTACTTTAATTCAAATTAATTAATTAGTTTACTTTAATTAGTTCAATTAATCTAATTTTAATTTACTTTAATTCAAATTAATTAATTAGTTTACTTTAATTAGTTCAATTAATCTAATTTTAATTTACTTTAATTCAAATTAATTAATTAGTTTACTTTAATTAGTTCAATTAATCTAATTTTAATTTACTTTAATTCAAATTAATTAATTAGTTTATTTTAAACTATTTACTTAATTTATATTAGTTTAATTTACATTATTTAATCAATTTAATTTAGATTATTTCATTAATTAATTAATTTAATTTATTTCAATATTTTAATTACATAATTAGTATTAAATTAGTTTAGTTTGGTTGTAGGAGTATGACGGGCAGACGACGTCCTCCCCAGTCAGACGAGCGTGACGACGCGGGTGACGAGGCGTCTCAACAGCCGCCTACTGCCGCTGCCAATGATGCAGACTTGACTACAGAGGAGTTGGATATCCTCTTCGGTTACGAGGCGGGACTTGCTGCCACGCTCGATGATGCAGTCCCTGAGACCCAGTCTGCGACACCACGACTCCCGGCTTAGCATCAGGGTCTGCATCAGGGTATGCGTCCGGGTCTGCATCAGGGTCGGATCCAGCTGGCCCCTCCACTTCATGCACGCAGCCGTCTCGGGCCGCAGACTCTACCCTTCGGATTGAAGGGGATACGTAAGTAATTTTGTTTATTGTTTTAATTACTTAATTTTTAAACCTTTAAACTTTTTTCAAAGTGTTTTTTTTTCCGTTAACTAATAGTTTCTAATAGCACAATAATTTTTATGTTTTTGGCGAGTAATACCCGCATACAACCGTTTTCAAAACGGTTTCGCGAGGTCCTCAGTATGCCTCTACCCAGTGACCTTTGGCGAGAAGATTCCGACGACGTAGAAACGCTTGGATGTACGATAACCGGAAGGTAAAAAACATCATTTATTTTTATAATTAATTAATTTTGAAATTTATAGAAATAAATTTATTACTTTAACAATTTTTTTATTTCAATTTTTTCAGGGCAAGTTTCCTGTTGTCGATCCCGATATCACAGACGGTAGATTGTTCCCCTTATGGGACAGTCATGTCTGGGATCGATTCAAGGACCTCATGTACCGGGGGCGCAGAAAGCAAGCAGCAAACCGCCCCGTGTGGATGAGCCCGGAGGACCACGCGCGGTTTATCGCGAGCTTGAGCACTCCTGAGGGCAAGGTAGTGTCAAGCAGGAATAAGGCCAACCGCGCGAAGAATCCCACCAAACACACAGTGGGGGCCCGGACACACGACGAGTACCATCGTCGATTGGTAAGTTTTTTTTGGTCATTTTCTTACTTACGTACTTTTTTCTCGTTTTCTTTTTTCAATTAGTTATTAATTTATTATGTTTTATTCTTCAATCTTTAATATTTTTAGGAAGCGAAGAACGGGGGCCCCGTCCCGCCCGATGAGCTGCACCGCGTTCTTCACACGAAGAAGGACGGGACGTTCGTCGATGATAAGGCGAAAGCAGTTCAGGTATTTAATAATTTTTTCAATTATTATTTTTTCTTTCAAATTTTTCCTACCTTATATATTAACTATTTTATTTTCTGAATTTTAAATGTTTAGGAACGTTTCACGGAGTCCTTGAGTCAGCGGTTTCCCACACCAGACTCGCAACCAACTCAGGAGGACCGTAGAGAGGCGTTCTTGGAGACTGCTGGAGGGGTTCGGCCTGATGGATCAGTTCCTGGACTCGACTCGTACGGGCGATGCCTTTACGCAGATGTGCCCCATCCTCAGCTGAGCGAGCACTAGCTCCGGCCCCTTTCCGGTTGAGCAGCAGCTGCACGCGGACATGGACGCTATGCGCGAGGACTTCGTTTCTCGAGTCGCTTTGATTGAGGCGGACATGCAGGCACAGGTCGAGGCCCAGGTGACAGCAGCTTTGGCCGGTAACTTCAGATCCCTAGACGGCGGCTAGTCATCATCGACGCCTCCTCTGCCACCCCCCGCCCCTTCGCAGTAGTTCTAGGATGCTTTCGTCTGTATAAAACTTTTTTTGAATATTTGATATATATATTTTTTATTTTAATTCCAATTTTTTGTTATTAAATTTTAATCTTAATTAAATAAATAATTAATTATTAATTAACTAATTATTGAAATTTAAATTAAAAAAAAAAAAAAATTCTTACATGCGACCATATGGTCGCATTATATTTCAAGAAAACGACCATATGGTCGCATTTTGACTGAGTCCAAAAGTGACCATTTGGTCACATAAAATACGATCAGTTGGTCACTTTTTTATGTGACCAATTGGTCACTTATCTTCAACATAAATTACGACCATATGGTCACGTTTTAGGCGACCATCCTGGTCGTATTTTGACTGAGTCCAAAAGTGACCATTTGGTCACATGAAATACGACCATTTGGTCACTTTTTTATGTGACCAAATGGTCACTTATCTTCAACATAAATTACGACCAGATGGTCACTTTTTAGCGACCATCCGGTCGTTTTTCAAAAGGTTGACTTTTTTTGCGACCAAACGTTTCTGGTCGTAAATTTGTGACTATCCAGTCGCCCAAATTCAGGACCGACCAGCTTTTTGGCCACCACCATTTTTGTCGCTTTTTTGGTCGCATTATACCATAAAAACGACCATTTTGTCGCAATTTTATGGTTGCAAATTGACAGTTTTTTTGTAGTTTTGAGATAGGTGAAACTTAATGTTTTGGAACACAAATCTGTGACGTTGCATTCTTAATTTTCTTATCCTATTTTAAAGCTTTATGGAAATAAAGTCAGAAGAGTTCAAGTCTGTATTGAAAAATCATTGCATGACAACCTAGAGAACATCAACTTGTTCACTTGAACTTCAAATATTGAAAAAAACATAGGGTTAAGTGAATAGACAAGCACTATGCTTTAGTTATGAGTAGAAATCAATTATCTGAGGTTTTTAGAGATAGAATAATGGATTAAAAGTTGTGTTAGGGCTTGTTTGAGAGAACTTGACCCTTGCTTTTTATCCTAAGCATGTTTATTGTCTTATGAGTTTAAGTTGCACTTGGAGTTCCACCACAAGTATTCCACTTGAGTTGATAAACCTATCCTAAAACCCTAGCACAATATCACAATAACCCTATTTTGATCTACACACAATGTTGGATCCATGTCTTTCCTGTATCACAACGTTTCGTCAGATAATTTCTATTTTTTTTCTATTGTATACCAATCCTTAATTTTCTAGGTTTGCTTTAAACACAACCATCCATGTGGGACATAATACTCACTCACCATTACTATTACTCGTCGACCATTTGCACTTGCATGCCACCCTTCACCATCTAGTTTAATCACCATTTCCACCAACAAGTTTTTGGTGTCATTGCCATGGATGGTTCTCATTTAATGCTCTCAGTGATTAAGGATTCATTAGTAGCATACAAATTTCTTAAAGCCATTAGTTATTGTTTATTTGAATTTATTTTATGAGTGTTCAAGGACGTAGTAATTCTGAAGGAGGAGATTATCCCTACGATCCAAAGATTGAGACAACTTTTCATCGAAGAAGACTAAATAATCAGGCTAGAACAGAAGCCATAATGAATAACAACCCACCACCACCTACAGTGGGAGTAAGAATGCATAAAATAGCTTGAAATAGAGGGGCAGCCCTACAAGCCATGCAGAATGTTGAAGATAGGCATAGAGTGATGTGAGATTTAGCTCGCCCTAATTTGGAAGGGTTGGGACCCACCATTGCATGACCAGAATTAGAAATAGATAGATTTAAATTCAAACCAGTCATGTTCTCCATATTTACTTCTATTGGTCAATTTGGGAGGGGAGCCCATGAAGATCCTCACGATCATATCTGATTGCATTTACAGTTTTGCAACTTTTTCAAGATTCCAATAGTGCGAGATGAAACTTTACATTTTTCTTTGTTCCCTTGTTCCTTAAAAGGAAAAGCAAGCTCATGGTTGCTGTCAATGGATGTTGATTCAATCCGTTGTTGAGCTGATCTGATAGATAAGTTCCTCAACAAATATTTTACTTTGAGCAAAGCCTCTCAGATACGAACAGATTTACAAAACATTATGCAACACGGAAATGAAACGCTAGCTGATGCTTGGGAAAAATGGAAGGAGATGATAAGGCACTGTCCTCAGCATGGAATGTCGGGATAGCTCCAGATTGAGACCTTTTGTAAGGGTCTACATGCCAACAGTCGAATGACCATAGATTCTGCATCCAATGGAACAATTATGTCAAAGTCTTATAATGAAGCACAAGACATTATGGAGGGAATAGTTTACAACAGCTATCAATGGTCTATTGCACCAATCAGGCAAGCAGAAGTAAGTTCAGGGGTAGACTTAAACGCTCTTATGCAATAAATGGTTAACATGTTTATGAAGAATCTAAATGCAACAATGAGAACTGTTAACACTCAAGAAAATCTAGGTGGCTCAGTATAAGGAGTGAATAAACTACACTACTTCATTCTATATCGGGATCACTTGCACTATTTGCCAAGAGGACATCCTGTAGAGCTATGGCAACAAAATCCATAATCAATGAATTTTGTTCAGTACGACAAGAATTTCAACGTATATTCAAGAACTTACAATTCTCGTTAGAGGAATCAACAAAATTTCGCATGAAACCAATCAAATTATTTAGAAGCTGGACCATCAAACACTTCATGAAGACCTATGAATTACAATCGAGTGAATGAAAACAATTATTAGTAGCGATGGTCAATACCTAGTCAATGCAACAACAATAAGTTAAGTAGACAATGAATCAGCAAAAGCAAGCTGTAGACCCAGTTAGTTCATTACAGTAGTTTATGAAAGAATACATCACTAGAAATTAGGCATCCATGAGGAGCTTAGAAAATCAAGTTGAACAACTAGCATCCTCAATTAATTCAAGACCTCAAGGTAATTTGCAAAGTGACACTGTGAATCATCTAAAAAGGGGTTGAGTATTGTAATGTGATTACATTAAGGACTGGAAAGACAAATCTTCACTATAAGGAAATAACTCAGAAGGAACCTGTCAAAAGAAAGAGGAAAATTAATCCTAGCATCACCCAACCAAATTGGGAAAACTCAACGAGTGAAGAGGAATTCAAGACAATCCATAGACACAACACAAACTAATGATCATAATTTTTAGCAGAGCAAAGTAGCACAAGGTCATGTCCTAGCACACAGGATCAATGGTGGAAGTGCTCCTCCATTTCCTCAATGATTCATTTGACAAGGTTAAGATGCTCAGTTTAAAAAAATTTCTAGAAGTACTGAAACAGTTAAATATTAACATTCCGCTGGTGGAAGCCTTGCATCAAATGCCCAATTACGTGAAATTCATGAAAGACATTCTTTCAAGGAAGAGAAGGCTTGACGAAGTCGACACAGTTACCATGACATCTGAAGTGTACTCCATTTTTTAGCCAAATATCCCACCAAAGTTACAAGACCCAAGGAGTTTAACCATACCATTTTCAATTGGAAAACACTTACTTTGGAAGAGCATTATGTGACTTGGGAGCAATAATCAATTTAATGCCTCTATCCATATCCAAACAATTGGGAGCACGACCTACAAGACCTTAACGGCAACAATGAGCTGATTCCACATTGCAATGTTACGGGTTGAAGAGTATGCATGGATTATAGAAGACCCAATAAAGCAACCAGAAAAGACCACTTTCCACTTTCCAGTTCTATTCCTTGATAAAATGCTGGATAGATTAGCAGGAAAAGAATACTACTATTTTCTTGATGGTACTCATGATACAATCAAATTTCCATTGCTCCATAAGACCAAGAGAAAACCACTTTCATTTGCCCATATGGTACCTTTGCGTTCAGAAGAATGCCATTCAGATTATGTAATGCCCCATCAACATTTCAACGATGCATGATGTCACTCTTTAGTGACATGGTGGAGGATTCCCCGAAAATCTTCATGGATGAATTCTTAGTTTATGGAGAGACATTCACATCCTGTTTAAATCACTTGAAGAAGGTACTCGCAAGGTGCAAGCAAATAAATCTACTTCTAAACTGGGAAAATTGTCACTTTATAGTTCAAAAAGGAATTGTATTGGGACACAAGATATCTATTGCAGGGATAGAGGTTGACAAAGAAAATCTAGAAGTAATTGAAGGCATGAGCCCACCAGCTAATGTAAAAGGGTGTTTGTACTTTTTAGGGCATATTGACGATTCATTAAAGTCTTCTCTAAAATAACTAAGCCTCTAAGCTCTCTTTTAGAGCACAACATGCCTTTCATGATGAGTGAGGCTTGTTTAACATCATTTAAAACCTTAAAAGATGCCCTAATTCAAGCTAAAATTGTTGTCCCACCAAATTGGACTCACCCATTCAAACTCATGTGTGATAGCAATGATTATGTCATCGGTGCTATCCTAGGACAGAAAACTAGGAGAATTTTTCAAGCAATTTATTATGACAATATAACATTGAATGATGCTTAGAAAAACTACACCACCACAGAAAAGGAGTTGCTCTTGAAAAATTCATATCATACTTGTTGGGCACCAAAGTAGTGATGCACAGTGATCATGTTGCCCTCAAGTACTTGCTCTCAAAGAAGGACGCCAAGCCACACTTGTTGAGATAGATTCTACTTCTTCAAGAATTTGATGTGGAAATACTAGACAGAAAGGGAGTAGAAAATCAAGTAGCTGACCACCTATCACGGTTACAATTCACCAAAGAGGGGTTTAAAGGAGTTGAGCTCCATAATAGTTTCCCACATGAGCAGATACTCCAAATACAGGAGTTAGATCACCCTTGGTTTGCAGATTTCCCCAACTACATAGCCAGTTGAAAGCAACCTCCTAATATGTCAGGGTAGAAGCTTAAAAGATTCTTGCATCATACCAAGTTCTATGTGTGGGATGAGCCCTATTTATAAAACTATGTGCAGATCAGTTACTAAGAAGATGTGTGGGAGAAGAAAAAATGAACTCGATTCTATCTCAATGTCATGACTCTCCATACAGAGGACATTTCGGGGGAGTGAGAACTTCAGCTAAAATGCTACAAAGTGGGTTATATTGGCCTACATTCTTTAAAGATGCAAAAGAGTTTGTTCAAAAGTGTTATAGCTGTCAACGGATAGGAAACATTTCTCAAAGGCATGAGATGCCATTTAACTTTATCTTGGAAATTGAACTTTTTGATGTTTGGGGAATTGATTTTATGGGACCTTTTTCACCTTCTTTTGGCAATCAGTACATTCTAGTTGTAGTGGATTATATTTCCAAGTGGGTTAAAGCTGCTGCATTTCCTACCAATAATACAAAGGTAGTTATCAAATTTCTAAAAAAGAATATATTCTCACAGTTTGGGACCCCTAAAGCATTGATAAGTGATGAAAGATCACATTTCTGCAATAAGATGCTAGAGACAATTCTTGCCAAATGTGGAGTCAGACACAAAATTGCAACAACATATCATCTGCAGTGTAATGGGTAGGTTAAAATTTCCAATCAAGAAATAAAGAGAATCCTTGAAAAGGTAGTTCATTGTAATCAAAAAGATTGGGCTGAGAAGTTGGATAAAACCTTTTGAGCCTATCGCACAGCCTTCAAGGCACCTTTAGGAATGTCACCATATCATGTAGTGTTTGGAAAACCAATCCATTTACACTTAGAACTGGAACATAAAGCCTTCTGGGCATTAAAGGCCTTGAACTTTGAAAAGAAATCAGTCGGAACCCATCGTTCCTTGGAACTTTTAGAATTGGAGGAACTCAGGGATCAAGTCTATGAGAATGCGAAAATCTTCAAGGAAAAGACAAAAAAAATGGTACGACAAAAAAATTGTATGAAGAGAGTTCAAGGAAGGAGAAATGGTATTGCTTTACAATTCAAGATTGAAATTATTTCTAGGGAAGTTAAAATCCAAATGGTCTGCACCATTTCAAATTACAAAATTGTACCCTTTCGAAGCTGTGGATCTTATAGGTCATGAGCCATTTGATATTTTCAAGGTAAATGCCCAGCGTGTCAAGCATTATTGGGGACAAGAAGTAGATAGGAATAAGCTATCCATTCCTTTTCGTGATCCATAAGCAATGTCTTCTAGTGGTAGTGTGAGCTTCATCGCTTCATTCTAACCAAGCTGCCCCAATAAGTGCAACCCACACCCAGGTTTTCTTGAGTTCTATATTTCTACGTTATTAATGCCCATTTAATTTCTACTTGTAATATCTGTTGATATTATTGGTTGACAAGAGGTGAAAAATTTAAGCTTTTATTTCACTTCACATTGAGAACACGTGTTTCGTTTAAAAAAACCAAAAAAAAAAAAATTCTCAGCGAACGCAGAGGGCCAGTGAACCCATCTCAACGTATGGCTTTCCCCTTAGCCACGTTGCATTTACTATCTCTAACATGTTGTTTCATCTGCCCCACGCCTTTTTAAATTTCCACTTTCACATACCATTTTTCTCCCATTTTCATTTTCCCTCTGTAACCCATTCATCTCCTACAGTCGAAAAACCTAAATCGTCACTTTTTCTTCACCACCCATGGTCATGACAAGAAACCAACTTGACCTTTCCAGTCCTCATAAACACACAAGTAGGGTTTCGAAGCTTCGAGGAGCCGCACTTCAAAAGCGAAAAGGGATTACATGTGATGATCCCATTCAAGTTGATAACCATGCGGATGAAGGTGATTCTGATGAAGAATTGCATGTTGCTGTTCCTACATTAGCTTAGCATCTTGAGGCAGTGCGATTAAATTCTCCTTAAGCAAAACAATCTTATAGGAAGGTGTTCAAGTGTTATGAGATCCTTTCGAGAGAGGATTTGAGATGACAAGCATTGTAGCATGGTCTCCCTAATTATGTTTCTGGTCCTGTGGAAACCCTTCGCTTGGTTTCACTTTTCTGTCATCTTGCCATGAACCTAGTCCTCAGAATTTCACTAGAATTTTACGTAAACTTTGAAGACAGAAATGAGTATGTGATCTGAGTTCAAGGAAGAGACGTAAATTTTTCCCCTCAAGCCATCAACAATTACTATAGTTTGCCTGATTTCGGTGACTATTTTAAAGAAAATATGGAAGGGCTACACCCTGAATTCTTGGAGATGATCTTGCAGTATGTGACCATCCTTGAGTCCAGTGGTCAATCTCCACCCAAAAAGATCTTGATATCAAACCCTATAATTGAAATAGAAACCCTTTGAAAGAACAAAGAACCCCTAGATGTAAATCCTAAAACCCCAGGAAGAAAAAGGTAAAACCCTTGTAAAAACAAGAAAAGAAGATTATTCCAATGATCAAAGACCTTGAAATAAGAGAAGTTTTTCTTATTTCAAGATTGAAACAATTCACAAATAAACTAGATCAAGGTTTGCTTGAATGTTCCTAAAACATGCAACCCAAAAATAAGGCTACAAAACTAAGAAATTTTGGCTAAGCAAAAGCAATATTATTTTCAAATGAATTCTGAGTATTTAGGGTTACAAATGAGGCCATTAAATAGGCAAAGAAACCCTAAAAATAAGCTAGGATATTCGGATTACAAGGAGCCACAAAATCTGCCAAGTACTTTCCTTAAGTTCATTTGGTGCATTTTAGGAAATTTTTGCCCTGGAAGATATTATATCATTCCTAAACTATTATAAGCATTAAAACTGATAAATAAAGGCATAAAATATGTTCAAATACATTGTAAATTCATGGACATCACATATAGAAAGTTTGGGAACAAATATGGAAAGTGGTCCAAATAAGGAAAGTTTGCAAAAGTGATGCAACTTTCCTATATAGCTCTTCTCTTCATTTATGATTGAACAAGTCTTCAATACTCTTCTTCAAAATTCACTTTCCATAGATTAATGTTAATGAAGTCCTCTTCAATAGCCTTCATGCTCGAATCTTCAAAGCTTGTCTTGACTTTACTCATGTAGGCTTGTAATGGATGTTTTATACTTGTCTTGAACTTTGATCTTGAGATTGATCCTTGAGCTATATGTGATGTTCCATGATTCATATTAGATCTACACTATAAAGAAAGCGACCCTCAAACTAATTGCTCGTATATGGCTGATATGTCTTTTGACCCATGTCATGCCTACCTCGTACAAGACCACTGTAAGTGTTGAGCGCATGTCGCTTCTTTCCCTTCATTACGTATAAATTATGGGAGTATCATTTCTAAGGAGATGGGAAAATGTGTTGAACATGTTGCCTCGGAAGGTTGTTTCGTTTTTCCTAGTTTGATTAGGGGTTGTGTGAAAAGCCAGGGTAAAGATAGAAAATAGAGATGAGGTTAAAAATAAAATTGGTATTATTTACATAATGTGTATGACCAGGGGGTTTAGTCGCCCCAGTCCCATTCCTCCACCTCCCATCAGCCCCCCTGAGCCTGCTCCCAGTTTACCCATTGTTCCCATACTGGAAACAATTCAAACCATGCTTCTAAAACTCCCATATGAATTTTCAGATTTCGTTCAAAAGACTCAACTTATGTGGACCTATAAGAAAATACATACCTGTGTGTTGGAAGACACTTTGAAGGCCTACCAAATCAACCGTCCTCATGATTTCCCAAAATTCCTACTTCTATCATGGGGGAATATGATTTATTTCCTAAAAATCCAGACAGGTCAGCCAAAGATCCCCCTGCTAATCCTGGATCTTCTGTCACCTTAGAGGAGCTAGAAGAGCCTACTTTGAAAAAGGAAGAAGAGCTCTTCTATGAGCCACAGAAGGAAGCCATGAAGCAGGTGCTAAATGAGTTAGGGGTGATTGAAGAATGTGATTGGGACAGCAATCATAAGTCAGATGTGGAGTAGTAATATGATAGCTTGGAAGAGGAATTGAAAAACGCTCGCATTGATGACTATGACATAGATGTGTCCGTTGAATAACTTATTTGTAATTGATCTTTGCTTGTGCCATCTAGTTTCTTATTTCTGCTATGACTGGCTGTTTATGCTTCCTCTTGTGTTTATCAACTTCTGTGATGGTTGGTTGTGAGGGCACAACCTAGTTTAAGTTTGGGGTAGGAAAGATAGTCCTCGTGATGCTTTTGTTTATCTGTTTTTGGTAGCCTAGCTTGAGAAAGGCTATCTTTTTGTTGCTCCCATCTAGAAAAATCCAAATTTAAGTTAATATATTTATCTTTCTGTTTTATGTTTTTGTTTTATATTATTTTCTGCTTTTACCTTGCTATTAGTAATCTTTAAAAAAAAATAATGAAGAGAAAAAGAAAAATTAAATGGTAGAGATTAGGAGTTTGTGTCAAGGTTGAGATCCTTTAGATGAGGTAGTTGAAACTCTTTTGCTTTAGAGTAAAGTTAAACCTAAAGCCAAGAATACATATAAAAGGAAAATCTCCCACACTTCCTCAGTTTGTAGTATTCCTTATGCAAATCTATTCATTTAAGAAAGGGACTTGATCAACTTACTTAAAATTGACAGTTCCAGGCGAGCATTTATTTCCTTAGTAAACCAATAGCAAAAATCTTTCTTTCAAATCCCCATATAGAGCAAAAGTATACAAAGAAATAAGTTTAGGGATGGCATAGCCACCAATCCTTTTGCAAGTCAAATGTTTCCAATTCCCTTAGAAAAGCAAAAGTTTTCTCCCAAGTGCACATAGTGCCCCCAAAAAAAACTCAGAAAGTAGGTTGGGAAAATAGTCACTCCTCTTCCATAGGAATGAGTGAACCCATAGGAAAAGCCTCTAGGTAAAGGTGACTAGGAATTCACATCACTAAGTTGCTTCTAACAAAAAAAAATAGAAAGAAAAAAAAATTAGCAAAAGCAATAAAAGCTCTTACTATTGCAAGATAAAAGACAAGCTTGTTGTGCTTGTGGATCCAAAGAAAGGAATGTGAGCTGAGAAAGATCAGCCTTAAAAGAAAGAACTTTAGGATAGTCACTTTGTTAATTGTAAAGAAATTGAAAAGAGGAACTCAATTTGAGATGCATATAAACACTGCTGAGTTCTGCCTTCCCTTTGTATACTTGGTTGAGCTTTATTTCTGCTCTTGCTCAAGAAGAGGTGTTGATACTGGAACTTTACCTTAGTCATTGTAAATAACTAGCCTAGTTAGTAAACTTATTTTTCTTTCTTTTTGGCATCACTCGAGGACAAGCAAGGGTTCAAGTTTGGGGGTGTGTTAAGTCCTCATAAAGAGAGTATTCATACAGCTAAACTTGGGTAAATTCAGGTAAAAAGATCAAGTAATTTTATATAATAGCAAGTTCTTGTAAGCAATTAGATCACTTTTGTGAATTCTCATTCTTTTGATGCTTCTTCTTATTTTAGTTATTTTTGTGTTGTTTCCCCCTTTTTGCTAACTTTTGACCCCACGCTTAATTTGTTGTTGTTTTGAGCTTAAGGCTCTTGGAAGTGCCCTTGGAAGGTTTCTCTCATTTCAGGGTAGCCTCTGTTGGCAGCATGCTGAGCTAATGCTGAAGCAAGTGCTTTAAGAGTGGAGAAGGATATTTATTTTTGCCTTTTGCCAGCTACATTCGATTTGACAGGCTGCCATCACTTCATGCTACAGTCTTCCAATCATGCGTGCAACCTTGTAAAGTTCACCAACTCTCATTTTTTGTGGGAAAGACAAGGGAAGAAAGCGAAAAGAAGAGTGCTTACTACTTAAGCTCGAGTAGGTCATTTTTCTAAAAAAAGAGGATGAAAAAGAAGCAAGTAGAAGAACCACGACAACAAAGGAGTTCATAGATATTTTAGTCGGTTATTAATATGTTTTTCCTTTGTAGTTGAATCTACTTCATGCCTGTTGATTTTATATTTCTTTATGAATTACTCTCCGGGTTGTAGTTTAACTTTTAAGTTTTTCAAGGACATGTTAGGCTAAAACCCTTTTGTGTTCTTGTGCTAAATGGGACTTGGGATAGGTGAAACTTAATGTCTTGGAACTCAAACATGCATTTATACAAATCTGTGACGTTGCATTCTTCGGTTTCTTATCCTTCTTTAAAGCTTTCTGGAAATAAAGTTAGAAGAGTTCAAGCATGTATTGAAAAATCCATTGCATGACAACTTAGAGAGGATCAACTTGTTCACTTTAACTTCAGATTTAGAAATAAACAGAGGGTTATGTGAATAGACAAACACTATGCTTTAGGGGTTTATAAGTAGAATCACGGATTAAGAAGTTGTGTTAGGGCTGATTTGAGAGAACTTGACCCTTGCCTTTTATCCTAAGCATGTTGATTGTCTCATGAATTTAAGTTGTACTTGGAATTCTACCACAATTATTCCACTTGAGTTGATAAACGTATCCTAAAACCCTAGCACAGCATCACAATCATCCTCTCTTGATCTACACGCAGTGTTGGATCCATTTCTTTCCCGTATCACAGCATTTCGTCAGATAATTTCTATTGTATACCAATCCTTAATTTTCTAGTTCTACTTTAAACACAACCATCCTCGTAGAACATGACACTCACTCACTACTACTATTACTTGTGGACCATGTGCACTTGCATGCTCTTCACCATCTAGTTTAATCACCATTTGCACAACAATAGTTAGCAGGAAACAACCCTCATTCACGACAAGTAACAATTAAAGACATTTTTGCACCAAGTGAAATTTTATATTTAGGATGAACCATTTCTCTATAAGCGATGTACTGTCCAACTACTATGCAGATGTGTGGCTGAGGAGGAGATTCAATCAATTTTATCCTAATATCAGAGCTCACCAAATAGAGGATATTTTGGAGGGGTTAGAATAGCTTCAAAGGTTTTATAATGTGGCTTGTACTGGCCAACCTTGTTTAAAGGTGCCAAACTTTTCACCAAGAAATGTGACAAATGCCAACAAACTGGAAATATTTCATAAAGGCATGAGATGCCACTGAATAACATCTTGGAGGTGGAACTGTTTGATGTTTGGGGAATAGATTTCATGGGGCCATTTTCTCCTTCTTTTGGAAATATATACATCTTGGTGGCAGTAGACTATGTGTCAAAATGGGTAGAGGCCATTGCCCTCCCCACAAATGATTCCAAGGTGGTAATCAAATTTCTAAGAAGAATATTTCCTCACGTTTTGGAAACACCAAGAGCATTGATTAGTGATGAAAGGACACATTTTTACAACAAGTTGTTATAAGGAATTCTTGTTAAATATGGGGCAAGGCACAAGATAGCAACAAGTTACCACCCTTGGTGCAATGGTCAAGCTGAAGTATCAAACAGAGAAATAAAGAAAATTCTTGAAAAAGTAGTTCATCCAAATAGAAAGGATTGGGCTGAATGGTTGGACGACTCGCTTTGGGCCTATAAAACAACATTCAAAACACCTTTAAGCATGTCCCCATTGAAGGGGATGATTTACTAAATTAGCGGAATTTTATTTAGTAAACTTATTAACATTTAATAACGGATCTATTAACATCATGCAATTTGTGATAAAACATGTAGATTCATGCTTATATTTTCGAAAATTAAAACCGGAACTTACATTGACTGATTAATGGAGAATCGGTTGGAGGTTTCTTTACAGCATCAAATCCTCAGCAACACCAGATCTTCTACGCTATATCCCGATCGATCAAACGAAACCCGATTGTGGGATCGAACTTTAGAAGAAATTGGGAAGAAGAAAAATATTTTCTTCCCAATTTTGAATAGGGAAAATCGGCACTCAAGGGGGGAGAGGAGGAAGAGAGAATTCCGAATTTCTAAGGAATTTAATTGTGTGATTTATGAATGACCCAACCCTCCTATTTATAGAAAAATAGGAATCCTAATTCCATTAGGATTAATCTATAGAGATAAATACAAAAAGAAAAAAGATTATCTCTTTCCTTTATCTTGCAATTTCGAAAATGCCATAGATAAATAGGAGATTATTTTCTTTTCTTTATTTTATTTATCTTGGGTAAATAAATCTATATAATTATTATAGGATATAATTCAAATAATTATCTCCTACAAATTATCTATGAAGGCCAAAATTAATAATAAATAATTAATAAATCAAATTTATTTAATTAATTATTTTGGGCCAATTTCAATTGGGTTCATTAATCCAATTGGGCTTGAAACTCTCTCTTAAATTAATAAGTCCAACTTAATTAATTTATTTATTAATTACCATTTAAATAAAATATTTTATTTAAACAATTAATAATATTAATATTTTCTCCCGACTAAATATTATCAAATTATATTTAATTATTAATTTCCATTTAAATAATTAATAATAAATATTTTAATTATTAATTTCCATTAATAAACTCATTATTTAATTAATAATTTTATTGATAACATTTTATTATTAATTAATTAATTATTAATTATTAATTCCGTTCAAATAAAATTTATTATTTAAACAATTAATAATTGTTAATTAATTTCAAATTATTAATTACCATTTAAATATACTCAATATTTAAATAATTAATAATATCTAATTAATAATATTTCATTATTAATTTCCTGTTTAAATAAACTCATTATTTAAACAATTAATAATGTTTATATTAATTACCGTTTAAATATACTCAATATTTAAACAATTAATATTGCCTATTTTAAGTAATTCACTTTACTTAAAATTTCCATTTCTTCTACTTGATTTCGCGACTACGATGTTTGGGCTAGCATAGGGACCCGATGGACCTATAGATCATGGGCTTAATAATTAGTCAATTAATTGATTAACTCATAATCAGTTAATTACTTATTATCTAACTATGAATAATTCCACTATAGATTCATAGCTGAACTCCCCTCACTATAGATGAGTTATGTCCATTTAGTTTATCTTTATTTATATCTGTGATATAATCCTTCACGTGGAACCCTCATAATTACAAGCGGATAAATTTACCGTTTTGCCCCTGTAATTATCGCTTTATCCTTGTGTTCCCACTGATTCTCCAATGAACATTATTTTTAGTCGAACTAGAGATAATATACTTCTGTGATCAATAGAAGTCGTGGCGCCACTTGTTCATGTCTCGAATCAGTACATCAAGGGAGTTTCCTAAAGTTCCTAAAATATTTAGGTATCGCACTGATACCGTTAATTTATAGGAAAGTTATGAATTCCATCTTGTGAAAATGAGTTCCCAGCTACTTATCTAGTCATGTTCCCAAAACACAAGTGTATTGAGCGTTCTTACAGATCGCTCTCAACCATGTGAATCAAAGAACATAACTCCATAAATAGGAGTCCGCATTTCACTCAGGATTGAGATCTATCACGGTTGATAAACTTAGTTTGATATTCGATCACTCGTAAACCAGGTACTAATGAGAAATTTGATCGAACATCGTGGTCTGTCTTATACAATCAACATTGCATATGATACTTCCATTTCATGTCTCCCACATGAATGATCAGGATTAGATCATTTGTCTATAAACAAAATGCGAAGCTATCAACGGTGTTACCAGGATAAGGTTCCCAAACGTTATCCATTTATCGTAGACACTTTTAAGTTACTCATCTCGACTTTAATCCTCTCGTATGACTCACATACTAAGTCGTGATTTCATAAGAGTAACTTAGGGTTTACTATTTGAATGTTTGATATTTATATATTTCCATATATTTCTAATATCATTAATTGAATCAATCTAGATAATGTAAAGAACTTATGTTTATTTATTTAATTTATTCTTAATAAATTATTATTATTAAATAATTACAAGTTCTAGGACACCATTCCTAACACCCATAGCAAGTAGTGTTTTAGAAGGCTTGCCATCTGCCTTTAGAGTTGGAGCACAAGGCATTTCGGGCTTAAAAAATCTTAATTTGAGTATGCAAGATGAGGAAAACAAAGATTGTTTGGAACTACTAGAGTTAGAAGAACTTAGGAATTACATTTATGAAAATGCAAAGATTTTCAAGGAAAAAACCAATAAGTGGTATGATAAAAAAAATACGTCATAGGGATTTTGGCTAGTTTTCTTTGGATTTGATTAGAGTTTTTCAAAGATGTTTATATGAAGGTTCTTTTTTATCTTTAAATTCTGGAAATGGTGGCGTAAGTGATGTATATGAACTTACTCTTAAGCTTCTTTGAAAGGTAAAAGACAAGAGTGGGTTCAAGCTTTTACAAAACTCCATTAATGGAGGTTTTTGAAGCTTTTGGTGTTCTATGATTTTTAGGATTTCTTGACCATCACTTTAAGTTTCTCAATTCTGGTTTTTAAGAGTGTTCATATGATTATAAGATGTATGAAAAACAACTTGGAAAGGAAAGGAAATGAATTTAGATAGAATCTCAAAACTGGCAAAAATGCTAGTTTTAAATTTAGCTAGTTTTGGGTGTTTCTTTGTTGAATCTTAAAGGTTATCAATTCTGGAAATTTTTAATGTTTGTATGTATATTTTATACATGGAAAACACTTTGGAAGATCAATTTAGTGAATTTTCGGTAAATTTCCATTTTTGATCAAAAATTGCAATTTTGTTGGACTAGTTTCTTATGTTTGGGCGTTCCTTGACTTTTAGTGAAAGATTATCAATTATTGAGCACTTGGTGTTTAAATGGATATATTTAAATAAGGAAACCACCTTAGAGCATAAATCCAATGAAAATTTCATAAGTACTCCTTGTTTGACCGAAAATTGCATCCCGAATTAACTCGTTTTGGCACTTGTGTCACTAACCGGGTTCGGGGTTATTTATGGTTGTTATGGCTGATTTATAATATTTATATTAGCCGAATAATATATGGATTAACTTTTTGTAGGCTAAAGGCGAGCGAATACAAACGGAGCTAACGTTGAAGGTGAGAACAAAAAGAATCGGAAGGGTGATTGGTGTGGCGTCCCCGTTCCTCTTGGAAATAATTCAGGAATGGAGTTTGTGGATATGAGTAAATGTGAATTGGGATGTGGGTGGTAAAATTTGGAAGCAAGTGAAGTTATGGAAAGAAATATAGATTTCGGGCATTTGGTTAAAGAACCTTAATGCTAGAATAGCCTAAACTAGAATTATTGTTTTGGCTAGTTGTTCATTAAAGTATGCCTATTTGTTTTTTTATTATGTTCATAGTCCATGAACGAGTCATATACTGGATTTGGGGCTATGATTATGCATACTTGATACACTTTGTTTATGCTCAATAAATAGTTGTGATCATGAACCATATGAATATGTGAGACTTGAACATTGTATGAGCAAAGATTGAGTCATATGCCGGATTTGAAAAAGTAGATCTATTTACCCTTGTAAATTCTAAGTCTCGTCATATAACATTGATGTAAAGAAGCATGTTTAATCCATTTCATGTCATACATCCATATCATGTGATCGTTATGTGGCCATGGGGTCGTAACCCGTGTAACGGTGTATGGGTGTTTGACGTTATACGTGGTTACTATGGCAGAGAGAAGTGATGGAGCCCCGGTGTGCTATTTTAGAATGACCCGGGTGCTAGTGAATTGAAATAATTTGAAACTGAGATGAGCTATGGCTCGAAGGTTGATTGGCTTTTGTAATATAGGCGTAGTGAGCGCCGGGTTTGTATTGGTAATGTTTGTAGTATCAAAGAGTTATGACTAGTTGCCATCATCCAAACACAAAGCATTTGTACTTCATTCTTATTTTAGCATGTTGTTATGTACTTTCGCATTATGTCACGGTCATTCCGCATCACTATTCATATTCTTTTGTTTTCACTGAAAGTCATGCTCAAAGGTGCTCTACATCACGTTTCAGGTAACACTCGAGGACGATGTCGTGGAACGGCAGGTGGTGCTCGTTGATCATGCTGAGATGGAGCTTTTGGATTGGTCTCCGGTCACGCGAGCCGTATATTTTTGGGAGTATAGGAGTCTTGTTTTAACTTATGTTTTCTTTTGATTTTGAGTCAAACATCTATGTATATTATATTTGTATAAGACTTTTAAACCGGTGCACCGAACTTTATTTTGATTATGGTTTTTATGAAACTTTGAACCGGCCTACGTGCCGATGATTCTGGAAATAAAACAGGTTTACCTTATTTTGTATGTGAGGCATGGACTTTACGAATACTACATGCCCAAATTTCCGTTTGTTTTTAATGAAAGTTATTGTTTTGAGTTCAAAATTCCTTGCTTCCGCTTGCGTAACCACGACCGGTTTTTGTTTTAATATGTCGGGTCGTCACAGTTGGTATCAGGCTCTAAGTTGTGTCTAGTATGAGTTAGTAGTTGAGCCAATCCAAAAGTGATCTCGCAAGTCAACGGTACCAGGTATACCGGTAAACCTCGTTAGTTAAGAATGTTTTATTCTTTATTTATGTTATTTTGTTAAGCATAATTACATAAGTTTATTTAATTGCATACATCTCCTTAGCTTACTCACGGGTTGAGTGGTGGTTTTGATATTCACGATGCCTCAAGGTGTGGTACCTGGTAGGGGAAGAGGTGTAAACCCTCTGCATGGTCGTGGGAGAGGCCGTGGGAGGAACTATGCTGGAGTTTCAGAGCCACCGCCACCACCACCATCGGCAGAGGGAGATTATGGGGAAAATTTTGTGAATGCCGGAAATCCAGTAAACCCTCAGGAAAATGTACCACCCGGAGGAGGAATGATACCTCCAGCTATGCAAGATGAAAGTGGTACCACTACTGCAGCAAAAATGCTGAAGGAGTTCAGGAAACATGATTTGAAAGAGTTTGATGGTACATCGACTGACCCGGGAGTAGCGGAGAGATGGATAGCGAAAGTAGAGAAGGCTTTCGGCTATATTGCTTGTCTAGATGAGCTGAATGTCCACTGTGGGACGTATTTGTTGACTGATGATGCAATGTACTGGTGGGATTCTACCTCACAGTCCTTGGCCTCGACTGGGCATGTGACGTGGGAAAAGTTCCGCGAGAAGTTCTTTGAGAAATACTATCCCTAGGATACACAAGACCAGTTAGAGGTAGAATTTTCTCACTTAAACAGGGGGATCGATCAGTGGTAGAATATGAGCGGGAATTTGATAGATTATACCGGTTTTCTACTGGGCACATAGCTACTCCTGAGAGTAAAAAGAAGCAGTTCATAGTTGGCTTGAGGGCTGAGATACGAGTGCAAGTTCGCACTTTACGGCTAGCTACCTATGTGGATGCCCTGGATTTTGCTTTGACCCTGGACATCGCCTCGGCTGATAAGAAGGCAAAACAGGTGATAGTTGGACAGTCTTCTTCTGAAAAGAGGAAAGTGGACGAGTTTGTTCAAGGACGTGATTACCCACAACAGACTCGTGCCACTTCTAACAGAGGTGGGGGCCAAGCTGTCCAATCGAGAAATCCGGCGAATACTTTACCTTTCTATCAGCTCTGTGTTGGACATCATTCTGGGAAATGTTTCAAGCTTATAGAGTGTTTTAAGTGTGGTCAGCCGGGACATATTGCAAATCGGTATCCGGCCACGCAAATACCACCTCAACGTGGGAAGCAAGTTCAGGGTCAGGGACAGAATCGAGGTCGAGGCCAGGCTAGGCCTGCTCAGCAACAGCAGTAGAAACCTCCACCCGCTCCTCAGCCACAGTATGTTGAGCAATAGCAGGGACGGGTCTTTGCCATGACTCGTGAGGATGCCGAGAATGCAGGTACTATGGTTACGGGTACTTTATACATGTTTGGGCATTCTATTTATGTTCTTTTCGACTCGGGGGCTAGTCATTCTTTCATTTTCGAGAATTTTGTTAAGCAAGCTACCTTAGAGACAGAACCACTGGGGTACGACTTGAGCGTATCAACTCCAATTGGACAAGCTCTACTTATTAATCGGGTAGTATATACCGAGGAACTTAGTATATCAGGTGTTGATACTCGGGCTATGTTGATTGTGATGCCTTTATTAGATTATGATGTGATTTTGGGAATGGATTGATTGTAATTCAATCGTGCCATGATTGATTGTGAAAAGAAGAAAGTGGATTTTGTGGGCCCAAGAGGAGACCGAGCTCATTTTCGGGGCTCCGAGGGTAAAGTGGCACTAGTGGTGATATAGGCCTTGCGAGCAAATGCCTTAATGCAAGAAGGCGTTTGTGGCTATTTGGCAAGTGTGGTGGATAATTCGATTGAGGAAATAGGAGTGAACACGATGCCCATTGTGCGGGATTTTTCAGATGTATTTCCTGATGAGTTACCTGGTCTTCCTCTGGTTCGATAGATGGATTTTCGAATTGAATTGCTTCCAGGAACGGCGTCGCTATCTAAGGCACCTTACCAAATGGCACAGGCAGAATTGAAAGAACTCAAAGTGCAACTTCAGGGATTACTTGACTTGGGGTTTATTCGACCCAGTGTGTCTCCCTCGGGTGCACCGGTGTTATTCGTCAAGAAGAAAGATGGGACGTTGCGGTGTTGTATTGACTATCGCGAGTTGAATCGGGTAAGAGTGAAAAATAAATACCCTTTACCTCGCATAGAAGATTTGTTTGATCAGTTGAGAGGGGCTACAGTATTTTCTAAGATTGATCTTTGGTCTGGATACCATCAGTTGAGGATTGACGATGAGGATATTTTGAAGACGGCTTTCCGTACTCGATATGGTCACTATGAGTTTGTGGTCATGTCATTTGGTTTGATGAATGTGCTTGCTGCATTCATGGATCTTATGCATACAGTGTTTCGGCAATTCTTAGACCTTTTTGTCATTGTCTTTATTGATGACATCCTAGTTTATTCTAAGGATGAAGAAATGCATGTGATTCACCTTCAGAGGGTTATCGACATTGAGAGCCGAAAAGCTTTACGCAAAATTTTCCAAATGTGAATTTTGGGTAAAGAAGATTGCCTTTTTAGGCCTTGTAGTTTCAAGAAAAGGCATATCGGTGGATCCCTCAAAGGTAGAAGCAGTTAGTGGTTGGCCTCGACCAACTAGTGTACCGGAGATTCAGAGTTTTCTGGGATTAGCAGGATATTACCGGAGATTCGTTCAGGACTTTTCCAAAATTGCCGCCCCATTAACTCAGTTGACGAGGAAGGGTGTGAAGTATGTGTGGTCAGAGGAGTGTGAACGTAGTTTTGAGGAGCTGAAGCATAGGCCCGTCACAACTCCAGTTTTGACTTTGCCTGACCATTCAGGTGGACTCACGGTGTATAGTGATGCGTCGTTACGAGGGATCGGGTGCGTACCCATACAACATGGTAAAGTGATTGTATACGCATCTCGGCAACTGAAGGAACATGAAAAGAGATATCCAGCCCACGATCTTGAATTAGCAGCAGTGATTCATGCTCTGAAAATATGGCGCCACTACCTATATGGGGAGAAAGTAACGATCTATAGTGATCATAAAAGTTTGAAATACTTCTTCACTCAGAAGGAGTTGAACATAAGGCAACGACGGTGGCTAGAATTGGTGAAAGACTATGATTGTGACATCCAGTACCACCTGGACAAAGCTAATATGGTTGCTGATGCTCTTAGCATAAAGACGTCTCATATCACAGCACTTTTGTCTCATCAAGTACACCTTCGGTGGGAGATGGATAGGGCAGAGATTGCATATGTCACTAATGAAGTCGCAGCAAGTTTAGCTAGTCTCACGGTTGGCCCTACCCTTAGACAGTGGATGATTGAGGCTCAATGTGGTGAACTTCATTTGACTTCAGGTTTTGCGGAGGCAAAGTCTAGTTTACCTGGATATTTCACTTTTTCCTTAGAAAACGCCCTATTGTATCGTAGGCATTTATGTGTGCCCCTGAGCTCTACTTTCTGACAGGAGTTGTTGGATGAAGCTCATAACTCTATTTTCTCGGTGCATCCAGGTGGGAACAAGATGTATCATGACTTTCGGCAACACTATTGGTGGCCAGGAGTGAAGCGGGAAGTAGCGGAGTATGTTACTAAGTGTCTTGTTTGCCAACAAGTCAAAGCTCTTAAGCAATGTCCACCAGGGTTGCTTCAGCCATTGAGTGTTCCAAAATGGAAGTGGGAGGAGATATCTATGGAGTTTATTACCGGATTGCCGAGGACACTCAAGGGTTATGATACGATTTGGGTGATAGTAGATCGACTGACCGAGACCACCCCTTTTATTCCAGGGAAGATTACATTTTCAGTAGAGGCATGGGCTCAGTTATATTTGAGGGAGATTGTACGTCTCCATGGTGTGCCTGTCAGGATTGTGTCTGATCGGGATACACGTTTTTTTTCGAAGTTTTGGCAGACATTACATGAGGCCATGGGAACCCGACTTGATTTCAGTACGACTTTCCATCCTCAGACCGATGGTCAAACCGAGCGGGTTAATCAAATTCTGGAAGATATGTTGAGTGCTTGTATTATGGATTTCGAGGGTAGTTGGGATACTCATTTGTATCTCGTGGAATTTGCATATAATAATAGCTACCAGTCTTCGATTGAGATGGCTCCATTCGAGGCATTGTATGGAAGGAAGTGTCATTCACCGGTTCACTGGGACGAAGTGGGAGAATGTAAATTGCTGGGACATGAATTGAACCACTTGTGAAAATATTAGCCCGATTCGTGAGCGAATGCGAGTCGCTCAAAGCCAGTAAAAGAGTTATGCCGATGTTTGATGTAGTGCACTGGAGTTTGCAGTGGGAGAGTATGTTTTCCTCAAAGTTGCACCTATGAAGGGTGTAATGCGCTTTGGGAAGAGAGGAAAACTTAGCCCGCGGTTTATCGGACCATTCGAGATATTGGACTGAGTTGGGAAGTTAGCATATCAATTGGCTTTACCGCTTGCTCTTTCTGCAGTCCATAATGTATTTCACGTGTCTATGCTTCGGAAATATGTAGCCGACCCGTCTCACGTCATTGATTTCCAGCCTATAGTTTTTGATGAGAACTTAACATATGAGGAAACCCCTGTAGAGATTTTAGCAAGTGAACAAAAGGTACTCAGAAATAAGACGATTAAACTTGTTCAACTTTTATGGCGGAATCAATTAACGGAAGAGGCTACGTGGGAACTCGAAGACAAAATGAGGGAGCGTTATCCGTTCCTGTTCTCCAAGGCTTGATTTTTCGAGGACACAAAATTATAAGGTGGGGAGACTGTAAGGACTCGAGAACTTTTGTAGGATATTTAAGAATTGTCCTTATTTTGACTTGTTTTATTGGATTATTATAATTATTTTGGTTCATTAGTATTTAACCATGGTTAGTTTAACTATGGGTGGGAGTTTATTTAAAAGGCAAAGTTAACAATTGTTAATTTCTTTGAGTGCGGGCTAGTTAGCAAAAGAAAGAAGAGAAGGGGTATGAATTAAATTTAGGAGGTGGAAGGGCTTGGTGTTAAATGGAAGAGGTGGAGGGACTTGGTAATAAATTGATTTTAGTTGTCATTTTTTAATTAAGAAAAACAAAAGTATAAAAGGAAAATAAGAAAAGAAAAGACAAAAAAAATACAAAATTCCCTTCCTTTCTTCTTCTCAATACCGTAGACCCCCCCACCGCCCCCTTTTCTCTCTCATTTTTTTTCTTCAACCAATTTCACTCACTTTGTTCTTGGATCTTGGATCAATTTGAAGGGTTTTTGTGTGATTCATGTAAGAATCACCATCTTAGGAGGATCCAACCAAGTCTTGGAAGAAGATTTGATCAAAACTCAAGGTATTGACTAACCTAGATTTTCATTTCTGGCTAGTTTTCTTTGGATTTGATTAGAGATTCTTCAAAGATGTTTATATGAAGGTTCTTTTTTATCTTTAAATTCCGGAAATGGTGGTGTAAGTGATGTATATGAACTTACTCTTAAGCTTCTTTAAAAGGTAAAAGACAAGAGTGGGTTCAAGCTTTTACAAAACTCCATTAATAGAGGTTTCTGAAGCTTTTGATGTTCTTTGATTTTTAGGATTTCTTGACCATCACTTTAAGTTTCTCAATTCTGGTTTTTAATACTGTTCATATGATTATAAGATGTATGAAAAACAACTTGGAAAGGAAGGGAAATGAATTTTGATAGAATCTCAAAATTGGTCAAAATACTAGTTTTAAATTTAGCTAGTTTTGGGTGTTTCTTTGTTGAATCTTCAAGGTTATCAATTCTGGAAAGTTTGAATGTTTGTATGTATATTTTATACATGGAAAACACTTTGGAAGATCAATTTAGTGAATTTTTGGTAAATTTCCATTTTTGATCAAAAATTGCACTTTTGTTGGACTAGTTTCTTATGTTTGGGCGTTCCTTGACTTCTAGTGAAAGATTATCAATTCTGGAGAATTTGGTGTTTAAGTGGATATATTTAAATAAGGAAACCACCTTAGAGCATCAATCCAGTGAAAATTTCATAAGTACTCCTTGTTTGACCAAAAATTGCATCCCGAATCAACTCGTTTTGGCACATGTGTCACTAACCGGGTTCGGGGTTATTTGTGGTTGTTATGGCTGATTTATTATGTTTATATTAGCCTAAATATATATGGATTAACTTGATGTAGGCTAAAGGCAAGCGAATACAAACGGAGCTAACGTTGAAGGTGAGAACAAAAAGAATCGGAAGGGTTATTGGTGTGGCGTCCCCGTTCCTCTTGGAAATAATTCGGGAATGGAGTTTGTGGATATGAGTAAATGTGAATTGGGATGTGGGTGGTAAAATTTGGAAGCAAGTGAAGTTATGGAAAGAAATAATGATTTCGGGTATTTGGTTAAAGAACCTTAATGCTAGAATAGCCTAAACTAGAATTATTGTTTTGGCTAGTGGTTCATTAAAGCATGCCTATTTGTTTTATTATTATGTTCATAGTCCATGAACGAGTCATATACTGGATTTGGGGCTATGATTATGCATACTTGATTCACTTTGTTTATGCTCGATAAATAGTTGTGATCATGAACCATATGAATATGTGAGACTTGAACATTGTATGAGTAAAGATTGAGTCATATGCCGGATTTTAAAAACTAGATCTATTTACCCTTGTAGATTCTAAGTCTCGTCATATAACATTGATGTAAAGAAGCATGTTTAATCCATTTCATGTCATACATGCCATTCATGCAACCATGTGATAGTTATGTGGCCATAAGGTCATAACCCGTGTAACGGTGTATGGGTGTTGGACGTTACACGTGGTTACTGTGGCAGAGAGAAGTGATGGAGCCCCAGTGTGTTATGTTTGAATGACCCGGGTGCTAGTGAATTGAAATAATTTGAAACTAAGATGAGCTATGGCTTGAAGGTTGATTGGCTTTTGTAATATGGGCGTAGTGAGACGTCGAGTTTGTATTGGTAATGTTTGTATTATCAAAGCGTTATGACTAGTTGCCATCATCCAAACACAAAGCATTTGTACTTCATTCGTATTTTTAGCATGTTGTTATGTACTTTCGCATTCTGTCACGGTCATTCCGAATCACTGTTCATATTCTTTTCTTTTCACTGAGTGTCATGCTCAAAGGTGCTCTACATCACCTTTCAGGTAACGCTCGGGGACGATGGCGTGGAGCGGCAAGTGGTGCTCGTTGATCATGCTGAGATAGAGCTTTTGGATTGGTCTCCGGTCACGTGAGTCGTATATTTTGGGAGTATAGGAGTCTTGTTTTGACTTATGTTTTCTTTTGATTTTGAGTCAAACATCTATGTATATTATGTTTGTATAAGACTTTTAAACCGGTGCACCGAACTTTATTTTGATTATGGGTTTTTATGAAACTCTGAACCGGCCTACGTGTCGATGATTCTGAAAATAAAACAGGTTTACTTTATTTTGTATGTGAGGCATGGACTTTACGAATACTACATGCCGAAATTTCCGTTTGTTTTTAATGAAAGTTATTGTTTTGAGTTCAAAATTCCTTGCTTCCGCTTGCGTAACCACGACCGGTTTTTGTTTTAATATGTCGGGTCGTCACATTGATCATTTAATTCTTGACGTTTGATAAAAGTTTGATTGTCACACAATTGCTAAGTAGTGGTGTTAGTGAATGTGTGTTGACGTTTATGAAGGGATGATTTACTAAATTAGCGGAATTTTATTTAGTAACACAAATTAACACTTAATTTAGGATCTATTAATATCATGCAAATTGTGATATAAACACGAAGAACATGTAGATTCATGATTTATTTTCGAAAATTAAAACCGGAACTTACATTGAGTAATTAATGGAGAATCGGTTGGAGGTTTCTTTACAGCATCAAATCCTCAACAACACCGGATCTTCTATGCTATATCCCGATCGATCAAACGAAACCCGATTGTAGGATCGAACTTAAGAAGAAATTGGGAAGAAGAAAAAAATATTTTCTTCCCAATTACTATAGGAATTTCGGCTATGGGGGGGAGAAGGGAAGAAGAGAGAGTTCCAACTTTCTATGGAATTGAATTGTGTGATTTATGAATGACCCAACCCTCCTATTTATAGAAAAATAGGAATCTTAATCACATTAGGATTAATCTATAGAGATAAATACAAAAAGAAAAAAGATTATCTCTTTCCTTTATCTAGCAATTTCGAAAATGCCATGGATAAATAGGAGATTATTTTATTTTCTTTATTTTATTTATCTTGGGTAAATAAATCTATGTAATTATTTTAGAATATAATTCAAACAATTATCTCCTCAAAATACATGTCATGGCCGATTTTATCATCATAAAATAATAAATAAATATAATTTATTTAATTAATTATTTTGGGCCAATTCCAATTGGGTTCATTAATCCAATTGGGCTTGAAATTCTCTCTTAAATTAATAAGTCCAACTTAATTAATTTATTTATTAATTACCATTTAAATAAAATATTTTATTTAAACAATTAATAATATTAATATTTTCTCCCGACTAAATATTATCAAAATTATATTTAATTATTAATTTCCATTTAAATAATTTTCATTATTTAAATAATTAATAATAAATATTTTAATTATTAATTTATATTAAATAAACTCATTATTTAATAATTTTATTGATAATATTTTATTATTAATTAATTAATTTTAATTATTAATTTAAGTTTAAATAAAATTAATTATTTAAACAATCAATAATTGTTAATTAATTTCAAATTATTAATTACCATTTAAATATACTCAATATTTAAATAATTAATAATGTCTAATTAATAATATTTCATTATTAATTTCATGTTTAAATCAACTCATTATTTAAACAATTAATAATGTTTATATTAATTACCGTTTAAATATACTCAATATTCAAACAATTAATATTGCCTATTTTAAGTAATTCACTTTACTTAAAATTTCCATTTCTTCTACTTGATTTCACGACTACGATATTTGGGCTAGCATAGGGACCCGATGGACCTATAGATCATGGGCTTAATAATTAGTCAATTAAGTGATTAACACATAATCAATTAATTACTTATTATCTAACTATGAATAATTCCACTATAGATTCATAGTTGAACTCCCCTCACTATAGATGAGTTATTGTCCATTTAGTTTATCATTATTTATATCTGTGATATTATCCTTCACGTGGAACCCTCATAATTACAGGCGGATAAATTTACCGTTTTGCCCCTGTAATTACCGCTTTATCCTTGTGTTCCCGCTGATTCTCCAATGAACTTTATCTTTAGTCGAACTAGAGATAAGATACTTCTGTGATCAATAGAAGTCGTGACGTCACTTGTTCATATCTCGAATCAGTACATCAAGGGAGTTTCCTAAAGTTCCTAAAATGTTTATGTATCGCACTGATACAGTTAATTTATAGGAAAGTTATGAATTCCATCTCGTGAAAATGAGTTCCCAGCTACTTATCTAGTCATGTTCCCAAAACAGGAGTGTATTGAGCGTTCTTACAGATCGCTCTCAACTATGTGAATCAAAGAACATTACTCCACAAATAGGAGTCCGAATTTCACTCAGGATTGAGATCTATCACGGTTGATAAACTTAGTTTGATATTCGATTATTTCTCGTAAACAGTACTAATGAGAAATTTGATCGAACATCGTGGTCCTGTCTTATACAATCAACATTGCATATGATACTTCCATTTCATGTCTCCCACATGAATGATCAGGATTCGATCATTTGTCTATAAACAAAATGCGAAGCTATAAACAAGTGTTACCAGGATAAGGTTCCCAAACGTTATCCGTTTCATCGTGAGACACGTTTAAGTTACTCATCTCGACTTTAATCCTCTTGTATGACTCACATACTAAGTCGTGATTTCATAAGAGTAACTTAGGGTTTACTATTTGAATGTTTGATATTTATATATTTCCATATATTCCTAATATCGTTAATTGAATCAATCTAGATAATATAAAGAACTTATGTTTATTTATTTAATTTATTCTTAATAAATTATTATTATTAAATAATTACAAGTTCTAGGACACCATTCCTAACAGTTTATGTGTCAAAAGGGGACATGATTGTTTGGAGCCTAGCATTAAGAGATGAAACACTGTTTGAGGTGAGTAATTGTTGATAAGTAATCACTCCTGGCTAGGGTTCAGTAACCTAGATTCAACTCATTGGACAAGTTCCCGATTTGAGTGAGAAAGTTGAATTATGGTTAGTGGTAATTCATTGTGATAATATTGTGTTAAAAGGAAAGTGTGTTGCCACTCAAAAGAGGAAGTTAGAACATTCCGTGATGGGTCTCAACGAGGACCATTAATGACTGTGTTAATTGGTTAATGACCTAGTCTGGTCGCTATTACACTATGATGTATCGATCTGAATTTGAAATACTCGAGGTCGAGTTATCGAGATCCATATTTGGTAAATTGTCAAGGTTAACTAGCACTAAGGTTGAGTGTTTGTATTTTATTAAGATCTAGGGGGAATGTTGTCAAACCATGGTATCGGTGACTTTTATTAGGCAATGTGATGGTTTGGTGAACTACAATCACATTGTGTTTGACCATCTAATTGGGACGGTGAACTTTGAGAAACTTGTAGGTCGTAGTTTAGACCTAGTGAGTCTTTTCTAGATAGACTCTAAGGTGAATTCTATGTTGGAAGGTTAAAGCATTATTAAAGTAGGGTGCTTGAGACACACTAGTTTTGCATTGCAAGAAAAGAAACAATCAAGTTCATTCAAGATTTGGGTGTAGAGGCAATAAAGTTTGTCCTTTCTTTGGATTTGCCATCTTACGAAAAGAAGGAAAACTAGCTGCTTAGGACAGATTTCATTTAGAAAGAGGAAGGCGGAGAACAACCATGCTAGTCGAGGGATACCGCCACAATAGAGGCAGCAGCAGTAGCAACAGCAGCAGGTACGTGGTGGAGCTGTACTCTTTATTATGATAGCACTTTCGGAGATCTTATAAAGTTAAATACATTTGTAAAGTTACATATGTGGTCCAGTGGGAGATTTTTGGAAAAATTCAATATTTGGGACCACAGATGTAAATATTAAATTTATATGTTTTTTTTGGTTAGTCAAATAAAGTGATCTATTAAAGTTTTAATATTGGCTTAAAAGAGTAATTGTGTAATTCCATGGATTTTAATAAGCATATATATCATTTGGAATTTCTAATTTGATGAGGGGGCCAAATTAGAAATTAAGGAACTTAATAACTGCCTAGCAGTTATCTGATAAGTTATAAAGGGTTATGGTCCCCATTCGCAGTGTTATGATTTTTCACGTAACTGCCCATCCCCTCAAGGAAGATTCCCTCTGAAAACTACAGAGAGTTTTTGTGAATTGCACTAGGGAATTGGAATATCCAAACCTGTTTGGTAATCACTTTCGATCATGAAGTAAGGTACGCTTCTGCTTTTAGTAATTCGGTAATGTTCTCTTGATTTGTCATGGGTTAAATTAAATTTCTCCTAACATATATCTCTCTCAATAAATGTGATCAAACAATCAGCTAACCATTGGTCTCCCATTCGATTGCGTAATCGATTTTTTACTATTTTCATAGCTGAAAATGCTCTCTCTACCAAAGTTGTTGCAACAGGTAAAATCAAAGACAAACTTATAAGCCTATAAATTAAAGGATATAAAATATACTTTTTGTCTTGACCATCATTTCACTTAGACATGATATCTGTTTTAATTCTGCAAACCTTTTATCTGATCGAACATCATGAATATATGTTTCAATTTGATCTTCAAGTACCAAAAGATGTGTTTCTGAAAACTCAAGAGAATAAAACTTAGCAAGTTGAATCAATTTGTTCTTTTCAAATGATGAAAATGAGTAATCTAGATTCAAACAAACCATAAAAAGAAGAAACTTAGTATTGACTTCATTCATACGGTTGTTGAGATCTTGAAGCTGTGTATCCAAGACAACGTAAAATATATCAACACAGTAATGATGCTTATTCGTCTTTTTTTCACCATTTCGTCAGGATCGACCTCGAATAACAAACATATTATGGCATTTACTATGTCTTGATCTTTTCTCTGAATTCCTTGAGACAATTTATTTGTGATGCCAAGGATATTCCTCATTAAGTGGAGGAAGAAAACAAAGTCAAAAGTTTGGATTGAGTTCAACAATGTATATGTTTCAACCTTTTGACTTGATTTTGAAGTATCATGTATAATAAAATCAAGGACGCCAATGACTGAATCAAACATAGAAGTCAAGCTAATTAAACTATTGTAACAAGCTCCAACGTGTATCTCCTGCATGTTTGAGAGTAGTTTCTTGATTCAAACATTTTCCACTTAAAAATTCACCATCTTCAATTGCTTTCAATATTTTGAATGCTTGAAATTCTTGAAAAATATCATGACGCTTGCATGAGACCCCAACAAAGTTTACAACACTTGAAACTAAATTAAAAAGTATTGCAATATCTACATTGTTTTTTGCAACAGTAACAAAAGCTTATAGGAGCTGATGGGCAAAACAATGCACATTGTATGCAAATTCATTCTCTCTCAATACTAAAGCTTTTAAACCATTGAAATCACCTTGAATATTATTAGCTCCGTCATAACCCTGACCCCATAGTTTTGATAAGCTCAAGTCATACTTAGCAAATATAGCATCAATTGATCCTTTAAGTGATGGAGCACTTGTATCTTTAACATCATTAATATCTATAAAACGCTCAATCACTTTTCCTTGTTTATTTACATAATTTATAGCCACTTCCATTTGTTCTTTCATTGACACGTCATGAGCTTCATCTACTATAAGACAAAATAATGAATTTCCAATTTCTTTGATGATGACTTTAGTCGTTTCAAATGCACGGGTGTTTACTAGCTTTAAATTCCCAAGACTATTATTCAAACAAAATCTTTTAATATCATCGTTATGGTTACCTAGAAATCCTAATATTTCAAGATAGTTTTCTTGATTTGTTTAATCTAGTGTATTATCATGTCCACAAAAAGCTAAGCCTTGTCCTAAAAGAAAACAAAAACAGTCAATGAAAGTGGCTAAACGTATTCGATAATCTGTACAAGCTTGCTCTGTTTGCTTATTCAATAAAGAATCTATATGTTGGTCTTGTTTCATCAAAGCTTGACAATTTTGTGAATCTTGATTATGAGCACTATTAATTCCCCAACATGTTCTTAAAGTTTTTCTTTCTTCTTCCAATTTGTGAATCCACCAACAACAAATGTGTCAGAGCCATATTGGGTCTTTTTAGAATCTTTTTTGAAAAGTTAGCAATAGAAATAATATGCAGCTTCTCTTGAAACGTTATACTCCAACCAAGTGGGATATTCATCAAACCAATATGAATTAAATCTTCTATTAATTTTTCCATGTAATGTTTGTTTGAATTTATGACCACAAGGTTGACAAGGACCTTTCAATAAATAATACTTACGAATGGCATCTTGCTCATTAGGATGATAAATGATATCGATTTTCTCAATGCAGTGTCAGCAACTAAATTTTCTAAATTATCCTCTAGACATTCTTTTACACCATCTTGCTCCTCACCATTATTATCCAATTTCAAACAATATTTTTTTGCACTAACCTATTCTTTATCATTGCTTTTAGGAGGTTCTTTCGAAGAATGAAGCATTGACCTCTTTTTAAAGAAGTGTTCCATAACTATTTGGGGAAAAAATGTTATATTAATAAAAAAATATATATATAATTTTAATACATCTAAATTAAATTTGCAATATAAATCATCCATAAAGTGTTCATTAAAGTAAAATTAAAAGTCTATAAAAGAAAATCTCTAACCTGAATTTGAATTTTGTTGTTTCTGACGATCTGCCATGTAAGTAATAACAAATTGAAGTATCAAATCTTTGGAGATTGAGAAAAAGAGAAAGCAAAGTTGCAATTGAACTTTTCAAATCCTTGAATACAAAGTTGCAATGAAAATTATTTGATTTAGTCTAATTGAAACCCACAATTTGAAGGGGTAATTGAAGATTTAGGTATAAAGTGGTCAAGGAGGTGGATGGATGGAGACGAATACAATTGACGGGCGGCCACTTTATTGAAAATCATAAAAAACTTTGAATAGGGTTTTACTTTTTAGAGTAAAATGTTATTAAAAAGAATTTAAATTAACTAAAATTTTAGTAAGCTCCTTTAATTTTATCAATATTATACTAGTGATCCCACTTTATTATTGTAACATCCCGGGTTTTGTTATAGGGAATAATTTTTTATATATATTTATATTTAGTCCATGTTATTTTACAATGTCATTTTATCCTTGTGTTCCCGCTGATTCTCCAATGAACATATCTTTAGTCGAACTAGAGATAATATACTTCTGTGATCAATAGAAGTCGTGGCGCCACTTGTTTATGTCTCGAATCAGTACATCAAGGGAGTTTCCTAAAGATCCTAAAATGTTTAGGTATCGCACTGATACCGTTAATTTATAGAAAAGTTATGAATTCCATCTCGTGAAAATGAGTTCCCAGCTACTTATCTAGTCATGTTCCCAAAACAGGAGTGTATTGAGCGTTCTTACAGATCGCTCTCAACCATGTGAATCAAAGAACATAACTCCACAAACAAGAGTCCGCATTTCACTCAGGATTGAGATCTATCACGGTGTAACGTTCCGTTATTTTGGAGTGGAATTTTTTTTTTATTATTATTTTATTTATTTTATTTAATATTGTTTATTTATTTATTTATTTCAATTCAAGTATTTAGTTTAATTATTATTTTGTAATTTCGATATTAGTATTTAATTTTACCCAAAATTCATTTTTATCGTTTTAATGTTTATTTTTCGCTTCGGTGACATTAATAATTATTAATAGGCCAATTAATAATTATTAATCACCTTTAGATTTATTTAAGAGCTTCGAGTTTCGTTTTATAAGCTAAAAGTCATAAAAGGGCAAAACCGTAATTTCCAAACTACCAAAATATCTAATTTCCTAAACACATTTTACTTTGATTGTTATGCATATGTCTGATTTTGATGTGATATTGGGTATGAATTGGCTATCATCCAATCATACCATTGATTGTATTGAGAGAGCTATTGATTTTATGAGTCCATGTGGGACTAGTTTATGTTTTCGTGGGTTTAGTAGCCGAGTAATACCCACCTTGATAATATGTTAGAAGCTAGAATGCTTCTAAGTGATGGAGCCTTGGGCTATTTAGCTAGTATTATCGATACTTTGTACCGGAGACTAGCTGAGTTAAAGGAGCTTAAGAGTCAGTTATAGGAACTCTTAACTCAGGGTTGAATCACCCTAGTGTGTCCTCGTAAGGAGCACTTTGTTATTTGTAAATAGAAAGACAGTTCAGTTAGACTGTATATTGATTATCGAGAGTGAATCAATTATAGGGAAAGACAAGTATCAATTGTATTTGATTGATGATCTATATGATCAGTTGAGAAGAAACCGCTATCTTTTCAAAGATAGATTTGAGATCCGGTTAAATCCGTTGAAGATTTAGGATTAAGATATTCCTAAAACTGCTTTCAGGACGCGTTATGGACATTATGAGTTTGTAGTTATGTTCTTTGGCTTGACCAATGCGCCTGCAACTTTTATGGACCTTATGCACACGGTGTTTAGAAGGTTCATTGTTTCCTTCGTGATTGTATTCATTGATGATATCTTGGTTTATTCCAAGACAGAGGAGTTGCATGTAATGCACCTACGGGAAGTTTTGACGGTACTACGAGATCAGAGATTGTATGCCAAGTTCTCTAAGTGTGAGTTTTGACTAAAAGAAATGGCATCTTAGGCCATGTAGTATCGAGTAGAGGAGTATCGGTTGATCCCTCGAGATTGAGGCGATGGTAACCGGCCTAGACCGATGAGTGTGGGCGATATTCACGTTTTTGGGACTTGCAGGCTATTATAGATGGTTTGTGCAAGATATCTCCAAAATTGCTTGGCCTTGACACGTTTGACCGGAAGGGAGGTTATTTTGTATGGTTTGAGGATTGTGAAAGGAGCTTGAGGGGCTCAAGAGGAGGCTTGTAACAGCACCTGTTCTAGTGTTGCCTGACTGAACCGGTGGTTTGACTGTGTATACAGATGTTTCCCATAGAGATTTGAGATGTGTGTTGATGCAACACGGGAAAGTTATAGTCTATGCTTTCCGTCAGTTGAAAGAGCATGAGAAGAAATATCTGACTCATGATTTGGAGTTGGCGGCAGTTGTTCATGCCTTCAGGATCGACTTTGAAAGAACCGTTAGAGGAGGCTCACAGTTCTATCATTTATGTTCATCCAGGTAGTACAAGATGTACGAGAACCGAGATAGTATTATTGATGGCCTGTGATGAAACATAAGATTGTAAAGTACGAGAATAGGTGCTTGATTTGTTAGCAAGTCAAGGCCCTAAAGGAGAGTATATCGGGTTATCTTAACCTTTGAAAGTTCTTGTATGGAAATGGGGGTAGGTTTCCATAAGTTTTATCAAGGTTTGCCAAGGACGGTAAGGAATTATGATACCATTTGGAAAATGGTATACTGTTTGACAAAGCCGCACACTTTACTCTTGGAAGGATCACCTATCCAGTTAAGACTATGGTACAGTGGTACCTAAGAAAGATTGATAGATTGTATGGTGTGCCGGTGAAGATTTTATCAAATCGAGACACTCGCTTTGTCTCGGAGTTTTGGCACTGTTTAGGCACTTTGTGGTAGAAAGTGTTGTTCTCCCGCTCATCTGGATGAAATTGGAGGAAAGAGACTTTTGGTACTCGAGTTGTAACAAATGACTAGTGAGGCTATCATTTGTTTAGAGAGAGGTTAAAGGTTAACCAAAGTTGACAACAGGATTCGGTGTAGTCCGTTCAAGTTGTAGTAATGGATCTCATATACTTCAAGTGACACCAATGAAGGGTGTTATGGAAGTTGGAATAAGGGTCAGTTGAACCCTAGATTTGTTGGCCTACCGAGATACTCAACCGAATAGAAGTGGTAGCTTATTGTTTAGCTTTACCACTTCCGTTATCGGCCGTTCATAATGTTTTTCCATGTATTGATGCTTCGGAAATACATGATGAATCCGTTCCACGTGATTGATTATGAACTGGTTGTTTTGAATGCTAATAAGTCTTATGAGAAGACACCCGTTAAGATCATAGCATTCAATCAAAGTGATGAGAAATTAAAAGGAATTCATTTGGTTAAGGTTCTTTGAAAGAACCAAGTGTCAAAGGAAGCAATGTGAGAACGTGAAGATGAGATACAGTCAAAGTACCCTCGCTTTATTCACTTAGTGAACGCACTTTTCGAGGACGAAAAGTCTTTTAAGGAGGGTAGACTGTAACGTTCCGTTATTTTGGAGTGGAAATTTTTTTTTTATTATTATTTTATTTTATTTTATTTTATTTTATTTTATTTAATATTGTTTATTTATTTATTTATTTCAATTCAAGTATTTAGTTTAATTATTATTTTGTAATTTCGATATTAGTATTTAATTTTGCCCAAAATTCATTTTTATCGTTTTAATGTTTATTTTTCGCTTCGGTGACATTAATAATTATTAATAGGCCAATTAATAATTATTAATCACCTTTAGATTTATTTAAGAGCTTCGGGTTTCGTTTTATAAGCTAAAAGTCATAAAAGGGCAAAACTGTAATTTCCAAACTACCAAAATATCTAAATTTACTATTCATTTATTCTTTAAATATCACAAAATTGACAAAGATGACATCTTTCTTCTCCTTCCCTTCTCCTTGCCGTGAGCAACTTCCACCATTGATGGATTGTTTCTTTTCTTCGTTTCTCGGCGGATCGTCGTGTTTTCGGTTGCGTTGGATTGGTAGGGACGAGGGCTACCTATCCAACCTAGCTTTTTGAAGTTTCCCGTTCTCTAAGGGAAATCCCAAAAAGTAAGTTTTCAAAACTTTTTAGGTGGTTTTGTTCGTTTTTGATTGTAAATGAGTTTTGAAGTTGAAATCATGAATTGTTATCATGGAATTTGACGATTTTGAACCCGGATTTTCGAAAAACACTATTCACCCAAAAACACTATTCATCCGAAGTTACTATTCATCCGAAATCACTATTCATCCGAAAATACAAACTTGTTCTCATATTAGATATGAGTTGTAATATGTTGTGCAATTGATGAATTGTAGGTGCGATTGCTCGGTTGTTGAATTGTGAGAATCGAAGATTTGGAGAAAATCTTTTTTGGCAAAGGTGAGAATTGTTAGAATTTAAAGTAACTATAGAAAGCGAACAAGTGCGATGATTTGTAGAATCGGAAACTAAGATTAGAATCCAATCTAAGGTTAGAGGGAGTGAGTTAGTGCCTTAGGATTTGAAGTTAATCCTTTAGGCAAGAAACTTAGGATTTCTCGATGAAAGCCTCGAATCTTAGAAGATTCTAAGTTAGATTAAGTTTCGGATTTTTAGAATGAATCATTGGAAGTTAAAGGATCCAAGACTTTGATAAAGAACGGTTGATAGAACCTCGGATTATTGGAAGTTTAGAATCCTTGAAGGTTTAGGTTAATCGTTATGTTTTGACTCTTTACTTTATTAGCGGAGTTCGATCGATATATCGTTCGTCCGGAATTCTATCTATTTTTACTTATGTCCTTTATTTTATGTCTTTACTTTTGCTCATTTACTTTATGCATATTTCGGTTGCTTTATGATTTACATTTACTTTATTTACTTTTGCAAGCATATGCATAACATCTCGCATTATTGAAAAGAAAAGAAAGTGAGGAAGAAAAACGAAAGGTTAATGGTGGAATACGAGAAAGTCCACATTTCCTCCATGCATAAGTATTGGTGGGATATGTTAATTTGCCCACACTACTTCCATGCATAAATCCTGGTGGGATATGATAATTTGCCCACACTACTTCCATACATAAATCCTGGTGGAATACGATAATTGTCCACACTACTTCATACATAAGGATAAGGGTGGATAGTATGTAAAAATCCACATTACCTTCATTTCATGCATAAATGGCGAATGCGTATCCTACGGGATGTACTCATTACTTTTATGCATATGATAGATGAGAAAGAGAGTCGAGATGTTATAATTATGCAAAGTTTATTTATTTTTCTCATTTATGTTATAACAAGTTTATGGATGAATAATTAGACTAAGTGTGCTAATTAATATCATCCTTTGGGAGAATAAGAATTTGAAGTAAACCTTATATATAGTATAAGGTATATATGGAAAATGAGATATAAATGCTATATGCATTTACTAAACCTTACCAGGAATATTTGGAATGTAGTTCCACAATATTATTGAAGAATTGGTAAGTAAAAGTGGAATACTTGGTTATAAACTCTTTGAATGGATGGATAGCAAAGAGTAAGTATGTTCTTGGACTCAAATCGAATGCGAGTTTGAGGTCTATTCTTACTTTTTATTCTTATTATTCTCACTGGGCTTAAGTTGTTAGCTCATGATATTACAAACATTTCAGGTAATGTTTAGGATCGTGGAAGAGGAGCTGGTGCGCGCTTGATCAAGAGGATGACGACTTTGAGATGAACTATGTGTTATGTAAAAATCCATGTACATGGTTTTGTGAAATTTATATCATATTGATGATTTGTACTTTGTAATTAGCTCATAAGAGCTTATTGTCGTTGTTTTATGATTATGATCATTTTGAAACTCCTGATAGGAACTTAATGTTCCTTGTGTTTTTAGATGTCTCAATTTAAGATGTAAACAGGTTTTGGCTAGCCTATTTTCAAACATAATCACGCCAATTTTCTAAAAATAAAAGACTTTCGCTGTGTATTCTAATTTAATTTATTTAAAAATGTCGGGTCGTCACACACGGTTGATAAACTCAGTTTGATATTCGATAATTTCTCGTAAACGGTACTAATGAGAAATTTGATCGAACATTGTGGTCCTGTCTTATACAATCAACATTGCATATGATACTTCCATTTCATGTCTCCCACATGAATGATCAGGATTAGATCATTTGTCTATAAACAAAATGCGAAGCTATCAACAGTGTTACCAGGATAAGGTTCCCAAACGTTATCCGTTTACTGTAGACACGTTTAAGTTACTCATCTCGACTTTAATCCTCTCGTATGATTCACATACTAAGTCGTGATTTCATAAGAGTAACTTAGGGTTTACTATTCGAATGTTTGATATTACTATATTTCCATATATTCCTAATATCGTCAATTGAATCAATCTAGATAATATAAAAAACTTATGTTTATTTATTTAATTTATTCGAAATAAATTATTATAATTAAATAATTACAAGTTCTAGGACACAATTTCTAACAATCTCCCACTTGTCCTAGATCTTTGGAGATTTGACTTGTAATTCCAGTCAAACTGGATGACTATCAACTACTTAGCCATGATAGTCATTTTAATACTTTATCAGTAACATTTTCATCTGTTTAGTATGTATTTCTTTTGTCTGATGTTAGTTTCATTAAGTGTAATAGATTCCATATTTTATCGCCATAAAATAAACTCTATTAACTATTGATTTGAAACTATCATGTTCAACCACCTTTCATTTACTAACGACTTAGTAATTACGCGAATCTAGAGTTTAGTTAGTAAAAACTCGTTTTACTTATACTTAACTCATTTGATGTTTAATTCGCAAAGGTTTTTTGTCGAATTCCTACATGGAAGTAAATTCATGTTTGAATTTGAGCCCGTGCAACTCATAAAATCTTTCATTTTATCTATGTGCACTAATTAACATACTATTTATAAATTTTAGTCACATTTGTTCTAGGATTCTCGAAATTCTTAAGCTCCCACTACAAAATAATTCTCCATTACTTTCTTTTGTTTAATGATTACAATTCTATACTTCTTATTATTTCCAAAATAATTTATAAGTATAAGTGACTCTTTTCAACTCAACTATTGAAAATTCATGTCATTTTTATTTCACTTATTTTTAACTTTATTCATTGATTTTGAAGTCAATGAGTTTCGCTTGGACTTCTAAAAGTCCCTTTGGTTCGTACTATGACGCTCCCACTCAAATAAAGTTCTACAAGTAGTTTAACAATTTAAACTTTTAAATAACTACTTGTTTTTATTGTGAAATAAAATCATTGTAATTCTTTTCTATCTTAAGTAGGGTTTAAAGTTTTCAGTATCACTGATTTACTAAATTTATCTTTAATAATTTGTGAATTCAATTATCCACTAATTATTGTTTTTCGATTTCAATTTTATTTATTCCATATCAGTTAGAACTCCTTTAAAACATCCTTTTAAATAACTGATATTTGGAATATAAGAAATCGATTTAATGTTTACTTATCACTTAAGTTCTAAGATCTAAATGTCCAACTTTAGTGATTTTTAAGTCTAATTATCTTTGTTGAATCAAAGATATTCGATTTTACTTATCTCATAAGTTCGTGAATTAATATGGTTATCATCTCAAACTCCTTGAGAACCATCTTTAAGAGATTAATCCCTCTAACTTATTTAAGTAATTTTAGACTTAAGTATTTGTAACGACCCGGACTTTTAAGGTAATTATGAGATTCAAAATTTTATACAATTTTATATTTGAAAATTTTCTTATAATGGATGGTTATTATTTACATGTGATTTTGAAATTTTAAGTTATGGAGGAGTGGTCTTGATAAATGAATTAAATTGGGATTTAAGAATTGGATATTAAATTCAATTTATGAGTGGAACTTCTTTTACATAAATTTATATTTGAAGAAGTGTTAGTGATTGATTAATGGAGTGGGCCCCTTAAAGAACCACTTTCCTCTTATCATTTTCCATTGTTTTAGGCTAAAAAAAATATATATAATAAACATCTCTCCCTTCCTTCTCCTTACCCAGCCGCAGCCATTGGAGACCAAAACCCATTTCCTTCATTCCTTGCTTCTTCTTTAATTCTCGTTTGTTTCAAGTGAAGGGGTCCTATTGTGAGTTTAATTTATCAAGGTAAGGAGATCCCTTTCTCTCTTACCCCCTTCTCAGCCTGCCGACTCCCTCCTAATTCGTTTTTTTCATTTTTTTTCCCTTTCCTTCTTTTTATTGACAAAAATCATGGGGTTTTAAGTGTTTTCATTGTTGGAAGACCATTTCAAGCTTTTTGAAGACTTATCCATCACTTTCCTTGAAGTTTTGAGGTATTTCTTATCTTTAAACTCTCTTTTACCATTTTTGTAGATATCTATTTCTATGGAGAAACTCATGGAGGTTTAAAAATAAATATTACTCTTTATATACTAATTTATGTTTCTCTTAGTTTCACCACCACCAAAAGTTTTAACCATTCAACTTTTCCCTTGTTCCTTGTTCGCCATTGTTGATAATGAAGGGATGATTTACTAAATTAGCGGAATTTTATTTAGTAAACTTATTAACATTTATTAACGGATCTATTAACATCATGCAATTTGTGATAAAACATGTAGATTCATGCTTATATATTCGAAAATTAAAACCGGAACTTACATTGACTGAATAATGGAGAATCGGTTGGAGGTTTCTTTACAGCTTCAATTCCTCAGCAACACTAGATCTTCTACGCTATATCCCGATCGATCAAACGAAATTCGATTGTGGGATCGAACTTTAGAAGAAATTGGGAAGAAGAAAAAAATACTTTTCTTCCCAATATTATGAGAAAATCGGCCAAGGGAAGGAGAAGGGAGGAAGAGAGATTTTTCAATTTCCAAATAATTGAATTGTATGATTTATGAATGACCCAACCCTCCTATTTATAGAAAAATAGGAATCCTAATCACATTAGGATTAATCTATAGAGATAAATACAAAAAGAAAAAATATTATCTCTTCTTTTTATCTTGCAATTTCGAAAATGCATAGATAAATAAGAGATTATTTTCTTTTCTTTTATTTTATTTATCTTGGGTAAATAAATCTAAGTAATTATTTTAGGATATAATTCAAACAATTATCTCCTCCAAAATTACATATGGTGGCGAAAAATAGCATCATAAAATAATAAATAAATATAATTTATTTAATTAATTACTTTAGGCCAATTCCAATTGGGTTCATTAATCCAATTGGGCTTGAAATTCTCTCTTAAATTAATAAGTCCAACTTAATTAATTTATTTATTAATTACCATTTAAATAAAATATTTTATTTAAACAATTAATAATATTAATATTTTCTCCCGACTAAACATTATCAAATTTATATTTAATTATTAATTTCCATTTACATAATTTTCATTATTTAAATAATTAATAATAAATATTATAATTATTAATTTCCATTAAATAAACTCATTATTTAATTAATAATTTTATTGACAATATTTTATTATTAATTAATTAATTTTAATTATTAATTTCCGTTCAAATAAAATTAATTATTTAAACAATTAATAATTGTCAATTAATTTCAATTATTAATTACCATTTAAATATACTCAATATTTAAATAATTAATAATATCTAATTAATAATATTTCATTATTAATTTCATGTTTAAATAAACTCATTATTTAAACAATTAATAATGTTTATATTAATTACCGCTTAAATATACTCAATATTTAAACAATTAATATTGCCTATTTTAAGTAATTCACTTTACTTAAAATTTCCATTTCTTCTACTTGATTTCGCGACTACGATTTTTGGGCTAGCATAGGGACCCGATGGACCTATAGATCATGGGCTTAATAATTAGTCAATTAAGTGATTAACTCATAATCAGTTAATTACTTATTATCTAACTATGAATAATTCCACTATAGATTCATAGCTGAACTCCCCTCACTATAGATGAGTTATGTCCATTTAGTTTATCATTTATTTATATCTGTGATATTATCCTTCACGTGGAACCCCATAATTACAGCGGATAAATTTACCGTTTTGCCCCTGTAATTACCGCTTTATCCTTGTGTTCCCGCCGATTCTCCAATGAACTTTATCTTTAGTCGAACTAGAGATAAGATACTTCGTGATCAATAGAAGTCATGACGTCACTTGTTCATGTCTCGAATCGGGACATCAAGGGAGTTTCCTAAAGTTCCTAAAAAGTTTAGGTATCGCACTGATACCGTTAATTTATAGGAAAGTTATGAATTCCATCTCGTGAAAATGAGTTCCCAGCTACTTATCTAGTCATGTTCCCAAAACAGGAGTGTATTGAGCGTTCTTACAGATCGCTCTCAACTATGTGAATCAAAGAACATAACTCCACAAATAGGAGTCCGCATTTCACTCAGGATTGAGATCTATCACGGTTGATAAACTTAGTTTGATATTCGATTATTTCTCGTAAAAACGGTACTAATGAGAAATTTGATCGAACATCGTGGTCCTGTCTTATACAATCAACATTGCATATGATACTTCCATTTCATGTCTCCCACATGAATGATCAGGATTAGATCATTTGTCTATAAACAAAATGCGAAGCTATCAACAGTGTTACCAGGATAAGGTTCCCAA